>JAUBNQ010000017.1:21522935-21556344 GCA_032353495.1 Ctenopoma kingsleyae | reverse complement strand
TTTTATTTAATAATTTTGATGCTGACAGCACCATCAGTAGGACCAGGACATATCAAGAAAATATGATAGTTAGTCATCAAGACCTCTTCTAAGGAATCTGGTAGTTAGGTAACTTATACGTATATGTTATATTTATATAACATATAAAACTTAAATGTTTTTGGTTGCCTTGTGTTGTCTCCCTTCATGGCTGTTATGTGTGTAAGACTGGGTCTATCCGTTTCTCAACAGTGTTCTACTGGGACTCTGACCTACATCCAGTCGCGGTGCCAGGAGGCCCTGTCCAACCTGCGCACTGACCTGGAGACAGGCTCCCACAGCCTGCTGGCCCTGCTGCCAGCAACGTTGCAACACTGTGAGGAGATCCACAATGAGGTGGGGACACGCTGGTGGGTGATGACATGCATGTGTGTGTGTACATGTATATACAGTATGTGTTTTGATTGTGCGCACATTAAATTTGTGTGTCTGTGTAACTGTTGCCATATACGTGTATTGGCACTCCTACGTCTGAATTGGTGTTAACTTCTAACTTGTAGAAATTGTTTGTTATCTTGATTACTTTATGTACACCAGACCTGGATGAAAAAGCATTTGAACAATAATAAAAACTGTAATGTTTGTTTTGACCTGCTTTTGACTTGAGTATCCGTTGAGTGAGGTTTGCCACAATGGACAATAGATCATGTGCCAAAAAAGTTAGATAATGATATGCCAGTCTTTGAAAGCTTTCTTATGTTTTTCTGCACTACTGAACCTGCCTGTCACTGTGTGTATTGTCCTGATTCTGTAATCGTCTGCTACAGATGAAACAATGAACCACCTGTAAAATTCACAAGGCTTGAAACACATTTCAACGCATTCTCTATGAATAACATAGATAAATATCTTATTAAAATAAGGAATTAATACATTTGTGTTTTTTACATATCATAAATTTACACTTCGATTACAGTCCAGTCCAGAAACGTAATGCGTACGCACATACAGTATGCTTTGGTTCAAGTGCTCATCTGATGCTATTTGGTGGGATGTCTGTGAAAATTGTCAGTCATCCAGGTCATAGTTATCCCAAAAAAGGTTATTCAGTGGCAATTGGCCTGTTTTAGTTCCTTGAAGACGTTTCACTGTACCACATTTGAGTACCCACAGGGTTTATAAACCTACCTCCAACCAGTCAGTCAGAATTGAGAAAGCCCTCTGGAATGGAGGGTGAAACATCTTCAAGGAACTAAAACAAGTCTAGCTTCCACTGAATAATGTTTTTTGGGATATTTGCTGGGATATTAGTCTAGAAAACTATTTGATCACTGTCTTGAGTAATTTAAGTTTAGATTCCTTTTTAATGTTGATGATGGAAATTGATTTGAAGCTAAATTCATGTTTGCTATAGATGTGTCTGTTCCATTTCCTCTGCAACATGGGAACTCCTGATCATGCTGGCAGTACTCTGATAACAGGTTAAAGCTCTGTATATGGCAGAAAGGGAGCTTGCCAGTTTGCACTTGCTTCTTACCTTGTTGTTTCAGTCATGGAAATGCCTTTAATATGAAATCCAGGTTGTTCTCATTTGTCCTGCTCTGTGATGGATCGTAAGGTAATAGCCTCTCCATATGTTATCTAAAGATGGGAGTCATGCCCCGCTCCCCACCCTAACCCCTTTTCACACACAACAATGAATGATGCTGACTTGGGGTATTGAGGGATAGAGCGAGGTCAAAAAAAAGCAACGTGAGCGGCCGTCTGTGGAGCAACCAGCCTCCTGTCTCAGCTTGCCGTGAGCCAACAGTTAATATAGCACTTCACCTCTCCCCCTTTACACCTCTGGGCTCAAAACGCACATCTTAGCCGACGCTAGCACCCAGGCACCTCAGCGGGACTTCATGACAGATGAGTCTGACGTAAGGTTGTTTAAAGGTTGTAGATAATATTAATTATTCAGCACTCCCAAACAATAGTCCTGTCCGCAGGAGGAGGTCTGTGCTAGTCGAGCTAGCAACACCTGCTAGTTTTCCGCATAGCGCCAAAGGATTACCAAGCATAGGCCCCTGCCAGGAGGGCAAGGCAGGTTTATTTAGGAAAACAGAAAGATATTTATAGAATAGCAGGTGTGTGTATGTATGTGTAAGTGTTTAAATAAACGGGGGTGCTCTCGGGGGCTCAAGCCTACCCTACATGGCACTCGCAATGATCGATGTGGCCATTTGTTTGGAGTTGCCCACGAGAGCAGAACACCCACTTAAATGATGTATTGTTGGTGGAGTTATTTATGATGGCGGCCCACTTCGGTGCTTGGCGGGTGCATATTGCGCAGGTCGTGTTTGACATGGACAACCAAGGAGCGAACAAGCCTCAGACGAGCAGGCAGCCTGACCTGAGCAGTGCCTTATGGGCCTTTCCTTAAAAAGTACTAAACAGCAAGCTAGCACAGGCTAACGTGTCACATATATTGGGCAGTGTGGTGCAATGGGGGCTGGAGGAGGGCGGTGGAGGTTGACACTTGTCAGAAGATGTGGGTGGGTCTGATGACAATGAAGCAGAGTGTCTGCCATCTGAGTGTTTGGGGATGGGGTAGGATGTCAACTTGAAGTAGGGGTTGATGGGAGAAGGAGACAGAAATGAAGAAAACTTAAGTTCCCACCTGTTTGTTAAGCATGGTCCCTCTTGCTGTCTCTTTTTAATCCTACCTCCTGTCTTAGGTGGTGGTGGGGGGATGGTCTAACATAGCATCGCCACACGGCCCCCGTGTGCATGTTTGCCTTTGAAATGCTAATCCCAGATGCAAACGTCTTGTCTCATTTAAAGCTACTGTGTCACTTCCCAGGTGGGTGTGTGACACAGTGCCCTGAGGGACCCCCTCTAATGATGAAGTCCCCCACAGTAAATATTGAAGGGAGGGACAAGGTTTTCCCACATGTTCTGGCACAAAGTAAACTGTGTAGAAGCAGGTGTGTGACCTTCCTATGTCCTGTTTTCTAGAACAAAATGTGTCCCCAGGCCCTCAGATCTTTGTTTGGCTTTAGACACCTTAACTTGGGGGGAGCGTGCTTATATATGATTGTAATCTTATAAATCACTGCTCAAAACATATTTTCACTAGCATTTTGTAGTTTACACATGCTATTCGCTCCTTCAACATTGCTTTTAATTTGAGTGAGAGATTTTTATTGTTCGTGCTGCAGGTTTATTGGTTTTTTAAATGTCTTTGTACTGAGTTTATTTTAGAAAATGCTATACAAATAAAGAGATACAGGGGGATAAAATGTTCCAAAAGTGAACGTGTACACCTGTGTGTGTGTGTGTTATACATTCTGCATATGTATGATTTAGCCAGACATCTAATTTAATGATAGCAGTCATAAGGGGCGATGATGGCTCAGTCGGTAGGGTAGTTGCCTACAAACTCGAAGGGTTGGTAGTTTGATTTGTGGTTCCTGGTTACGTGTCGAAGTGTACACTGGACAAGCCACTGAACCCCAAATCCCTGGAGCCTAAAGAATTTCCCTAAAGTGCTAAATTATTATTATAAATCAGTTATTATTATTAATGTTAATATTTATGTGAATGAGTTCTTCTCAAGTGGCAGGTATGACAGAACAACCAGTTTTACCTACATCTGTGGCCTGTGAGACAAAGAAAGAATTGAACACTACTATTTTATGCATATAGATAGAAATGTATGTGGCAGTTTGTGTAGATCATAACCTATGATCACTCTGGCAAGTGTGTGTTGATTGCATGTGTGGTCATTCACAGAGAGCTGGGGGGACCAGTTCTCCTGGCTGATGTGTGAGGAGGCTAGGAAAGGTAAACAGAGGACAGCAGAGTGGAATCGATCCCACTCTCATCAGCTACCACCTTGGGGCCCTGGCCCGGAAATTGATTGGACCCTCTAAGGGAGTAACATGAAGGTGCAGAAAAAATTGCGCCTCATTAAATGGGAAGAAAAGGGGGCTATGTGGCTTTAACTCCAGAGTTACCATGGTGGGCGGTCAGTCGACTAATGCAGGGCTAATATGTAGTTAGTGTGTCCATCACCTGGAGAGATGACAGCGACTGCCGCAGGGGAGCCACTAGCTCCCCTCTCGCTCCCCCGCACCATCTCAGAGAAAAACTAGCCCTAACAACCACTCTCTCTTTCGCACACACTTTCGATCTGTCTGCCTGGATATGTGGCATTTAGTCAGAGTTCCCTCTTGGTAACACTCAGCTGGATGGCCAGACTGCAAATGCCACATGGCCAGCATTCCTCAGTCGCTTTAGAGGGCCTGCTTTGTGGCTGCCACTGGCCTGAACAGTGGGGGACAGGCAGGCATGTCAGCTCAAAGTGGAGACACAGGTTGGTTTCTTCTCACTAAAGGACAGGCAGACAATCAGAGGGATGGAAGAAGGGACAGACAGAGAGAAAAGGATGTCCGATATCGGCGCTCGGTTGCTTTGTTGTGTGTTTGAGCAGAAGGGATCGAAGGGGAGTGGATTTAGAGAGTGTTGAAGGGACCATAAAGGATGACATTTCTTTGAAGGGTGGGTTGTATGGAGTGATTGAGAGGCTGCTGAGCAGTGCCACTGGCTGTGTATTCTCCCTGACATGCCCCAGTCCTTGCATGTCATCCCTGCTGTGATCAGAGCCTTTTAGAAGCAAATGGCAGGATGATTCTGTGCACAGCGTCTACCCAGGATAGACCTCACTCAAGTTGTTTGTGCTAATAAACTTTGTTTTAACTTACCTTTGGTACTGAATGGTAAGTTATATGCGTATTAATAGAGAGCGGTTATTTCTGTTTTAGTCGAGTTTGAGTTCAGTGTTCTTACTTTTCTGGCATGAACCAGGATACTAGGGGCTACACTTGTGTATATCATATGTTTTTGTACCACAATCATCGTACTCTATGAAAACATCTGTGCAAAGTGACACCCTATATATACAGTTAAGGTTAGAATTATTAGCCCCCCTGATGAAATCACACAAAACCCTTAATATATCCATGGGAATGGCCATAACAAAAACTGTTCATACTTGTATTGCTTCCAAAAGAACAAAGACAAAATCTCCACAAAGTTTCATCAGTATATTTTATTGATGTGCTGAATTTAACAAGAAATGTGAAAAATGACAAGGCTAAAATTATTAGCCCTCCTGTGCTTTCTTTAACTCCAAGACCAATCTGACCATTCAATTAGCCTCGACCTCAGAAAGAGGATAGTAGAGGGTTAGGCTACACTGCCATTCCCAAACTTTTCACAGTGTTTAGAACAGCTGTACGATGCATCATTGCAAAACACCAGGAGACAAATTTTGTTGCAACAAACCTGGGCGTGGCCATAAGCACAAGATTTCAAAAACTTTGGAGAGAAAAATAATCAGAGATGTCAACAAGAATCCCCGGGTCTCTGCAAAGGTGATTTTTGCTCAGCTGGCCTCTTTTGAACTTGATGTGTCAAGGAAGACAGTTGTGATACTTCTTCATCGTGGAGGACTTCGAGGTCACCGTCCAGGAAAAACTCCATTGATGAAACTGATGAAACTTTGTGGAGATTTTGTCTTTGTTCTTTTGGAAGCAATACAAGTAAGAACAGTTTTGGTATGGTCATTTCCATGGAAATATTAAGGGTTTTGTGTGATTTCATCATGGGGCTAATAATTCTGACCTTAACTGTATGTACTTCCTTTTGGAGTGTTTTTCTACAGGTCGCAGTGAGGCGTGATATAAAAGCCAGGAAGTGCGGTTTGAGTAACAGATTGTTACAGAATATTCCACCTTGCCAGAAGACAGCAACATTTGAACCAGGTTTAAACCAGGTTTAACTTGGGTGACCCTTGTTTTACTGTACTGAGACAGGGTTAAATGGGTTAGAGTTGATCAGTGACTCACTCAAAAATCTGTGCTATATTAATGGAATAGTGTGTGCAACATGCATTGGTGAAAAAACATATTAAGAAAAATTTTCATACCATTTGAAACCTTTTGGGCTATGAGACATTTTGGGTAGAACTAATATGTTCAAACCTTGTTGCGACAATTTTTGAGTTTGCAGTTCTAAAAAAGGGTCTGCTGATTACACTGACTAATACTCTGTTAGACGAAGAGAGCATGAAATAAACAAAAGAGTTTTCAGAAAGGGAACAATTGCGCACTCAGTCCCATTTGATATGAGACTCCTTTGTATGCAACTGTACTTTGTGTTATACAGTTGTCTGCGTCAAAATAAAATGGAGTGTGCATTTTTTTAGTAGATGATGCTTTGTAGGGCGTTTTGGGGGAGGGCAACTCACAGTGTCTCACATTTATGTTAGTGGCAACTGGGGCAATCTTTGACGTACACGCTGACATTGGCAATGCACAGACATTAACAAAGCCATGCGCACACACACCTATGTAGCCAGAAAGATGCAAAGGCGCAAACACACCGATACACATACAGGTACAAACACACAAACACACATTTAGAAGTAGATAGGCTACACCTGGCTACATGAGGCATCCTTGCGAGGATTAAATCAGCACTTCAAAAGAACAGGAAACAAAAACACTCCCAGTGGTGGAGAGAGGAGCCGCTCAGCAGTCGAGACTGTCATCACCAGACGGAGCAAGGGAGCGGGAGAGGAGGGGAAGGAGGGAGGAGAATGAGGAGAGAGGGAAGAGGGCGGAGTTTTCAGGTGTGCTGACTGGAAGGTGTGTGTGTGAATATAAATATGAGTATTTGTGTGTAAATACCCTGTATGTTTGTTGTCTGCATGTGAGTTTTTCGTGAGGGTGCGATTGTGCTCAGAGGTGACCCGTGAACTATTTGGAGGACTGTTTTTCCACACATGTAATTAAAACCACACTTTACAGTGTTATACCTTTCAGAAACCTCCTAAAAATGATTGAACACATTTTGCAATAATTTTTATGACATAAACACGAGGCAAAAAAAATCTAAGTATTTAATACATTTTTTTCATGTCCCAGATTACAATGTACAATTTTTATTTCTCACTGGGAACAACTGACATTTGTAAGTATTTTAATATCAGTTTTAACAAAATAATAATGATACACACTGATTTAATAATATAGCTATAAACTAAATATGTCATATGATAATTTTATAATTACTAATAACTAATTATATATAAAAAAGTTTTTTGTCTACATTTAATACAATAATATATATAACATGACAGTTAAAAACAAGTCTTTTTTCCTTTTACTTAGGTTGAATCAAAGAATTGAAAACCTGTCTGTTTGAACTAACACATTTATTCTGTGTGTGTGCGTGTGCGTGCAGGTGGAGTTTGAGTGGTTGCGGCAGTACTGGTTCCAGGGTCAGCGCTACGCCCGTTTTTGCAGCTGGTGGACCAGACCGATGGAGCAGCTGGAGAAGGACTGGAAGCTTATGGAGTCCATGGTAAGGCCGCTCAGACACACTACTGATCCAGCCTGTGTAGTTTACTGAATATGGCAGCATAGAAATATAAAATTAATGTTTAACACAGAACTAATTGTAAAATAGAAACAAACAAATGTGATTATTTATTTAAATTTTAATGTATTTTCAGGCAATTATATTGTATTATATATAATATTATTAATGTGAATAGCAACAATAAAGCGAGTAGCATCAATAAAACAACAAGAATAATAAAAAAATAATAATACAACTTCATTATGATAGTTGCTCTGTCATTTACTAATAAGGGTTTTCACATTTCTAAATGCTCAACATGTCTTTGCTTGTGCTTCTTACACAAACTACATAAATGATCTGCTGTCCAAAAATGCTTTTCACAAAGGAGGGTGTGTTCAAAATTACATGATGGATCGTCCAACTTCTCACCACGGCGCATTATTAAGGATGTGTCATGTGTTTAATCGCAGCTTCACAGAAGTTTTACTAGAGAGGAACGTGGGCACACAGCTATTAGTTAGAATGGAATCACTTAGTAATGTCAGACTCATAATTAAGTCACCTTAGTCACTGCTCTCTTCTGTACACATGTGCCAGACATACACACATACGCGTACGCAGAGCACCGTGAAGAGAGTTTTTTTTGTATGCACCCCTGATTGTAAAGCTCATTTTTGAGCCAAATTGTGATATTGTGACACTGGGCTATTTGTATAAATACAAATTTCACTTCAATTTTTTAAGATGTACAGGACACAAACAAACACTGATGCATGTGTGGTTACGCATTTTCTCCCCACAGGTTCTACAGTCGGTCTCATAGCTTAATTTCAAAGAGTGTGTGTCTATGTATGTGTGTGTGTGTGTGTGTTTAACACCCAGACACCAGAAGCAGCAGGGGGCACTCTTGTATCACTGTAGCAGCAGCAGAGGGAACGAAAGAGCTGTGCTCGTCTTTTGCTCTCGTCTCTCTCTCTCTCCCTCTGTCTCTTTATGCCTCTCACCCGCTCCTGCTGTCTCTGGGAGCTCTCTGTCTCTGTCAGTGTCGAGCGCTGAGCAGTAATCACATCTAATGCTCAGGCGGGGATAAAGACAGGGGCTGGAGGAGAACAGTACTGCTGCTGCCGACGCCGCTCAGCTCTAGTCGTACTCTCTCTCGCTCCCTCTCTCACACAGTTGAACAGCCTGGCATAGGGGGGGTTGGTTGGGGGTGGAGGGGTAGCATACAGGGGCTAAACTCATCTAGAGCTCCACCTCTGGGCCCAGATGAAGTGTGTGATTTGGACCTGTATTTAGGAAAGGGCATCAGTGAAATGTGAGGTCTTTCTCTCTCTGTTGCTGTCTAATGGCAAAGCAAAGCGTATCCACTGTGTGTGTGTTTGTGTGTGTGTCTCTCTATTATGGGTCCACACGCAGATATCTGTCGTGCAGTGGAAACTTATGTTTTCTTCAGATAAGTTACAATCAGTCAATAAAATAAGTTAATATTAAAATGTTAAATATAAAAATATCTTAATAAATATCAGAAAATAAAATTGTATATTGCTTATGATGTTTTGTATTTTTAGATTTTTACATCTCAGATTCCTCAGCTTATTTTTACATCTCAGACTGTGTGCGTCTAATTTTCGAGTCTATATTCTTAGGCTTAATTTCATTTAATCACATGAAGTCATTTACAGTAACACAAAAGCAACTATGTCTGCTGCAAAAATGCATATTGAACGTATGGAAAAATAATACGCTGGTAAATGCAGCACACTATTGTGATGAAAGACAACATTATTGCTTTGGCAAGCAATATTTACATACAAGCATCGACCTGTGATATGCAGATGAAAAGCACTTTATAGATGTGACTTATAGATTTTCCTTTTGGAGGTTTTGATAGCTGTGGCTTTTCTGCAGTGAGATTAAAACACATTTCTCTAAATTACTCTGAGTTATTTAAATTATGTGGGTTCCACCTTACATTCCTTTATTGCATATATTTTACATTTGGAAGCTGGGAATTGACAGCAGAGTGTGATTTAGTGAAATACGAGTGACCTACTGTGAGCAGATGCTGTTTGCCATTTATTTATTTAGATTTTTCTGTTCTTGCCTGCGGAGTATATTTTAATGCAGCATTATTTTTGTCAAATTTTATATCACCGTGGGTATTTTTAAAATAACAAATATATGTCTCTTTAAATAGGGTTTATAAAATGACACAGAGTTGTTTTATACACTGTGCTGTAGCAATAAAACAGCCTATTGTTTTATCCTGCTAAAATAGTAATACAAACAGCCAGCCTTCCTCTCTTTATTGTCATATTTAGCACACAGTGTTGCAGGATGCGCTGGGCTATGTGTGCGTTTGTTAGTCTGTATCAAGAATATTACAGTATGGGGAGACTAGCTTCTGTTTATGGATACTGTCTCTCCCTGGGGCTCCCTCCCTGCTCCTCAGCCTGTTGTCATGCAAATACTCATCCTGCCATTTGAAAGACATTGTAAATAAATAAATAAATAAATAAATAAATAAATGAAACAAAACAAGTCCACTTGCCTGCTTACCTCTTTTTGGCGCCTCATAAATTCACGTGGATCGTATGATCGAAAGAAACAGGCTGCTGAATAAACTTCAAGTGTAGGCGTAAATGTACAGCACAGGCATAACGTGTGCGAGAGGGTTTAGTATATATATAAAGTAAAGGTTTTTTTCTGGGGGGTGGAAAAAGGAGGTTAACTTAAAGGTTTTACATTCCCATGTGATCCAGGGTGCCGAAGTCCTTTTAGACCTGCCTGGCTCATAGCTTTATGTTTCCTCAGGACTCCGCTATCTTGGCTATCATACAGTAGTGACATTTCCTTAAACTAGCAACGATGAATAATTTCCGTCAGACTGACAATAGACAGACTTGGCTTTATGCAGAATATTTTAAATACTGGTGTGGTATTTTTTTAAAATTTTTTTTATCTTTCCACTTTTCACTGTGGGGGAGAAGTGACAGCGATGAGCCCATGAGCACATCACCTTCTTTCTTTTCCTTCCTGTCCTGTGCATGTGTGCATGTGAGTGTGTGTGTGTGTGTGTGTGCACCATTGATGTTAATGTATGCACTCGGCATGACTTTAATTGATTTAGCAGCTCTGCTTGCATCGTACAGCTTTTTCCCTAATTTGTCACTTTCCTGACTTCTGTGGCTGCTCATCTCACAACTTCAAAAGCCACCACGGATGCAAAGAGATTTCAGTGCACTCCGTCTCCCTCACTCTCTCTCTCTCTCTTTATGTTCTTTCTTCCCCTTGTTCTCTCCTTTCCTCGCTCCCCTTTCTCGCCATATCTCTGTCGGTTTCTCACACTTTCTCCCTCATTTGACAGGAGAACGAGCCTTGTAGATGGAAATCTTTTCAACACATATCAAGGAAATTAATCTACTTTCATAATAAATGGGATCCACTCCGTTGAATACATTTGTATACTTCAAGATGTACAAAACAGGAAGTGGTATCGGGGGCATGTCTTCCTCTACTCTATTCACCCAGCCTGTCACTATCTGTTTTCCAATGTTTTGGCCACACACGCACACACACACACATATGTAGCACACACAGCACAACAACATTTACCTGCTCTGGTGTGTGTATGTGCAGGGATGCGCTTGGTGACCGTTTCATCTTTTCCCCTCACTTTAATAGCAGTCTTCGGAAACAATCTGGACTGCTGAGGAGGGTTGCACTGCAATCACAAACAGTCTGGCCCCGTTGCCATCGATAGCTGATTAGGTTATTGACCTAGCATGTGGAGGGTGGGTGCTCAGGAGGGATAGAATGAGGGTGGTGAGCTGCAGGGAGAATCTGTAGACAGGGAGAGAGAGTCACAGGGAGCGAGAGGCACAAAGAAAAGAGCGAGAAGGGTTGTATGTCTGTTGGGGGGAGGAGGGTTGGAGGGTCAATGTAAATGTTATTGCTGTGTGAGCTCATTTGATCAAAGTCCTGGAAAGGTTAAGCGAATCCAATCTGGTTTTGTATGGCAGAGTGGAGACACAGGCGCTAGGGAAGAAACCCCTAGAACGGAGAATGGATTATCATATTGGCGCTGGAGTAGCAGGGGCCTCCGACGGACAGTTTACCCTGCCCGTAATGCGTTTAGACAGCAATTGGCCTTAATAACCTTTATTGACTTCAGCGGGTCAGTGCCAAGAATCTAATTATCAAAGTGTATCAATTTCATTGGAGTTTAGAGTTGCACCGCTCAAAATAATTATTTTAAGGTCGGGGCAGGGCAATTAATCCCCTCTCCACTTATTTGATGGCTTTGTAAAACATTATAAATGTTATGGTTTCTGTTGTGTGTTTCACCGTAAATAATTTCGCGGAGCAATTTTTTGTAATGCATTTTTTGGAGAGCTTGCCCTGCTGGTCCAGCTGAGTGAAAAAGGCAGCATATTTTGAAAGCTGGAGGCACCAGTTGAAATCATGTTGCAAATGTTTACCGGCAGTCATTTTTCTCTTTCACTCGCTGTTTTACTCGAACAGTCGGGCAGAGTTTTATACCCACTTTATATGCACATATGGAACCCAGATTAATTATAAGTGTGAACTAAGCAGTAAACTGCTTAAAGACCATTTTTATTGCTCATTATGAAGCCATTTATTATCTCTTACATTAAATTACAGTGTTTATGCATAATATTGTTTTGCATTTTGAGTTCTGTGCTATGCAAATATGCTTATGCATTTATTATATTCAAGTTCTTTGAGGTTCTTAAACACACACACACACACATATATATATCTATATATATATATACACGTGTGTGTATATTTGTGTCTGTGTGTGTCTATGTGTGTATGCAGGTTTGTTTGTGTCCATGTGTTTTTATGTGTGTCTATGGTGTGAATGAAGGAACTAAATGTGAAGCTGCACAGTAGTTTTATCCATTATTGACAGTCTATACGTGCTGTTACCTGGAAAGTAGCAGCTGTTTTCCTTATCACACAACATAGGCTAGAGGCCTAATCCACACGTTCATTATTGCACGTCCTTGTTTACCCGCGGCTCTATATTAGCTTTCTTGCTTTGCCCTATTTAGACAGAGCTGTATAAAAAAGAAATTACTCAAAGATTATTGTTATTATTCATTTAAAGAGGAAATATATGGCTGATAATGCATTTTATATCACGCAGCAGCTTGTATTTGAAAAAATGAAAAGAAGCAGAAAGAGACGGAGAGAGAGAGCAAGAAAGAGAGATTGGAGAAAATGTAGCGGTGCAAAGGTATTTGCAATTCTCTTTGAAGTCCCTATTCAACAGGGTAAGCTGAATTTTCGGCAGTGCCTGATAGTGTTCTACGTAAATGCTTAAACCCCTTTAGAGAATTTTCATGGGCAGATATGCGGTGGCTTGAAGGGAGCGTTTATGTTACCTGGAGCCAATGCAGCCCGCAGCTTTGTACCTAAAGATGTACACTAGTAGTGAATGGAATCCCACAGAGGTTTGTCTATGACAGAATCTCACTGCAACATCGCTGTAAGCTGAAGCAGAGGGGGAAGAAAAAAAAAGAACCATGAACAGGTTTAACCCTGTCACAGGAACACAAGAACACTGGCACAGGCACTTAGAAACATACACTTACATACGATGTCCATGTAGGACATTTTGAAATAAACGTGGTGAAAGTTCTTAGGGCCATATACTGAATTAGCATTTGTGTTTGATTTCAAGCTATAATATTCAGTTTGACTGGCACACAGGGATAATGATCACCATTGCTCTTGTTGTCAAAGTTCATAGTGTTTTGCTATGTATTACAGTCTGTTAGTGAACAAAACCTGACGCAAGCTCATCTTTTCTACCCGAAGACAATTCCATGTGGAGCACTTTCTCATTTAAAATGATTAAAATGATTCCTCATATACATGTGTAATTATTTCTCAATAACAGGATGTTACACATTGTCCTGAAACCTTAGGTGAGGAGAGTTGTTGCATTGTCATTCCCACAATAGACTCAGACTTGAGCAAACCTGTCTTGGGACTGTGGATCATGACTGAATTTCAGATGTATTAGATAAACTTAGCCATCATTGAATTTATACCATGTGGAAACCACAGATGAAACAGTGCCATTGTTTTACGTCACCATCGTTTATGAAAGAAAATTAGATCATCATAGAAAAAAATCCAGTTTTTTCCCCCGTTGTAATCCTGACTTGAGTACACCTCATCTTTACAGTGAGGGGGTGGGGAGTTTTATTGACAGTGGTTTGGATAATTTATTTTGTTTGTCTACGAATTGTGGTGTTGACAGTGTTATACTGTATCAGCAGGCTTTGAAGGCGGCTTGTCTCGTCTTCTTAGAAAACAAATGAGCACTTTACAGAGACTGATCTGCCTTATCCGCTTAGCAGCTCCCTCAATCCCTGCATTTATTTATTTACTTACTTATTCATTTACTTACCTCTGTATGGATTTGGTTTGATTCCCCTACCCACCCACCCATAGCCACCCCCTCCTCTTCCTATCCCTCTCTTCATCCTTGGCCCCGATCAGCAAGATAAGCCTTCAGAGGAGGGGAGATAACATCCATTAAAGTGGTAAAGAGGAATTATGGGGCAGCCCAGATTAATCACTTCTCAGCTTAATCGCATTCTGTGCGGACGCCAGGGTTGGCTGCAGGGCCCAGCTTCTTCCTGTGTCATACCAACAGAGGGAGAGAGGCAAGGAAGGAGTGTGTGTGAATGTTTGTGTGTTGAAAAGTGCCTTGATGGGGGAGAAAGTATAAAAAGATGAAAGAGAGATTTCAGAGCATCTCATAGCGAAGCCCGCCCCTCTTATAGCTGACTAGAAACATTATTACTAACCAGCGCTTGACATATAATTATTCCAGTACTTTGATCCAGGTGTAATTGTTTATTCTCGCAGGCAATCATGTCAAAGTGGTGGAGTAAAAGAAAATACCCAGACACAAGAAAACACATTGATTTGTCACCAACAGCAAAGAAAGTAACTTAGACTCTTATTAAACTTATGTCGTTTTAGTACAATATTAATCTCACTTAATATTGAATACATGGCCAGAGCTTGTCTATCACTTGTTCAATATCTCTCATGTTCAGAAATAGTGATATACACACTGCACACACACATTCAATAAAATCATTTGAATTTAAATCTTTATCCTCATCAGGTCCTGCGGTTAATATACTTATTATTGTTTAGCTGCACGTCAATCCAGATTCCTTTCACATTCATTTGTACAGAGCCACATTCACAGTCTCAGAGGGGCTCGTATCACCCACACATAGTGAAACAATAAATGAAACCAATTAATGTAAATGAAAACAGCCTACACCAACTATAGATCCTCAAAGTGAACAATAAAAAAGTCCCACTAAATCTGATTAGGGACTAAAATAGAACATATTGTCCTGAAGTTCTAGCAGAGAACATAAAGGAAAACTATTACACACAGTTAAGATATAAAACAATATGTTGTCTACATATAAGTGACAAGCAAAATAAAAAAGGCCAAAATAACAAATATCACTGTGATACCAGATTATGCTTTACATGTTTTTGAGAAAGGCTTAAGCATAAGGTCTCCAATGTTCCATAATCAGCCTTATTGTTCAAATGTGCAACTAGCACAGAAAAATAACAAACACTTAATACCTCAGAACCTCTCTAATTCTTCAAAAGCACTGGAGCAATTATCACGTTGAGGTTTTGAAGCATATAAAGCCGTCAACACAGAGAATGAGTTGCTCCTAATGGGAAGATGAAAGAAGTGTAAAATTGTCTGATACACTTGAAGAGATGCAAACAAAAATATGTGTGGGAACAGATTGTTGATGATACTGTAAGTGTATAATATTTTGGGGGATGTGAAACAGGGAAGGAAGTGAGGGTGAGGATTGTGACATTTTCATAGGTGAGGGAAATAAAGAGATGACTGTAAAGATTTAAGTTGGAATCAGACCATGTGAAAGAAAGTAAACCAGGAAGAAATAAAAAGCTGATGCTGTAAACAAGTGTGTGTACAGTAAGGAGGAAGTACAAGTCCTCAGTGTATTCTGAGAAGTTCCATTGCTTTTTTTTTTTTTCACCTTTCAAAACAAAGCAGGAACAGTATAAAGAGGATAACACAACAGAGATCAAACATGATATGTGTGTTTTCTGGTAAAGCAGTTTTCTTCGCTTGTGAAGCCTGGAAGGAGTGTCCTTTTTTTTTTTTACTTTTGGCCATCCATATGATTGGTTATATTAACTTTTTACTCTGAGATCCGAAGTGAGAACTATAGGACAAGAAATGTTGGTTGATTTTCAGACTGTTGAAGCTGCGTTGAGCCATTTTTCCAGGTAGAGAAATGTTTCCACCCTCCTTTCCCTCCTGAGCGATCTGATGGGTGGTGTTAAATGGGTGAGATGTAGGACAGTGTAATTAACGCTAGTCCTTTAGTGGGCCCCGCCTCGCTCCGCTGGGAGCGCCCGATATAGCGCTCATTAATTCCTATTTGTGTGTAATGAGAGGGTCATGTTGGATGTAATAAATGGCTCTTTTATTTGGGCGAGAGCTGCAGGGCGGCATCCTCTCCTGGCTAACAGTCTCATAAACACCCTTTAGCTGCTCTCATCAGCCTCCCTGGATGGTGAGCAATTAAATATCCACATATACATGTAACATGATAGGTGGGGGGGATATATTAGGAAAATGTGTATTTAGAACCTTGGAACTTTTGCATTTTGCTTTCCAAAATTTTGCGAGCAAATAGCCAGTAATAACACCTTATCAGTATCATATTTTTAAAAAAAGAAGCTCTTTTGAAATAAATACACTTATCAATGTTTGGTTTATCCTAACTAAGCAAATGTAAGCAAAATGTCTGCTGACTGCTGTTTGTAGTCATAAAATGCACTGTAGGTTTTTGATTCATCACAATAATTAGGTGCATGATGTCACTTAATACAAAGTATACTATAATCACTTGTAAATGAATGTAATTAATTTCCAGTCTGTATCTTCAGGCAAGATGCAGATTAAAAACTCACAGTTTTTCTCACACAATATGGAAGAAGTACTCAGATAATTTACATATACAAATAGTAAAGCATCATTATCTGTAATGGATCAATAAAGTCTTATATTTATACTGCCTTGTGTATTATTAATCGGACTCTGTAGTCAGTAGTAGTTTTCAATTAAATGTAGTTGCGTAAAAGTTTGGTATTTGCCTCAATAAAGTCTTCAGTGTATTTATGGGAAGAAACCTGCAGTTTGCAAGATTTTAATCTGTACTACGTTAGATGTATCTTTATGTTGAATTTACATGTGATATCACCATACACTATACAAAAGCCTGTTTAGTTCAAGTACAACAGCCTGAAGCCAGATTCAAAAAACGATGAATTACTACACTTTAGACTTCTCATAGTTAGTAAAAACTTTGGTGCATTTCAACTTCTGCAGACATACTCTCCTCTAAGACGATATCACTCTATGCAAGTATTTGTAGTTGAATGGAAACCCTTTTTATTGGTTTAGCATTTTTGAAGACCTGTATGGTGCACTGTATATAACCCTCTAACTCTGGGGCTTAGAAAGGCTGGCTTTGGCCCGAGTCAGCAAAAAGCTTTTTACTGGCAGGAGAGTGAGGTGCTGATCGCAATCTGCTATCTAGCTAGAATCTAGACTCAGCTTTCATATACTGAAAGAGAGAAAGGAGGTTTTAACAGAACAGAAGGTGCTTGAGTGTCACGCTCATCACAAACATCTCTGTCCAGCTCTGTCTTCATTGTTCTGAATTAGTCAAAGCGACTCTCAAAGCTTTCTTGTGATGGATAGATGAGGCATTCCTGCCAGTCCAGTGAAGAGTTTGCACAAGTGTGTGTGTCCCCTGTCCAAGCCTGCAGGAGAGCTCATTCAGACTAAGAACTATGTGGTTTAGCCATTAAGGCCAACTCGATGCACACTCCTTATCATGAAACAGAGACAAAAGCCTCACAAGAAACAGGCCGGTGAATTTTTATGTGGTATTTGTGGGCCCATTGGACTCCGACCCAACAACAGATTTGCCTTTTCTTTTTGCCACCAAAAGGGAACACCACAAAAGCCTGTGAGTTCTGCTTCATTTGACCCTGTGGAAAGCATATGTCCTTCCATCCTGCCTGCATTCTGTCCAGAAGATAGACTGCTGTAGAGGCCATAGAAAGCATCCCTGCCCACTCGAGTGTGTGACAATGCCTTCAAACAAAATCACTTGTCAGTGTCAGTGAGTCTACCCTTTTTGGGGAGTGTCTCCTCTTTCCCCCAACCCTTTGTCACTTCAAACATGTTACTCTGATATTTCAGACACATTTTTCTAATGTTTTACACTCCATATAATCTGCTGTGTGTAGCTAAGCCCATTTTACTGGCTGACATAATTGATGGTGCCCACGACCTTGCAAGGGTCAAGCTAACAGAAAGGCCTTAGTTTCTATCACCACAGAGATCGCGAGAACACATTAACACAACCAACACACATGCATTAGGGATTAGGGATCTCTAGTTTCCATTTACAGAATTTGAAGTAGCTGTTTTAATTTCTTTTCTAGAGATTGTTCCAAAAAATTCTAAATATATATATATATATATATGTATATATATATACATATAAAGAAATATAGTTTTTGTCTTCTACTTTCACTTTTAATTGGTTAAATACATATAAGAAAACCATAAAATATGACTGGATTAATTATTAAATGTATTCTGATTCTTATTCTTATTCTCTGTGATTAGGAATAAAATGATTTTTAGAGAAACTGCAAAGAAGTGTGGTAACAAACCTTTTAAAGGTCTCTTGAATTCAATGCTCTGTAAGTTTCAGTTGAAAGAACTGCTCAAAGTTGCACAGATAATTCAAAAGGCAGACACACACATATAAAGAAAAGACTTCCTTGAATCATCTTTGAAAGAACATTTTTATAGAACTTCCATCTCTCATTTTCGTCCCTGTTTCCTCTTTGATAAAATCAAAGGCTGTGGGGCAAATGTGTGGAAGACAACCCTGACCAGCAGTGTTGACACCCTTCACTCTTCACTTACACACACAGAGACATTATCAACCAATCTTACGTAATGGAAACTGAGCAAATTTAATTTTAGATAGGCCTCACCCATCTATAATCATGTGACAGCAGGCAGACAGCAGGAAAAAAAAAACACACACACACACACACTTTTTATGACTTCAAGTGTGATGTCACAGAAAAGTGAATGTGGTCTGGTCTTATTTCTTCCTGGGGTAATATAATTTTTCCACTGATGGACAGTCCCCCCATAGAGCAAAGTACCTCAGCTGTGGCATGCAGCAAACGCACACAGATCCTTTGTCCAGAGTGGAATTGGCTGTGGCAGGATCACAGTTCCCCAGTTGTTTATATCAGTGAGCAGAAGCTATCCATTACCCCAAGCAAGGTACCTGATTCCTTTTTCCACCAGCGGTCAAAGTGATATTGGTTTCTTGTATTAGAGGGCAGTGGAAGACAGCTAAGAGTCTGCCAGACTCCCACTCTCAAAACCTATGAAATCAGAAGTCAGAGTAGTCAAGCCTAAACTGGGCAAATTATAAGTTGAGTGTGTGACGATTTGGGGAAAAGGATTAAACCTTACTTAAAACTTGGTACATGGTAATTACCAGCATTAATAAAGCAGAAACACTTTCTTCTTTTGGTGACATAGAATATTCAGGGTTATCAGTGGAGAATTTTAACCTAAACTTTAGGATTTACAAACAAGAGCTGTACTGCTCAGTCCATTTGGGTTTAGAGTTCCAGGTTACCCAGCTGGTCCATTGCCACAAGATCTCTTCTGAAACTGAAAGATGAATTTTTCCCAATACATCATTGAGTCACTGTAGTAGGAACAGCAACAACAACAACTCAATACAGTAACTGTAATATTCAACCAAGTCGAGATGTTGAGTGCTCCCATACTGTTACTATGAGTTAAAGGCCCCAGTGGTGGCTCAACAGTCACCAACATTAGGATGGAATAGTAGTTAGAGTCATGGCTGGTTCCATATAGGCACACACAGACATGTTGCCTGACAGAAAGTCAAGGGAGTCTGCTGGCCTGTTTCTGGGCCTGTTAGACATGCTCGTGGCAGGGCGACAGGCATGGAAGTTGCCAGTCTGACAGACAGAGGTGCACTTAGAAGGGAAAGCACTATGGTGGCAATTTAACACCATCTACCAGCCAAAACCCACTGAATGTTTGCTGTTATTGGTGAGTTTGTGTACCACTTACCTTTTTTAACAAACCATCCATAATTTGGACAGTCTATTCTGGGCTAGAAGTCACCCCCGTGTGTTAAAATACAAGGAGAAACATTTTGGGATTTGTAAGTGTTTGTGGCCTGCTGACATAAAAAAAGTTTCTTATATAACAGACTGCCAGTGAGCTAAAGAGAGCACTGGGTCCCTGAAAGTACTGGTCTAAAGTCAGCTATGGCATTTCATGGGGTGTTAACTGTTTCTCAGACACTCTGGTGGTCAGCTTGTAGCTCTGCTTTATGGAGTGTAAACCTTTAGTTCTGCATGCATCCTTTTTTTTAATATCTTCCTCCCTTTAAGAACTTGCATCTTAGTTATTATGTGACCCGTTACAGTTCACCACCACAGCAACAAACAATACTCATATTTTATTATTCTGTATTGAATGACTGACATGTTGTTATGTGATGGAATAGACAGATGCTTGTTGGTGTTGGTGTTAAGATACGGTCCTACCTTGAGGTGTTAGTGAGCTGCCCCAGGCTGCCCTCCAGCCAGCTTTCTCCTGGAACACTATCATCACTTCAGCTCTCCAACCAACCAAAATACAGTAAAACCTCCGTTTGGCTGGATGGTTGTTTACCTACCCTGCTTCTGCTTAGGGCTGGAAATGTTTATGCCTATCTGAAGTAAAATAGACAGGGCTGGGTTTGGGGTTTAAGTACCTGGAATGGAGGTCCTCCTTGTCCTCTCATTCACCTCAAGACGTGGCCTGGGTCAGGGGGACACCTGTGTCCAGAATCAGGTTGAGAGAGGTGGAGGCTGAGGACAGCTACTGTCATCAAGAGATAAATAGAAGGGAAGAGGGGGGACGGTTAGTGCTTACACAGGCTCAGAGATAAAGGGCTATGGTCTGACTGAGGCCCAGTATGACCAGTAAACAACCAGTAGGGTATCTGAATGGCCTGGGGATCAGCCTGGGGCTAAACCTGAAGGCCTCTCTCAGCAATGGGTCTTCTAAACACAAGATCTTATACGCAGACACTGTGGCACACAAATACGCATGGACACATTGTCATGTATAGGAGGATACACCTTCATGTTAGCAGCGGCACACCTGTCCACACGCAATATGTGTTAAAAAGCAAACAAACATACACACCCACAAATGTACACACACACACACTCGTGCAAAGCTGTTGTTACTGGTGTGTTTAATTTGCTTAATGACTTAAATGTGTTGGCAGGTGTCACTGTCTATTTTTAGATCTAGCTGAAGTGGGAAAATAAACCTTCTTGATGCATTTTGAGTTTCAGTGTATAATACAAAACAAGGTGGTGGACAGGTCCAAATCTTTTCAGTTTAACCTGCTGTTAAACTTTAATCAGTTTAATAGGAACAAAGTCACAGGACTGCACTGTCTTTCCTTTTTATGCAGCCTTTCCCGCAGCAGCTTTGGGAAGAGCTGAATCAAACACTGAATCACGCCACAGCAGGTTTCAGATTGACTACGAATGACTTGCTCTTAAGTGCTACGCTTGAAACATTGAAACTGTGCTACATGGGCAGCATGGCAATACGATGTCTACCTGCTGAGATGGTGATACAGTCTGAATGCACTTTCTGGCTCTTTCTCTGCCTGTCACTCATTGTCGGAGGACAAGGTTTGATCCAAACGGAAAGGTACAGTTTCCATAGGCAGTACAGCCGGCCCTGCTTCTTCCTGGTCACCATAATCTTTGGTGTCTCCTCGGAGTCAGGTGTAATCAGTCACACACCACCACGTGTTTTGACACCTGTCCTGTTTGGTGTGGTGGAAGTAAGCATATTACTCTGTCTACAAATCACACCCCTCTCCTTTGGAAACACACACAGGCAATCAAACCTAACTTCACATGAATTAAGACAGACAGGTGGATTGTCAGAAAGGGATTAAAAAAGAGGCAGAGGAGAAGAAATGAAGGTTCCCTCACATTGTGGGTTTTTTGAAAAGAGGGTTGGATGACTCGGGAGGCGAGTGACTGTTAATGGGAAGAAATGAACGCGCTTGACTGGTGGATGTGACAGGAAGAGACTGTTCTTAACAAGGCGTCACAGTCAGTCAGAGTTACAGATCCATCACTTCTCAGAGGCTGGGAGAAGGAGGGGGGAGATATTTAAGGATATTCAGAGAGGGAGAGAGTCTGTGAAGGGTAGAGAAGAAGAGGGAGACGGTAAGGGGAAATGGGGATTTGAGTGTGGCTGACAGCACTGCATTTAATTTGGGCTGCCAGATCCTTTTTCATTTGACTCCTTCTCAACCAGCTTAGAGGCTGTGGAGGACTTGGAGGCGAAGGTTTGCCAGGATGTCTCAGATTAGCAGTGATGTGCCACGTCACACTTTAAGCCAGCCTGTAATTCATGTTCAACAGGGGGATACTCACACATTACACTGCGCTGTGCAGGACGTGATTAATTGACTCACACTCTAATATTGGGTGTAATTTGCCCATCCTCTGATGTGAAACTGACTTTATACTAGACTTACTGTATGTCGCTGTCCCAGGGATGTTATAATGGAGTCTTTGCTCAGAGCTGTGTAATTTCTAAACTGAGGATAGAAAGTCAAGGATGGAGGGAATTGCTTCAGGTAGTCTTTCCCCTCCATTCCTTGCAGTTTAACATTTAGTTAAAGATTTAATGCAGCCAAATAGTTTTGATGTCTCTTTACTCAAGGATGCAGTGGGAGGCAAACCAACCACATTTTGTCCAGTCCCTGTTGCAAAGATAGTTTGTCTTTCAGGTTGCAAATGGAAATTAGAGTAAATTAATAAAGGTTTTTTGAACGGTATGTTTTTTTTTCTGTTCTTTGGGTCATACTGTATTTTTCACACATCTTTTCATGAAGTTCTACTTCATTTATGTGCTTTTCATTCTATTTTTTTCAGACTATGCTCTTCCTGGCTACAGTGGAGGAGGAGGGCCAGGCAGGGGAGGGAAGGAGGGAGATGGCAGAAACCCTGCTGTCTGCCTTGACAGACAGACACCAGCAAAGACAGACATGGAGAGACAGGTAACACAATGTACCAACAATATGGTCCTTCCATTGGACACTGAAAAAGAGCTCTCTGACAGATGTGCAAGACAGATAAAATAAGATACTCTGTGAAGCATGAGCACTGACACTGATATTCAAAATGAAAACACCATCACACTCAAGTAAGTTTTAAAAAGTTTTAGTCAAGACTTATTTTGGACTTGAGCTACTGCTTAATATTTAAAATTGTCGGTTAATTGATTGAGACAGTTGGAGACAGTGTGCATTCATACATTATAATGTGGGATGCTCAGAATATACTAATGTGCATGTAGGAAATAACGATTTGAGTGGCCACAATTGCAACATCTTGTTTTTGAACCTGTTAAACTAATGGGTTCAAAAACAGCAACTGAGAATATGTGGGCTCACAACCAGTAAATAACACAAGTGAAAAAACAAACATTCACTCAAAGTAAATTTTCATTAAAAGTTTGTTGTGTTTACACATCATGACTTATAAGTAACACAGGCATATACCCTTTTCTCCCATTAAGGGAATGGTGCTCAGCCAAACTTGTCTGTCTTGTCTGTCTGTGTGTCTCTCTTACAGCGCTGTTAGTCACCTCCCCAACACATGTATCAAAACAAACAAACAAAAAGTGGTCAGGAAGCAGTCTTGCAACCATGCTTCCATAATCAGCCCAAGGTAGAGGAGAAATCAGATTACTCATCTGCTGTATGTATACGTAGATTTCCAGTAACCAGGTTCCTTGAGTGCATGTAAACACACGGAATGATTCCTTCTAAAGAGTTGATGTGAAATCCACAGATATGCAGCAGTGCAGTTGGTGTTTGTTTGTGGCCCACATGGGCCTGGCAGTTTTCACAGCTATCACAGCGACACGTGTGTCTTGGATAAGCTCAGTCACTTCCTTCCTTCCAGATAAGGGCAGAGAGTGCAGGGATTAGAACACTGGCCATTCATTCAGATAAAATTGGGCCTTACACACACAACACAGTGTTATTTTAGCTGTTCTTTCTCTCAGTCACTCTCCCCCTCAGCATTAGTAGGGGCAAACACAAACAATGGCATGCTTTTATACAATTGATCCCATACGTTCTTCTACTTATTGTCTTGATCATTAGAATTTACCTCAGCGTCACATACACATAAACATGTAAACACTATCAGACGTGATACAGTGCCTAGAGACAGCACAGGTGCCAGAGGCAGAATCCACAAACTAGAAATTTCTAAAAACATCATATATTCATTTAAAAGATACACGCTAACGTCCTGCTGTGTTGCTGTTCTCATCTTTCCGAGGTGCCCCTGTGTTTTGAGTTGTCTCCTCTAGTTGACCCTTAACTATTCCCAATCCAGATGAGTCTTGTAAACACGCTGTTTCCACACATCTTGCTTTGCTGTGTCGACGCCTGCCGGCTCACAACTCTGATGTAGGGCCTGCCCTGATAGTGCATTCCAGCTACAGGTGCTGAAAGCTAGAAACCATCTACCACCACTCACCCCCAGCCGAACATCAGCGCTGTTCCTCACATCCCGGTTCCCCCACCACCCACACTGCAATCTTACCACCTACTAACCACGTCTAACTCTAGATTTTGCTCAGGCCACCCTTAGATCCTGACAACTAGTTTCACAAACCAGGACAGGAAGTGCTCAGTCCTTGTCAGCAGGGCAGACAGACGTTTACGCTATCAGCAGTGAAAGACTGATTAGATTAGGTTTGGTGGAGGGCAAGCGTTTGAACTCCAGCTGCTCCTGATACCTCCTCTCCCCTTTACACACATTAAATATCTATCCCTGGCCCCCGCTGCCCCTACTTACAAAAAAGCCAGAGGTCATTGTGTCAAGTGGCTGTCAACAGATAGCATTTACACAAAACTAAACACATGGCTATGTGCAATGTTAAGTGGGATGTGCTGGCACTGTTTAGAGATTTATGTCTGATGAGGGTTAGGGATAGTCTCACTATTTTTATCAACCCAGCCTCCTGACAAATTATGTTGCTAAACTGCCATCACAGATACCTTTTTGTGGTGAATGTAATTGCAACAACATTACGTTTTCTATAAATACAATGATCATATGTTCACAATGAACGTACATGACAGGTCACAATTATGCTGATAGTTAACATGTCAATTAAATACACACGGGCAAGATATTTTTGTCCAACAAAATATCCGATCTACAACATCTGGTTTTCCCTTCGAAAAATGACTCCAACTTTATTCTTTTAGTCTTTTATGGTTGGATATAGGCACTCACAGCACTGGTATAAGATCAGAGAAAGATTGCAGGCCAGGTTAATAGAGAATTATCTAACAGTGACTTCACACAAAAACACAATCTTTCTCTAACCCAAAAAAGGTACTTTTTTTTTAATAACACATCACTGTGGACTGCCACTTGTCAGCCCTGCACATTATTTGCTCGCCGCACACCCCAGCCACCTCGCTGCGACTGAATTTCTGTTAATAAATGTGAAGCTTTATTGATTCCCGAAATATGCTGCATCACATGGTGATTGCATTCTCTACAAAATCTTAATTGCAATTGCAGTTTAAGTTGCATAGGTACGTAATTTCATGAAAAATTATTTGTTTGTGGAGAAAGAAGTTTGTATTTCTTTATGTATGCTAGCTAGAAGCAAAGTCCTTGTTTTGAATGAAAGACAAAGTAAATGAACTAAAACTAGTAACTAAACAAAAGCAGTTACAGGGTGAGAGAATTTAGTACACTTCAGTGAGCTGTATTCAGATCTTCATTTTCACAAAAAGCACAAAAATGGAACTTATGAAATTAGTTTGCTAATTCATTTTCCTGCCTTTTTTATATACTGTACATATTGTATAGAAACCTAATTAGGTTTCTATACAATATGCAACAGGCAAGCTTTTATCATAATACTGCCTTTTGTTCCTGTGGTTTCAATTTAGCACAAAGTGCTTGCTAAAGGATGGAAAAAAGAGGGAAAAAAGCATGATTGATGACTGTTGCTAGAGGCGCATAAACATAAACAACCAGCACTGATTGATTAAGTTTCTCTCTGACATTTGTTTCTTAAACACCAGTTAAAGCAGCACTCTGAGCACTGCAGTGTGGGCCTGCTAGCTGCCATTTTTTTTGCCTTCGGGGCATTTTTAGCACTAGCAAGAAGGAAAGAAAGAGGAATTGGACTCGGTGACCAGTGGTTCTTCACAAGTGACTTATAGGCACTCAGAATGAGTGATGCCTCGACTTGCCTTACTAGCAGAAGCAGTCCATTCATTCACTCAGAGCCAACAAAGTTAAGAGAGCTTTTTTATTCTTATGAGCTTTTCTGGTAACTGGGTTTTCCTGATGCACATGGTGAATTCTTTGATAGATGCTGCCCTCCGTGTCCCTTTGGTAAATGCCCCGTGAGTACCCTGGAAATAGATGGATTATTACAGTATGTGGGTGGGTGACTGTACCGTAGCAGAGCAGCTGAGTATGCCACACAGGAAGTGCCGATTGAAGAGCGAGGCACAACCTCCAGGGAACAGGCCTATTAGAATAGGAAATGGCAAATCCCAGTGGCATCTCTCTTTAGAGCGGCACTTATTAGGTTCTGAAAATGTATATGTCATGTTTCACATTTATGCAAGTACAAGTAAAAAAAAAAAGATTCAATGTTTGGCAGTACTAGAAGTAGATACACACAAAATCCAACAATTTTCTGCTGTTTAGTTTTGAAAAGTGTTATGTTTTAACTTATTTAATGCCATTTTCACGTTTAACAACTTTGGACAATGTCACACATGTAGCACACAGCGGAAGGTTGTTCGAGTCAGGTGCATTCTCACGTATGGAGAAATTCAGCTTAATTTCAGTGAGGGGTGGGGGCACCTGTGTAGAGCGTGCAGGAAGCATGACATGACATGACACAGTGGAGATCACATTCCAACATTACCTGGGCTTTGTACTAGGGAGCTAAGCTTTGGAGCTTTGGGATGTATGACTCGGACATTTGCTTTTTCTCACATGCAGCTTACTGTTGTAATGTTTAGATGCTGTATATTCAGGGTTCCAGTGAATATCTGAAAGCAGCTTAAGAGTCGTCACTTGGCATGATGCTGTCTCGAGTCTCTGTGCTTACTGTATGGTTACCCTTGAAACTTGTATAAAAGATGAACTCGTGTTGACCTTCCGGATCCTATAGGTCATTGCTCTGACCAATAGAAAAACAATCACACAAACAAACAAAAAGCTTTGTCACAGTCAGCAAGCGAACACTGAAGGGAACAGCTGTGAGTTTTGTACTGACCATGCAAACTGCTGTAGGCTTTGTAAGGTCATTATATGATAATGAAAATCATTACAGAATTACATGGGGGTTTAGGACATGAGAGCAGCAGGGAGGGGAGGGGAGGCCACATTGGGTTTGATAAATGGACTGTGAAGGTGCCCATCTGGCCCTCTCTATGGCTTTTTCTTCCTGCTCTTTTATCCATTCTTGTCCTTAACTACCCCTCTTTCATTCCGCTCCTCTGTTCTCTAGTAGGCCAGTGTAAAAGCGAGCTGGCCTGTAGTGAAAGATTAACAGAATGCAAACCCAACTCACCTCTGTGGAGGAGGAAAGAGGAGGGGAGATAGGCAGAGGTGTTTATGACCCAAAGCAGGGTGTGTGTCTGACTTGGCAAACCTATTCTCTCTTCTCTAAGTGTGGGCCGGTAGGAGGGTAGGCAGGCATTGACCTTTGGCATCTGAAGCAGTTGGACAGCTCAGGATGTGTGCATCGCTGTAGTTTGGAGGCATTTAGATGTTCATTGTTTGATTGGCTTGGGTGGTAACGCACAACATAGTTTAACATAGTTTATCTATCTTTTTATATTTTGATGTCATTTTATTTTAAGAATTGGAATTAAAAATTTAAAATAGAAACTATTTAAATCTAGTTAATTATGGCAAATGCCCTTTGTTTTTCTAATTACATTCCAAACTTATTGGAAATTACGGGAAGTTGACCCACACTGTATCGTGTCACTATAATAGCTGTTCACTCAGAATATGTGGCGTAGTACATCTGTTGCCTGTGTGTATTACTCTTCTTCGACTTGTTGAGAGTTAGTGAGGTCTTTATCCAGAGACAAAGGCAACATCAGCTGACATGGCAAATGGGGCTAAAGGACAGAGAAGGAGGTCCACATGTCCACAACTGCACTCATCACTCAGCTGTCCAGCTTGACCCACGACCCCGAAGGGCGGTCTTCCAACCTCCACTGGCTTTATGTTTCCTGCCATTGTCATCATCTCTTGTTCTCACCTGGACAGGGAGCTGCCACACAAAAGGCCCAGTCTGTCATCAAAACCAAGGGTCACCCAGGGCCAGCAGGGGCCATAGAACCACAGCTGAAGCTGTGCCTGGCCGGGGACGACCACATCACTGTTGTCCACTGCCCACTGTTACCAACTCCACCTGCGGAGTTGCATAGTGAAGGAGATAGACTTTCATTGGCTGGCATTCATTCCAGGAGTGGTGACATTTCTTTTGTGTTGTCCCTGTGTCATATCCACAATAACGATGGAGAGAGCGTAGCTTTGTCTATTGTAGTGAAGGAGCTTCTTAAAGCCTTAGAAACAGGGGTGCCATACTGCATGGATTGCCATGACGCCCAGTATTTATACAGTCAAGGGTTTTCTGGGTGCAGGTTCTCATGGTGCTCTAGCAAACATCATCAGTTCAGCTGTCATTTCAAGTGAATGGGTGGGTGGATGGGGGGGTTCTGAAGTTTTAGAGTGCACCATTCTATTACTTTCTTTGTTTGGTTTGAGAAACAAGGTGTGTGTGTGTGTTAAGAAGGTGGCATTAAGCTGTTAATAAGTAGGTTTAATTATCGAGGATGATGTTGGTGTTTAAGCTGGCATCACAAACCAACATTCTGGTTGGCAGTAGGTCAGTCTGGGCAAGCTGTCAACCAGGCCTGTGAGATGTAAGTTGCAACTTGAGGTGACAGGTTAATCAGATCTCCCAGGCAGCAGTGCTACATTTGCCTCTACATCACCCCACACAAACAACGTGTTTTGCAAGCAGAGCAGATAGGACTAGACAGTTTGTTTTTCTTGGCATCAGTTGCCAGCTAAAAGTTTTGCTGGTTGCGCCCTTGTTTCTCTTTACCTCAGGGGTTTGTTCACTTTGATGGTGGGCAAACACCTGTGTGTGGTGGGTGGAACTCTCAGCCCACAATGATGTTCTCTGTCTTTTGTCTGTGTGCTTTTTTTCTATGTACCACCTACTTTTGCCATCATCTGTATCGTTGTGTTTACATGGTTCAAGGCATTGAAGGAGAAAACAAATAAGGACATGTCATCTGTCTCTTTCATCACCGGCCAGCCTGTAATTAGCGCAAGCGCAGTGGTTAGCCTAAGACGCTGTAATCTAATTTGTCTGTCTTTATCTAAAACATGTCTGTGCGGTCCCTTAGACTGGTTACATGCGTGCAGTAAGATCGCTTGTGGCCTGGGTGTTTGTGAGGTGTGTATTTGTGTGTGCTTGATTGTAAATTATGAATTATTCTCTCATGCACCAGCCCCTATTTAACAATCAGTCAGTTATGCATGACATGTCCTGACCTCAGCAGAACCTCACAGCTGCTGTTGTCGTAGCAATCCACCCATCCCGGTTAGCTCCCAGGCTGGAAAGTACATTTTGCAAGAATTTGCTTTGAACAAGATGAATGATGATGCTATTTCTTTACCTTCTACTTACTGTACAAACAAGTTCTACCCATGTAAATATGCACTTACCTCTATCTTCCCTGGTTCTCAAACAAGTCAGTAATTAGCCGTTGAGGTACATGCTTTCTCTCGTTCTGTGGTTAGGTGTGGGAACAGAAGGTTTGCAACTGGCAAGAATCTGTATCACACTCTCTCTTTGTTAAAGTTCTTTGCTGGTCCTTGGCTGAGTCACAACTACATTAAATTGCTTATGGGTTTAAATGGAAACAGTTATTTCATAATTATGCATTTCACAGCATGTGCTTGGAAATGAAATGTGGCACAGAAATGGGAAAAGAGAGAGGTAAAAATGCCATTAAATGTCCCACAGGCGTTTAAACACACTTGTTGCAGAGACAGTTAAAGGTCATTAAATGCTGCTTTTTTTAATATGGAAACAAGATTTGTGTTTGGAAAAGACAATGTGGTAAGGAGGACGGGGAGGGAATGGTTTTGGGCCTGTTTTACTGGTAGTCAGAGAAACCAGGACATTCTTTCTGGTTAAACCCAACATCCCAACAGAGCTGATAGAGCATGATTGGGTGAGGACGTGTGGCAGGCATTTGAAACAAACAAAAACATAGCAAGGTGGGTCGGTGGAGGTTGTGCTCAAAACACTGTCACTACAGTTTGGCATGTAAATCCGGTATGTTCTTGGTTGGATAGTAGTTCATGTTAAAACATTAAATTGAATCTGTACCAAATTAAGATTTCTACCCTGTTTTCTACATGTGTTTGTGTGCTGTATTCTAAGTACGCTAATGAGAGCAAGTACAGCAGTTACAAAGAGGTATGGGAAGTGTAGTCTTCAATAAAAATACAGAAAATCTGCACATCAGATGCTTGCTAAGTTTATGTTATGTTTTGCGTATGGTTTGTTCAGATCTCTGCTGCATTCGGAGATGGTTTCTTTACAATTTTATGTTAATGCCACAGCAGCCTTCAGCTAACTACAGCAATGTGTATGATGTTTAAACACACATGAATGTTGTACATGCATGTACACCACATGTTCCATCTTTTCTTTTTCTACTGCAACCACCCCACCTTGGTCCACCGCTCCTACCCCCATAGACACTCATCTTTCTCCCCTCCTCAGTTAATTATATCCTACACCGCTGGAACACTTCATTTCGTAGCAAGCATATTGTCTCTTCAAGGCTGGCAGGCAGGTCATAAATTATCCTGAAGGTGAGGATGGAAGTTGGAGGAGATAGTTATGAAAATTTCATCTGTCTGCCGTAATGGCCGCAGCTGCTCCTGTCACCAGCCGCGTGCTGGAGGAATTACACCGGGTCAGCATATGTGTGTATGTGTGTGGATGTGTTCTTTAGATATATGCATAGGTACATGAATACATGAACAGTTACAGTGTGCACATACATAGGCCTTCACACATTCACATCTCTGTGTATCTCCGCATTTGTTCCTGTGTGTGCATGTCTGTGTGTGTGTGTGTGTGCGTGCCAATGGCCCAGTGTGTACAGCAGGTTGGCCAGGTAAGACCTGCCTGTCAGTGTGTGGAACATCTCTGGCGTCCCTGTCACCTGAGGGCCCGCAGCTCTGCCCCGAAGCAGGGAGACTGGGAGGGGGGACAAGCTTGCAGGGCGGTCCCCAAGCTGTCTCTGTTCATTACCGCTACCGAGATGGGACGTGGCCGGCAGGTGGCTAGACCTTTAGTCCTTACCTACTGTGATCATCTGCTGCACCACTGTGGGTGTGTAGGTGGGTGGGCGTGGAAGTGTGCTTGGGAATGAAGAGTGAGAGAAAAACCATAACTTATGTACTCGAGCAGGGACGAGCATATTTAATGTTTGACCTATGAATCTGCGTTTGTGACAGATTATTGCACTTAAGCTATTATGCATGCACATGTATATATGTTAATGTCCATGCGTACATATTTACAAATATACAAAAATTCTGCATTTCGAGAATCTGGCCTGCTGCGGTGGCACTTTTCTGACAGAGTGTTGCGCAGCTCTTCGCGACAGTCAGCCACTCTAAGTGGCAATTAGTAGGAAAAGAAAAACACAATAAAACTCCCCCCTCAACACCTCCTATGTCAATCTCCAGTTTCCTGCAAAAATTCTATTAGGGCCAAAGTCTATAGATGTTAATTACAGTTCTAACTAGCTTGCCTCCTGACGAATGGATGGCTTCAGCAGTGATGTAGGATAAAAGGGATATCAGCGATTTCACTTCCCCATACAAAGGCTGCCTCTGAAATGGGTCATCAATCCCATAGTGATAAATGTCTGGTGGAGTAATGACTCTCTTATCGGCACTGGATTACTGCAGATATTTGTAATTAGTGTAGCCACACAAGTCCCCAACAGATGTTTTTGAGACGGCACAATATTGAAGCCCTGGTTTAGTGTTAAATGGGAACTTTCTGGAAATAATAGGGATAGTCAGAGCCATTGTATTGAATTTGGAGAACTGAGTTGCAGTTTTTTCAGTGGGAAAGCCTGTATGTGTTCTCCTGCATGCACACATGTATGGAGCCACATTTACATACATACACACACACTCACTTGAGCTCATGACCTGATAGCTAAATACACAGCCTGGGGTCCATCCTTCAGATATTGGGTTCCATGGTCACATGACTGTGAGAGCCAGGGGCTCCTCTTCTTCTCCCGTTCCTCCTCCTCCTTCTCCAGCCCTAGAGGTAGCCAATGCTACGCCAGGGGGAGTGAACGATTCACTTTTAACTTCCATTTCTCCTGTTTTGGGTTGAGATTCACTAGCCGCCCTGAAGTTTTTTTTTTTACTTCTTCTTCTTCCAGCTCTCATGAAATCACAATGTGATGTATTCAGCCTGAGGTGTAGCTCTATTCACAATGCAGTTTGACACCAGGAAGCCCTGCTCCCCCCCTGTTTTCACTATGCATCTGTACAGATGGACTGCTGATATATCTGTACCACTAATACAATTGTCCTGGTTGTAGTCGACAGCTACTTTGACTAAAGATGTTTAATGTACACTCAAAAAGGGACGCCTGTGTTTGATTCATTTCCATCTCTTCATGAATATGTGTATATAAACATATAGATATTGAAGAAAAGTGGCGCCGGTGTGTCTAGATATCATGTTGGTTGAGGCTTGTATTCTGTTGCCAAAATATACAATCACAAAACCCACCGTTCGACACACCCACAACCCTAGGCAGACGTACAGTACACAGCCTGCCCAGTACTGACAGACGTGTAAGCAGATGCAGCCAGAACTGGTAATGGCAGGTGATTATAAGTGGCACATGTGCCAAACTAATTAAACCCCTGGGTTGACAGCAGCATTTGGTAGCACTGGCATTCTGGCCCGCTGGCATTAGAATAATTGTAGCAGCAGCACATTTCACCTGCGAGACTGCAGCTAACAATGCCATTTATTTTTATAGCAAGCTGCACTGGATGTTGCTACAGAGGCTCGAGTTAGCTTGTTTTAGGTTTGACATGCATGGGAACCTCTGGCAAAGATGGTACAGCTTTTGTTTCAGTCTGCTTGAGCCACACACTTGCCAGTGTCTTTTGCTTGTTAAAATGTTGTTTCTATATTTTTTGTCTGTTACTCTGTACACCATTGATTGGTCAAGTTGTTTAATTTGTTAAATTTAAACTCAAATAAAATGTCACATTAAAGGTGACAGGAAGGCTATAGCTGGAATAATGGGACAAAGGAGTTTTAAGAAATCATTAGAAGGAGGACACAGACTAATCCAGTTTGATATGTTCAGGCAGGTTGACCCAGCTCTGTCCTCCAATCAAGACACACACAGCAGGCAGGAAAGAGACAAGGACAGGAGGACTCTAAGTCACTTCTCCAGCTGGAGGGCTGGAGCTGGAGTTGTAAGTCCTCCTCACAGAGGTCAGAGCTATGTCATGAGGTCAGGAACTGCACCAGGAGACCCACCTGCACACGTTCTGCGTATCTTTACCTGTACAACTAACACGAACACACACACACACACACACACACACACAC
>JAUBNQ010000017.1:21492629-21521612 GCA_032353495.1 Ctenopoma kingsleyae | reverse complement strand
TAGCCTTCCTTTTTTCCTCTGCAAAGTTTATTTCACTGTAGATGGACACACGCCAGAAAGTTTGAGAACCACTGGCTTTTACACTGGCTTACAAAAACCCATAGCACATGCTGCTACATTAAACAGTAAGACAGTAAGCTAGACAGTAAAAATGTTGTGTCACTTCAAATATCATGTTTGAGAGATTATATAACAAAGAGCAAAAACACAGATGAAATATATTTCTACGCTTTCATTTCTTCTTTATTTTCGGTCACTAACCAGTCACTTACCAGATTATTGGTGTTACTGATCATTGCTACTGTGCACTGCATGGGTCGCTCAAACTGATTGATCAGACCACACCCTGGCGCTGTCGCTGGATTTTTGGAATTGTTGTTTTTGATTAACCAAACCCTTTCAGTTAACTAAGCTTGTTACAGAACAGTGAGTGTTATCATTATGCGAGTCTGTGTGTGTCAGAGAGTCACGGACAAACCTACAATAGGATTTGTAAATGGTTAAACTGAACAGGAAGCTCTGTGAGGAGACATGGGTGGGTGAGTGGGGTAAATCACTGCCAGTAGAGTTTTATATGGCAGAGGTGGGTGGTACGGTGTTTAGGGGTTGTGAATGGTTTTATATGAGTATGTGTGACCGATTCCCAGACACAGAGCACGGTGCATCCTGAATGTGTAAATGGCATTTATTCAGCCAGTTAGTCTGGGAAAACATATGGTGCCATTTGGAGGCCCAGACTGGTGCACGCTGTTCTCCTGTAATTAGACTGGCCCAGCAGAGCAGCTACATTACTGTTTCATGATAACCGCCCTACTGTAGCCTACAGTGCCGCTGCCACCCAGCCCTGGCTACAGCACAGGACCAGCACACCGCATTACACATCCTGTTAACACACTGTTCAACACCAGTGAACACCAGTGTCACCACAGGTTTGGCAGCCACACATGTGCACCAAGGACCTGATTTACAGTATATATTTGATGGTACAACAGATATGCACTGCACCTTTGATTCTATTTATGCTAACGATATGCATGCAAATGTGAGTGTAATGTACCAAATTACCAGTGTGTATGTAATCTCTGATTGAGACTTTAATCTAATAACAATGTTAGATGGAATCCTTAACGATATGCAGTTTTTATTTATAGTAATACCATCCATAATAATAATAATACCAAAATACCATCTTGCTCTAACCCTGACCTCAGTACTTTTCTTGCCTAAATCCAACTTCATGAAGGTCTGTGGCTTTTCAGCCCTGCACATTATACACTTGCCATCCACCCAGCCATCTCCTTGTGTCTTTCTGTTAATAAATGTAGTGCTTCGTTGATTCATTCAAAAGCACATTACACCACGACATTTAATAATTACATTTGCTACAAAAGCGGAATTGCGGTTCCATTTTAGTTGTGTAGGACATCATTTTTAGGAGACAGGGTTGCCCAAGTTGACCGTGTACTAAGCTTAACAGAATGCATATAACATATCTAACATATATTTACCTACCATTTGTGCATTCATGCCTTAAAGGAATGCTCCACTGAAATTTGTCTTCTGAATATGGGTAAGAATGTAATATACTTGTAGGCTTGTTTGCCTACTTTATGCAAAAAGGTTGCACATCTTTCCTTTCTGTTTTTTTTCAGTTTTTTTTGGTATTGTCTCATGTTGTCATTGTCTACTCTCTTTCCTTTAATCATATCCCACCCTCCCTTCATCAGGACTGAAGCAGATTGTGGGTCAAAACGGTGGGTTGTGTTGGCAGGGCTGTGGGGGTGTCAGCTGGGCTGTTGTCCCGTCAGGGGGGAACAGGCTGGCAGCCTGGCGGGAACGGCCTGTTAAAAACACACTGCTGGGAATCGGACTGAGCCAGCGCCTGGTCCAAACCACACACACACACACACATCAACACACACAGACAAGGAGGGAATGGTAAGGAAAGTGGTTGGGGGTGGGGGTGGGGGGGCAAACCTGGAATAAAGACATTTCCTTGCTCATTTATAAAATTTGACACCACCAGTCTGCCTTCTCCTCCTCCCTCATCAACATCCCTTGACAAAGATCACAGACATGCTGGTGCACATACAGTGAAAATACAAGCTGCCGTCTAGCTTTTAGCTACAGTTCCTCCAATGTCCACTAGATGCTGGGCTGGAAAATTTGTTTATTTTACCCCTGGCTTAATTAAACATGTTGAAGGATGAATCTTGTGCAGCATGGGTTTCTCCCACCTCAGCTCCACCTGAGATGTCTCTGACGAAATTTGTATCGTGGCTCCAGTAATTCAAGATCATTCACAAGACCTACAATAATATTCACAGCTAACCCCCCCCACCCCCCACCCACCCCACCCACCCACCCCAATATGAATGTTATATACTGTACTTTATACTGTACTATCTGTCCAGAAGCGTCTGTCTTTCTGGCATGCTACGTTTTTTGTTGTCTGTTAAGCAAGTACAGCATGTGAGAGCATAGCCAAATTTGCATATGCTGCCATGTATATTTCAACAGTGTTTAAGACACACATCACCAACAGTGAATTATGCATGGGGCTGGTGTAGTGTAGGTGCTTGTTTTATGCACTTGTGAAGGGAAATTGAACTGTGTTTTCTTTTGCTCATGACGCTGAAGGCCCAAGGCCCATTAAAGTACACAGAAGAGGTAGTCTCTAAATGGACTGGTGGTACATCGTATTCCCCTCTAACAAAGGGTGCCTGGCATAGGGAAAGGCGTCAAACAGGTTCTGACAGCAAGGCAATAGGATTCCCACCTCTCCAAAGGAACTGACTGAGGTGCTGTTGTTGTATCCGTGTAGGCCAGTCTATCTTTTTATATGAGAATGTGCATATGTGTTTGTTAAATGCGGCGGTGTGGCAGAGATGAGTGACTGAATAATTCAAAACTGGCATGTCTCACAAAATGATGCAAACCCGTGCATGGATTGTCAGTGGGAGGAATAGAGTGTTGCAGTAAACACAACCTAAAAGGCTCTTATGCATTATAGACAAGCCCTTTGAAACAGTTTTCTCATATGCAAATGGAACACACAGAGCTGCAAAGGCTTAATATGAATCTCTCCCATTCACTGCAAATCCAAATGAGGGATAGGGCTGTTTATGTTTATATTGTGCAGGCAACTGCTAGAAGAGGATGGAGGGGTGTTGGTCGAATCACATGAAAGGCAGAATAAAGGACAATTGTGCTGCTATCAGTGTTTATTTTAAAGAATGAGCAGTTAGAGCTGTGGCTTTGCCATCACCCAGCAGTTGTGTTCTCATAAGCCTCTTCTGGACCGAAAGAATAGACTGCAGAGGATGAGCATCATTAGATATGTCATTTAAGACACCTATGCCCTCTCACTGCTCTATATTTATCCACTTGCAGGTCTCTAACAGGCCCTCAGGTCAACACATTGTGTCCCTGCCTGTCAGCTTGGCAGTGGACGGGACATATGTGGTAGATAGGAACAATATGAAGCCACCTGCTAGTCACCTTGCCTTCTCCTCTCCTCTCAGCTCCTCCTCTCTTCTACTCCTCTTCTCTTTTCTTCACCTTTCCACTGGATGCATTTCTGACAATTCATATATTTCTGTAATAGAAAACCATGTTTACCTTGGATTGGTACCAGTGAATCTGCTATTTATAGAGTTTGTTTCAGCCACCTTCACGTGGTAAATGATGATAAGCCTAGCCTCTAATAAACAGTCTCGTAAACAACTCTACAGCTCAGCCCTTAATGGCCTTAGGGGCTTGTAAGAGCTTTATAACACATTTATTATCTCTTTAATGGCATAGGAGCTGTGAGACATAACATAAGCTAACACTAATTTCATTTCCTGACATATATTGACTTTAGGTTTTGGTTATTTTGCTGTCTTGATTGATTTCATACCTTGTCCCATTTAGGGACTTGCTTAATGTATTGTGACACTAAAGAAAACTACATTCAGCACATGCCTCAATTATTTTGCCACTTGGTATTCACAGTCTGGTAAGAGATGAGGAGAAACCATTACTTTGTTAGCCAAAAGCACACATCCAGTCAGAACAGACAAAAGGGCCAGCATGGGGAATAGAGATATTTGATGTTGAATCTCCCCCTATTTACAGTAGGATGCCTGAATAAACGCGTTCAGAAGCTGGAAAGCAGTATTATGACCCATAACCCCGAGGTATTTGAAATGGAACAGCAGGACTTACTTTGAAAAAGAATAGGAGATGTGCTCTGGGCTCACTGTTTATACCTTGATGTGATTTGGACTGAAATACAAAAAAAGCCTGTTTATCTGTTCTTTCTCTTTCGTCCATGACTGAAAATTGTGGGGTGTAGTAAAGGGAGACTATTGAGATACACTGCACTGTTGGCAGTGGTTGACAAAAAAGAAAATTGTGTCTTGTTTTAGTGGTGCCTAAAGTTGGTAGAAAATTCAACAAGTATTTTTATATGCTATTGGTAGCTATTTACCAATTTTTCTGTCATTGCTGTTTAGTGTTCAAACACAATCTTAATATTTTTGTTTTGCCATCGTAATTCTTATCACCATGGGATTAAATTTGAAGGATTTGATCGGCAAGAGTGAACTGTTGTATAAGGTACAGATTTTCCATTGCTCAAGTGCCCTGTCTGCAGCATTTTCCCATTATGGTTTATTAAACTAACTCTTGGGTATGGGGTATCTGCTTTTAGTTTCAATGATTCTTTCTCCAAATACCAATTTCAACCTTTACTAAATTATTCTTTTGTCTGAAAAGAAGTAAGGTATCAATCTTTTATGTTTTGGAAAAATCTGATGAGTTCTGTTTGCCGGACCTCCTGCTCATCAGAGATTGTGGTGCTGACGTGGGGAACACGGAATTGCAGAGTAAATCAATACTAGGCCAGTAATGTTATAGAGGGGATGCTTTTTCAAAGAGCAGAGCTGAATTTGTACACCTTATGGTTTTGATCTCTTACTGTCCTCATTTTATTTTACACACAGTTGGTATCATAGTTGCTGTTGTTTGTATGTTATTTTAGCTTTTTTCCCCAAGTAGCTATTTTGCAATTTGGACAAAAGTACAATTAAAGGTCCATCTGTTTTCCATGGTCCTAACATCAGACAGATGGGTTCTGTCTATTGAAACCATACCAGGATCCTGGCAGGTTAGAAGTTTTGGTAATGAACATGCTACGTAAAAATGCGACCAGCCTGATTCCATCATAACAAGGCTTCAGTGGGCTAGAATGAGAAAATATTCTTTTTCATAGAGTGAAAAGCTGTTGTACATTAAACTTGCTTATGGTCTGGAAGAAATACTGGGCTTATGTTTATGGATAGTCGGCCATACTGTATATGTATATGTTTCTGTAAATTTGGGACTAACTCATGGCGGTACATTCATGTTTTTTTGTTTATAACCCATGAATTGTACAGGACTGAAGGAAATTTGTCTGTAATTCCACAGTGTCAATTTCTCAGCGTATGATGATAAGAAGTAGCCTTAATATGTGTCCACATACGATAGCATATTGTCTGTTCCAATATTATTTTAACTCATGAACAAAAATTTATTTTCTTGTATGCATTTTTACTTGTATTATTTTCAGCATGACACATCACATTACTAAGGCACATTTTCAGCATAAAAAGCTCAGGTCCTCCATGGGCCCATAACCACTAAATCTGACAATGTTCCTTAGTATTTTTTGAGACATGCACAGCCTGATTGTGGGTGAGCTATACTAGGCCACTGTGAAGGCCACAGTACTTTAAATATAACTGCAAATGTTGAGGAGTCATGGGATTTGTCACATGCTTTCACTTTCAAACTCCTCACATTAAGCTTCAAACCACCAGGCCTGTGCTTGCCCAATTATAAATGTCAAAGAAAATCTCACAAAACACATCACACTGATTACTTATGCATAGTGAATGCATGTAAACAGCTTGGCCACAGTCCTGTGTGCTATTGTAGAGTAGGCTGATCCTGTTTCTAGGCTGCTGCAGGACAGAAGTATTGAGTAGGAACAAAGAGAGTGCTTTTCTGGCACATGCTGACTCCTGTTTTAGATACAGTCGCTCCTGGAATTTCTGCTAAAGCTGTGCAACAGTAAACATGCTAATCTAATAGATAATGGTATCCCCTACTGACAGCTGTCCTGAAGTGTTTAGGTTAATTGTAACAAATACACTGCTATACCCTATTCTAGTTGCGGGACAGAGGAGATCAGGTTTTCTAGTTACTGATGCAGGGTCTGGTAGTGATTGATCACACTGTGTTGAATCTGTTGGATTCAGGTCTTCACTTAACTACAAGAACCTGCCCCCTCCTCTTGCCTTGAGTGCATGCAAGCACAAACATTTTTAACAGTTCTTTTACCTAGAAACAAGCCTGAGGGCTCTGACCAAAACACTTCTATTATAGGAAAATTGAGCTGCTTTGAACTTAGGTGTTTTTGATAACTACTTGGCATGCGTCCTGGAAGATAACCCGTGGGCCTGGCCTCCCAAGCATTAATCCCTTTGATTAAGTGCCAGGGCAAGATAGCTCGACACTCAATAGGCCCTTTACCTTCCTAATATCCCCACAGTCCACTGTCCTGTGCTTGAAAGCACCAATTCTTTAAACTCTTGGTAGGTAAGTTTTGAGCCCTCCTTAGACTCCTCTGCAGATACAGTAGTTGTTTTTAAAGTTTGGGCCAATAACCTTCCTGTCGGTGCCCTTTCTCTTGTCGCTCATCCTGTTTTAGGTCAAGATGTCCTCTGTTCTTTTGCTATGTTTATGCATGATGATTCATAGCAGCAAGGGTGTACGTGGTACAGTACTACACCTCCTTCGCTCCCTTCAGTGACAGAGTGGAAGAACCTCAACCTCCACTGATTAGCAAAGCTCAGAGGAGGAGCACAGTTGCTGGGGTAATTGGACTGAGAGTTGTGGGCTGTCAGATGTAGAATGAGTCCAGGGCCTTGGTTCCATACTGGTGGATCAAACCTGGAAAGCTGCAGCTAATTGCGGGAAGCATCCATGGCCTAGCCCACCCAAGACCCCCATCATTGCCATCATCTATCAGGTCATGGCTATGTTGGTGAAGAAGATGATGTCTTACTGTGTCAGGCATTTTTCTGGCCTAACAAGCACACAATTTAAGGACAAAAACTACACTTAGGACTTCAAATTGAATTTTGACTGTTGATTGATTGATTGACCTGTATATTGACAATGATATTGTATGTTTATAGCTACATTTTTTAAATAAGTACTGCTAGTCTTAAACCCATCTCAGGCAACAGCTCAGCTTTCAGTTTACACAACTGAAGCTCAGCTGTGCTATATCTGTTCAAGTTTTTTTTTGTGTTTCATATATATTTGAATTTCTCGGGATCAGCAACAGTTTTCAGCAGTTTTATGTGGAATTCTCATAAAAATTCACGCTTGAAACGTAAATTAAAATGTTTGGTAGGAGAAAACCTCAAATGTCAAATAAATGTCTCATATTTACTGCAGCTAGCTCCTGGTGCCTGCTTTGATTGGCTCAGTGTTTCTTGTGTTTTTGCTATGTATTCCTCTGCCATGGCCCAAAGACAACCACTGGATTTAGATGCAGATAGAAAACAAGACACTCTCTAAAATTGGCTGACCCTTCCCAGCACTCTGTAGCCTCTCTCCTCCCACTGCAGAGATATGAGGGCATTCTGACATACTTCTGAGGTATCTTTTGTTTTTTCTCATGGGTAAATTCTGCCCTGTGTTATTCCCTGAGAAGCCCCTCCACAGACACATATTTGCACACTCAGACACATAAACAAAAACCAGTCCACTGGATTGCAGTTTTTCTTTATACAAATCAAATATTGTATAGGAAACACAGTACAAAGAATCACAGCAGGGACCATATTTAAGTCTGTGCTTGAATTTATGATCTAAGACAGTAGCAGACATAATGAGTGTTTTCCTAAGTAAGTAAATCAGTAGTGATAAATAAGTGATCTTTCATGTACAAATATCCCATATTAAATGGATTTGATTGTAGTTTAGGACACTTGTGATTTGAATGACCAACCCAGTGGTGTCAGTAAGTAAAGAGAATTCAAATCAGGTCAGGTCATTTACAAATGTAGTGTGTTACCAGGTTAGACATGTACAAGATGATATCAGGCACGGTTAACCAATAGCTTAGTTAGGAGAGTGTGTTAATTCCTGCTGGCATCTCATTTACTGTATATCCACCATTTTATCAACAGCTTTATTAGTTAACTTTGATAAAGACGTAGGCTTTGCTGGCTTCCCAGTAGTCTCTGCTTTGGCACTTATCCTGTGCCATGCCATCCCTCCCCAACACCAAAGCAATGTCCTTTGCCATCTGAATAATGTAGAGGGTTGAGTCATCCACCATGGCAGATAGCAGCTTGACTGCTTGCATGTGTGTATGAGTGCTCATTTGTGTACATGCCAGTCTACACAAAATGTGTCCAATACTCAAGATGGGCTCCATTACTTCTGAAGCAGGGTATCTCTTAACTCTTATCTTTTTAATTATTTATTTCACGAACAGTATATATATTTTTTGTTGGGGGTTATTGGGGCATGAATAAGCGTGTGTCACGGCCTTTTCACAATCCCTTATGAGCAAATCCCACCCCTATCCCTGCCTTGCCCCCAGCAGGCCAAGCTCAGAGTTCTTCTGATAGCCATGAAGGGATTTGGGCTGGATGGGCAGACCCTGACTGGGTTGATTGCTTTGAGTGGCACTGGCTAAAGCTGCCTTTGAAAGCAGGGGCGTTGATGAGCGCCTTCTCAGAAGAGCCTGTGTAGTCACTGCCTCTGGGAGGGACCCTCACTAATACCCCACATTATATATACAGGAAGAGGCAGGGATCACCAATCACCTCCAGCCATAAGCACACATACGTGCATACACCCACTTGCAAGCAGAAAAGTACTTCTAGTAAACTTTTTGACTTTTACTTATGCTGCCTACTGGTTGTTGGATATGTAAATCACTCAAGCTATGGTGCAGTAACTATTTTGTTCAAAATCATACCTTCGCTCAGTTTGATAAACGGAACTCTTCTCTTCTTTTGTGCTAAAGCTTATTTGAGAACTCGCTCTGGGCAGCTTGCAAAGGCAGAGAGAGGATTTCCGGTGGAGTATGTGGGCTTGCTTTGTTTGCTGTTTAACCTTGTCCTGTTGCTCTCATAAAACACCTTGAACATGAGAGAAGACAAATTACAGCTTCAAATGCAGGTGTCCTGATTTTTTTTTTTTATCTCTCAGCAGGCCCTGAGGGTACATTAGCTGTGTTCCACAGGGCTGGCTATGAGCTGTCACTCGTGGGGCCTCTCAGGCCCAGACTGGTACTCAGAACAGGGTGGCCCTCTCTCTTTGATGGCCTGTCCCCCAGAGCATGGTGCACTGAACTTAGCATGGGTCTGCACCCAGCACCCTGGACCCCTGACCCTAAACCCAGTTACCCCTTGAGTTAGCTAGTGGGAACAGACATGTCCACCATAAACATCCATGAAAACAAACAGGCTACACAGCTTTATGCGCATTGCGGTTATTGTTGCAGGTTGAGGCATGAAGACACATGCATCTGTGTGTTCACACATATGGAAAATTCCAAGGTAACACTTGTTGATGTCAGTAAACCTTGTGTCAGTCTGAGAGTTAGGGATACGTGCTTGTCTTCCGTAACGGTTAAAAGGCTTCAGGCGAAACAAGCTCATTTTGTGGGAAAGGTAGAGAAAAAGAAGGGAAAAAAGAAGTAGCAGTAAATTACTGATAAGTGACAGGGAGAGCAGCTTATCATGTGACAGCATCAGTATGGAATGAAGGCCTGGTGTGTGTGAGTTAACCCTTTGACACATCTGATGGTGAGGGTAAAGGTGAGTAAAATATGGACTTACAGATGAACAACCATGGAAAAAAAAAGAGGAGGAGGGGGAGATGGAGAAGGGCAGTGGGTGGTGCATGCAGCACTCCTAGTTTTATTTTCAACTGCAGTTTACAATTTTTCATGGTCATGTCTCCCCTGCCTGCTTTTCAAAATAATTGGTTGTCGGTTTTTGCAAGTCTAGTCGCCTTTCATTTCAGAATTTTTTTTATTTAAAAGGTTGCTATTATAGCCAAATGGTTTCGGTGCTTCTCTAAACACAGCAAGGCATTAGGCCGGGCTCTGGTTTCAGAGCCTGGCTCGTAATGAGAGACCCAATCACACAGAGGGAAAAGACAGATCAGTCTTGCTACACCAGACCCAACTTGTGGTTTACCTCTTGAAACATGACCACAGTCCTTTGCTCTCTGTACCCCCCACCCCACCGTTTCTTCCACTCTGTCGTTCCCCTCCCCTCTTGCCATGTTTCTTTTCTTTTACAGCCAAACTTGATGAAAGTTGATTGTGCAGCTGCACTGTTAGGCACTGGTCTGTAAATAAATAGATTAACACCAAGGCCAAAATCTAGCCCGACAGCTTGCATGAATTGCATGCATAGTGCTAGAATACTTAGTTTCACCTCATATGGGTTGAGATATTTTCCTCTCCAGCCTCAGACAGTGGCTGTGAGTCAGCAGTGACTGCCTGAAATGCCATATAAATATATTTAGAATATATAAAACAAGCTGTGCTGTGATAGACTGGTGACCTGTCCAGGGTGTACCCTGCGTGGCGCACATTGACAGCTTGGACTGGCTCCAGAACCCCCACGACCCTTAACAGGAAAAGCTGTTAGGATAATGGCTGGATGGATGAATATGTAGAACAATTGCATTGTTTACTGCCAAATATACCTTGAGTGTCAATACAGGGAAATGACAAAGGCCATTAAGGTGTCATTAAACAACCACAAGTGCCTTTAGAGATTCTTCTGTTCAAGTATAGAAGGAGTTTGCCACACTATCACTGAGATTGAAGTGGATATAGATAAATGTTTTATTTTTATTTTCTGTTCTCTTGTGCTACATTTGTACAAATAGATGATTTTTTTTTCACAAATTTGGATGCTGGAGTCAGTGGCCTTCACTTTGGGGTCTGTGTTAGTATGTGTAGTACCTGTAGTTAGCTGTTCAGTGTGCCTGTGTACTGAATAATGTGCTACAGCACTGACTCAGACAGAACTCCAGTACTTTCTATTTTTTTCTGTGTAGACTCTCTATTTCCTTCTCTTATATTTCATTAAGTGAGGTAGAGACACATTTTAGGATAATTGCAAATTTCTTTGCCCTTGTGGAAACAGACATGACGTTACTCTGACCACACTGATGAACCTGTGCGTCTTTTTGCTGCCGCTAAAATTGACCTGTCTTCAGTCCCCGCACATCTTTAGGCTAATCCTAAAACCCTGTCAGTAAGACAGTAGCCTTGACTCCCGTAAAGTTGTAGTGGATGGAGGAGAGGAAGAAGAGACAGAGAGCAGTATGCACAGAGAGTCTTCTGTCACTGCCAGACACTCTTCAGTCTTCTTGCAGTGGGGGCTATGATTTATGGAAGAGTCTCTATGTTGTAAGATCCTGAGCAGGATCACTCGCTTCTGCAGGAAGAGAGACTGGGAGAGAGCAGTCTTCTCTGTCCCTGGTGCTTCTCTTACACACCTATCTTAGTGCTTCTTATTTCAATTTCTGTTTATAGTTTTGACAGATTATAAAAAAGCAATGCCATATGGATGCCTTCTCTTTTTTCTCTTCTGTTCTTTTCTCTTTTTTTCAAAGTGAGTGATTGTTAAACAGCTTATATATTCTCTTTCTGCCTGCGTGTTTATTGGAGGTAGTGAATTAGGTTTGAAACCATCACCGGAGGTTGTGTTTGAAACTTGAAAGGAAGCCCCGTAGCAGAGGCCCCCCTCACTCCCTCTCTCGTTCTTTCTCTCTCTCTCCCTCTCACTCACTCACACCGACGCAAACTCACACTCTCTCAGCACAGTTGTCACGAAGTGGCGCCGCTATCTGCACATTATTAGTTATTACTTTATCGGCTCCCAAAGCTGTCAGAAGACACCCTCCTGGAATATACAGCAGGCATAAGCCATCAGTCCTCATTACGCTACACCCGTGTGCAATTTACACCCAGCTGCCGCTCATACATCCATGACAGGCTGCTAATGTGTATGTGTTTTTGTGTGTGTGCGTGTACACTCCTATGCAGATGACAGGGCTGCACACACATGATATGAGCACACCTTTGAGGGAATGCACTCACATGTATGAATGGAGCAGAGCTAATGTGCAACGTGATAAAAGCATCCACCAAGGCCTTTATGTATGCGTTTGAAGTGAGCTAAGGCTTATATTCTTCCATGCTAAGAGCTACTGCACCAAGCCATCAGGAGGCAGGGACAACACTGAAAACTACTGCTCAGGATAGCTCAAGTCCTGTTCAACACACAGGTGTGCGGTAAAACCCCTGGAGGCACCTGAGACAGAACAGGGTCTAGCAAGTCAGGCTGGGTGAGTTACTGCATATCCCAGAGATAGAGATCAACTCAAACTTCACATCACCTGAAAAAAGAACTGCTTGTGACTATGTAGAAGGTGGGGGTGGAGGGGTTGTAAAAATAAAAAGAGCATCATATCAACATAATGAATTATGTTTTGATTCAGCCCTTGCATATTTGCCTGAGGTGGCTGTCATGAACAGATGTACAAGTCAGATTCTCATCATTACTGTTAGCACTGGAGTATGAAGATTGTGCAAATCAGACCTTCTGTACTGACATGTCGTTGGATGCTGTCCTGTTGCCAGTAACTAACCTCTTCACCGTTTGATCTAGAAAAGTGGCCACATTAGCACTGACTAATTCCCTTGGCTGTGGGTTTGGAAACAGCACACGTTCCCGAGGCCTGCTGTCACACTGTGATTCTACGAGTTGAGTATTTGAATGCTCCCCCTCTTCCACACATGCCTTTTTAAGAGGCATCAGTGGGAGACATGCTTTATGATTGACAGTCTGTCAGTCACAGGGCTGCCATCCACTTTTGGCATAAGGCAGAAGTGGACGCATGTTTATGACTTTTGGAAAATATCTACATGGCATCATACATGCACAGTGGAGAGAGTTAATGCTGACCTTTCTTGTGTTTTATGGAGTAATATCAGCTTCAGTTGATGTTTATGTAATGACAACTTTTTCTTTGACAATCATTACTGTATGCCCTATTTCTAGATTGCGTGAAGTACAGTTTTTATGGGATTTCTTTGCAGCTGTTATATTACTTTTATGGAGAATACACTCTTAAGAAGATCATGAATAATAACATTGCAGCATTCAAGCCTTTGAAGCAGTGGTGTCTCCAGTTTGGGTATTGCGAGAGACATGTCCCTATTTGTCTAGTTGTGCTTTATCAAGAGAATGCAGGAGTATGGATGGCCAGCAGCAACAGGAAGGATTTACTAAGTTGCTCTTGGATAGCTGAGACTCCATCCCACATAATGCTAGACATAATTATGCAAACTTTTTTTTTTTTCAATGAGAACAACACAAAATAATGGCTTTAATATATGCCCTCACCTCCAGCAAGTGTTTTGTATGCAAATTAGGTGTGATTTCAGGGACGGAGAGGCGGAGTGTCTCTTGCATCCATCTTTTGTTGCCAGGCGGATTAAGGGAGATCTGTTATGGTTTGTTAACATGAGAGCTTTTGATTCAGATTGAAACGAAACCATGTGTAGAATTAGATTAAAGACAATGTGTGGTGAGTGGCGGCTCGGGCATGTGCTGGACTTCACCACTCCGTGCACCAGCGCTCATCACTGTGGTCCCATTGTTTGGCCCAGCATCTGTTGTGAAGTGGGTTTTTGTCCTGTTTTTGTTCTGTAATGGGCTATAATAACTTATATAAATCACAGTGACTGAGCCCAAGCTCCACGGTTTGGGCTTGGCATTGATGGAAGGCCTGGTTCTCCAGAGGACCAGTGAGCAGAAAGTCCTGTGTATACTGAGGGAAAGTTTGAAAGTCAGCGGGCTTTAGATTTGACAGTGTTGTTTTGTTGTGAAGGGAATCAGCCTGAGGTTTTCTTCTGGGGAGCAAGGTCAAATATAGAGAGAGGAAAGCTTTGATAGTGATCTACAAACAGTGTGTTAGACCAGAACAGGTGAAGATATAAAAAAATATAAAAGAGAGCTGAATTTGTGTGAATTTCTTCCCTGTCTTTTGCCTTGCCTGAAGGGCTTTATTTTGATATCAAAATGGAAATGGGAAAAAAAAACAGTTGGATTACAATATCGGGCTGCTCTCATTAAAAAGGGCACACAAACATCAACAGAAGGAGGGAACATAAATAATGTGTTCTTGAAACTGTGCTGTGAGTGTGTTTCTAATGTTAAGCGATCATATGTGAAGGTTGTGTGTTTGAGATAATGTGTGGGAATGATAAATTAAGGAATCAAGAATTAGTTAGAAAGCTCACTGTGTTCATTACTAGTCAGTGATATTTTGTCAATAGCAGGACTCACATCGTCTTGTAAGCTTTGGGCGTTGCATTTAGTTACACTGCTGGGAATTGTCCATAACCCTGTGTTACACTGAAAATAGCCCAGAGGAAAAGGGGTAAGAGGAAACAGAGAAGGGGGTGCAAAGACTAACCACTGATTAATTATGCACATCCCTGATTGTGACATGCTATCTGCTGCTATTAATGGGTAAAGATAATCAGTCTCGATTGTAATTGCAGCGTCTGACTTTAGGAGTGTACTGTGTCCAACACCTGTATTCATACGAAAAAACTTTATTTGTGACTGTCTTTGTTGTTGTTAAGCCTCACATCAACTCACTTTCTAAGAAAAGAAGTAAATTGTTAAGGAGAAGTGGGGGCAGCAATGGTAGAGAGTTACTTTAAATGGTGTCAGCCAAAGACATGCAAGTTAGAACAGGAAGCTGTGATATTACTATACACTGCTTCAGGTTATGAAAAATAATTAGAGATCGGCGTGGAAGGAAAAAAAAAGTGTTTTGAGGTGGCATATGAAAGTTTTCACATCTTTCATTGAACTTTTAATTCAGCTCTAAATGAGAATCATTATTCTCACTCACACATAGTAGTATTGAGGAGGAAAATATACCAAAGCTTGGAAAAAATACATTAAAATGTTAAATATGAGTTAATGAGAAAATAACACTCACCAACTGGTTTTTAGGCATCATCAAAACTGCCACAGAGCCACCTCAGGTACAGTATTTGCTTTGACATATGCTTCTGTAAATGCACATGTCTGTTATATGTCATGTGGGTAATAACTCTGACTATTAGAAGGAAAATATAAAAGAAGATAAATGCACAGTTTATTCCCCATTTTATCCCATTCCAGCATATTTTTTTTTCATTACTAACGCAAACCTTATAAAAAAATAAAGCGAAATTGAGCCCAGCTTCTTTTTTTTTGCCGTCTCCAGAAGCTTCCCTGGCAGTTTGTCTAAGAGCCGAAATGAAACGAAGAATGTAATTAGAGGGAAGGGAAACTTTTAGGGGGAATTTCAGAATGCCGAGCAATCAGAGCCTTAAAAGCAGCTTTTGGTCCCCCATCAGAGAGTCTCCTGCCCAGCCACAGACTGTGTCAGTACACAGTGTGTAACAGGCCCCTTTCCACAGGCACACACATTATTTGACTGTTTTTATTCTATCTTCTATGGATGTGCTTTGCTGCTGTCACACCTTCCTTACACTTACCTCGCTCTGTGGCTTCTAGATCCAAGAGGAAAGCACAATATTTAGGCTTTCCCCCTGCTGGAAAGACAGGAAAGCAAGCTTGGTGGGACAAAAGTAAGAGATATCGAAACCAGGTGTGAGAAATGCAGTGACTGGGTGGGAGAGTTGCATGAAAAATAGCATAAAAAGGTCTGTCCTTTGGTTCTTTCAGGCCCATTGGCGAGGCTAAACAAACAGAGAATGCTTTGGAGAGACATTAACTGTAACTGCCCTTGATCTGGCAGTGTTTAGAGTGCTGTTGGCACGGCTAATAAACACTTCATTTAGTTTTAATGGTGCCGGCGCCTCTCCGCAGCCTTCAAAAGTACCCTTTATTTGGGTCATTTACGGCTCTTCCTCGAGGAGCACCCGAGGGATGGCAGATCCAGTCCACATCTCTGTCTGATGGAGCACTCCAGGCCTGGGGAAAATTAATAGGGCTATCTGGGAAAAAATAAATAAGTGATGGGCTTTACCCCTGCCAAACAGCCCTGAGAGCTTATTAAGGCAAAGTGAACGGAGATGGGGCAGCAGAAAAAGAGACTTTAATATGAATTTTGCACCTTTTAATGGAGGGCCAGGGTACGTCTTCTCTCAGTTCCATCCTTGCTCTTTCATTCTATTTTCTCATGCACCCTTTCCTATCTTCTTATTGCTTTGCCACTGTGTTACTCTTCTACAGTAATTGTAAACACAGCAATTATGGATTGTGTGAGACTTAATTATAGCTTGCACAGAGCCCTGGGGGAGCTCTGGCAGAATGTTGTGGCTGATAAAAATGCCAGCTCATCAGCACCCCTCCAATGGTGCCGAATCCCAGTGAGAGTGGACCAAAGGGAACCCTTCCCCTGGGGCCCTCCCAGCCGAAGGACCAATTAGTATTAGGCGGGAATTAATCTTAACGGGACACAGCCACTCAAACAGGTCCTCCCAAGGTGAGGAAGAATTAATGTGGTTGCCTTATTGGTTATTACTTCTTTTGTCTTATAGGTCGTTCCCCACTTAGTGCATGGGATTAGGCATCTCGATAGACCAGATTGGCCTATAGCTGACATGTGTTCCTCTTCATATGCAGTAGTGAGACACAAGTTGAAGGGAAGCTCTCATTTTGGAAAAAGAAAACATCAAATCAGAAGAAAAAAAATTACAATCTATTTTTTTGCTGTCCTGGAAAGGCCATATTTTCTGCAGCTCCATTCACCCTTTTCTCAAAGTCAGTGGGAGGTAAAAAAAATTTTTAAGGCAGCAGCCTTCTAGTAACTGCTTCTTGTATTTAGACATTCAAAGCTTAGCACTGTTGTCAGACCCCATCAGGAAGGGGCTCATATTGTGATCCATGCCCAGTTTGAGTATTGATTTCTGGGGAGCATGGCTCCATTAAGGTCCTGCCCGGGGGTGTGGAAGGGTCAGCGGGGGAAGTTGTGGGATTCCGTAACCCCAGCTGCAGTTTACAATCGATTAACTGACTGGGAGGGAGAAGGTCCTGGGGAAGTGAGCACTGCACCCCACACGCGATTAGGCTACATTAGCCCTCTGGTCAGAGCTGTTCCAGAGGTTGCAGTAAGTTAATTAGCACTTTCTTATGATATCAGTGATGACAGGGGTAAAGCATCTAGCATTGATTCAGCTTTACTCCATTTCAGCCTTGGAGACCAACCACCAAAGCACCAGATACTCCCAACCTACCTTGTTCTAATCGAGCAACATGCATTGCACTACCTAGAAACGATTAGTAAGTGCTAACCCGTTATGGATGCTAATATGCAAACTAACCTTAAGTGTTGATTCTGATAAAAGATCAAGTTTGTGTCATGCTATTTAATGTCTATGTAAATTGAGTTGAGAGGGCTGATACCACACCTACAGTGGAGGGGACTTTTATTTTGTAGGGTTTTCTCTTTGCTTTTTTATTTATTGAAAGCAGACTGAACTTTAGAGGGGTCATAGTTTTGCATTTATGGCTTTGGACACTTTGCAAAGGTTAACCCTCACTTAGGGCTAGAGATAGAGCCTTCCACTTCGACATCTCGTCGTGTCCTCCTTATCATAGGGATGATATAGTTTTCAACTGCTCATTGTCTACCCCTTATTTCTCAAGAGAAAACATGAGGTGTCAGCATTAATTACTTATTTTGACAAAGTGTAAAGGTGTCAGTAGCTGATCGCCTTTTCGGTAAAAAATACTACAACCCTATTTATATGGAAACCACAACTCTGAACCTTCAGTAGCTTTTACATTCTTCTGGACCCTGCATCTGACACTCACAGTGACCTAAAAGCGGGTCAACACAGACCCTCCATGCCAGTATGTTACCTTTTATACGTAACAGCAAGATTTGTATCGGCGCAGGAAACTCCTATGAATGGACAGTGGCCTTTGTCTGTCTCTCTTACTGCGTAACAAACCCCTGATCCCATTCTTGTTTGCCTGCTATTTCTTGTCTCTGTTCTCGTTTCATTCTTCTTTACCACGTCATCTTTCTGTCTCTCTTCTTCCTCATGTTTCTCTCTTTTCCTCTGGTCTCACAAAGCTTTTGTTAAATGTTTGCCAGTAGATCACTCATGATCCTTGTTCTTCTACCTTTACAGTATGCTGCTCTCAATATTATTTGTTTTCCCAGCAGCGAAACTGCATTACACCTTCTTTTTCTCTCTGTCTGTATCGCTCCATCTCCGCCTGTCTGTTTTTGCTTGGGGCCCAGCCAGGCAAGTGAACAGCGACAGATGAAGCACCTTGTCTGTCAGCAGTGTTGGAGGGAATTAATCACGATTCAGTAAGTGCTCTGATGAGGATTCAGAGATGCTTGTTAGAGATAGAGCCATCAGGTGTGTCTGATCCATCATGCACTGACAGCAGCCTCGGGCGGGACACTGAGCCAGGTATTAAGACCTGTTTAAGGCCCACTCCTGCCCTCAGGAGTTAGTGGTCATGAGTGCATAGGACTTAAAAGTAACACCCGCCAACTCATCAAATGCTGGTTAAAATTAACTGCGGCAGGTAGGATAGCAGAGGCTCAATCTAATTGCAGTGTCCAAAGTGCCAAATCATGTCCAATGTCCAAGCACAATTGCTATTTATTTATATACAGTGCACTGAATGTGAGTTATGGGAAACATATGTTAGAGAAATGGCAAGGTACAAAAATACTGCCAAGTGATTTGCCTTTAACTTTTTGCAAAACATGTTGTCTATTCATAAAGAGACATTTTTTCTTCCCATTCATTAATCATGACTGCATGTTACTCACTCTGTAGCACAATAAAACGTTTTATTTGCAGTATTGCAGTAGTAGAGTTTTTCCAGTTGCAATTTTTTACACAGTTTTTGATTATTTATTTGTATTTACATAATGCCATAATTTGGAAAAAGAATGTGCGCATGGATACATTTAAACATAAGTTTTGGTTATTAAAACTGTATCTATTATTACTAATACACCCACAGTGAGAAACAGACACTACAGGCACTAAACAGATGAGCTCCTCTGCTTAGTGGCAGCTATGCTGTATGTGGCTATGTCTTCACATGCCAAAGAAATGTCTCTGCTCCTCTGGAAAGTCAAGGTGTGCATTATAAGTTTGTGACAAATCTCTGACATGACACACTAATCAGTTAAGAACTCAACCCTAAGGCCTGAGAGGGCCACTGGGACAAAAGAACAAGTTGAAAAATAATAAATAACTCTAAAATCCTACAAATTATAAGTGTTCTGCTATTGAGTGAGTCTATGTGATGTGCTCTTTGTGTCTACGCCCAGTTGCACATTCCTCAGGGTAATTTACAACATGGCTTCGAGCAGCTTGTTTAATCTCAAAGACCAAATGAAAGCATTTGTGACATATTGGCATATTTTTCTTGTTAAGCAACGTTTAAGGTAGAGATAGACACAGCAGTAATTTCAAGTTTTACTGAGAGGGTAGGAGTTGTTTTAGCAGGCATCTACGCTCTCCATTCTTTGGGAAAAAGAAAATAAAAAGAGAATGTTACAGATAAAGCATGATAGAGGTATGTCATGCACTTAACTCGTTCGCCGTTAGGGGACTCACATGGATCCCGCTGAAGATGCAAAGTAGATTCAAAGTATCAGCAAGTAAGGAGAAACATTTGAGCAGAAGATAAACAAGAAAGCAAAAAAAAGTAACTGGGACAGAAATTAAGAATGAGGACACATCAGCCTGTAATAGCGGTAGCATAACAAACACAAGCCAAAATTAGTTTCTCACAATAAACTGACAGGGGTATAAAAACAAGCCTGCATACATGATGTGAGATTATAATGAGGCATTGATTGTTTGTCCTCAATTTCCATTTCAGTTCCCTCTCAAATTAAAGGCAGACACTTGTAAACAGCCCTACCTTTGTCTTTGCTGTTCTCATTAGCTTTTCTTTTTATTTTCCACACATATTATTGAGCTAGAAGATCTGAATGAGAGAGCCTGTGTTACTTCCTGTTTGTGGGAGAGCTTCCTGTTTTCCTGACCATGTTCTGGTCGCCTGTTCCTGGGCTGGTGTTTATCGCCTGGTTTGCAACCATCTGAATGTTGCAGCCGGGGTCCTCTGGGATGTTTGTTTGTGCTGTCTTTTATTATGCCATTTTTTTAACTGCCATTGTGGCAAGACAGGAATGTGCCATTGCTTGTTGTTGGCTGTTGGAGTGGGAAAGCCCAATTACCACGGGTCCCAGTGCCTGGTTGCAGTTGTATTTGGGCTGTGTGTGTGTGTTGGGGTTGTTCTGGTGAGCAGCTGTCCCAGGCCCTACTGGCAGTGATGGCAGGGAATGGTTATAGTTAACAGTGGTGACAGTGAGGAAGAGGAAGAAGCAGACAGGCTTATATGGGACACCTCATGTGTTGTGTGCTGCCACCTTGGTTCAGCTCTGCAGCTAGTTCTGGCTGTCTGTCTCCCCACCACTTTTAACTGCTGTCTGATGTTGTAAAACCTTGTATGTGACGCTGCGACTGAAGAAATGTGTAATGTAACACTCCTCCTAGTTTACACATTATGTGTGGCCAATTAGAGCTGGGGTTATGAGGCTGATATATGGATTATAGTCTATTATTCTTTCTTCCCTAATGTTGACCATTAACTGCTGTGTCATTAGTTACTTTGCCAACTGTGGCGGTGGCACAGTCAGGCACACAGTGGTGTGCACTGACATACACATTTTTCTGTGGGTACATGGCATGGGACATAGGAATGAGCTTCCAAACAGTGACAGTATTTCAGACAATTTTAGTAGAGTAAACCAGGGACCACTTTATATGGCTGCCATCAAATTAAAATAAAACAGCAAGTACATCAATTTCAATTTTAAAATTGAAAAAAAAAAAATATTGTTAAATAGTTTGTAAAAACTACAGTCATGAAATGTTCATCTTCAATTTAACAAGTCAAACAAATATATGGATTGTGAGATTTTCTGTGTTAAAGCTGCAGAAAATACAATAGTATGTGTGCAAGATTCTCGTACTGTGTTGCTGCACTGTGGGCAGTGTTGTGTGTGACACAGCATTGACTTGCTGTCTGTCTCATATCCAGTGTGGCAGCGTAGTGAGCGGTGTCTAATGGAGCCCCTGATGAATAATGAGTCCATACACTGGTAATGTTCTGTGCCGGGTAACGGCTGCATTGGTTTCTGTCCTGTTAACTCCGCTGGTGTAAGATTGATTGTGGTATGCTCCGCAGTCATACAAAGACACTTCATTGCTTGGCAATGAAAATAAAGCTTCTCCCACTGAAATGAAGAGCTATGGCACTAGGGCAACAGAAACAGACCAGCACCAGACCTGAAGACAACCACAGCCCCGTGTCACCGGCATGAGTGAGTGACACACCATGAAATAGGAACTGCTTCAATAAGACTTATTTGTTTACACGTTGCTTTCTGCTAATTGAGGTGTGGCAGAGTTTATTTTTGCTCCATTCGAGATGAACCCTAGTTGCCCGATTAGGCCTCTCACTGTACTTAGAGATCCTCCACCAAGACTCTCCTTCAAATTATACTTGACACTGTGAAGAAACATCTAATAGAAGTGTGTAATGGGCTCTGATGACAAACTACACGGTTGGAAGACCATGTAATCTCCCTGCAATTAATTAAAGTGCGTCCTGTGCGTGTGTGTGTGTGTGTGGAGGTTTTTTTTTCTCACTCCCTTTCCCTCACACCCAGCCTAACCAGATGCCACCAAATAACTGAAATAACATTGCCTGTCAACAGTAAAAAATGAAGACCCATACCCTAACAAAGAAAGGTACTTAGAGCTGGCAGAGGGAGGCAGATGCAGAGTTATTTGTGCTCCAGTGCTTCTCAGTGTCCCGGTAAGGGTCCTCCACAGCTCAACATCTGTACCTCCACCCGCCTAATTACCCACAACACCCTTGCCCAACCACTTTCTATTCTGTCACCACCTCAACGATTGCTGGAGAAGAGAAGGAAAAGGTGAGAAGAGTGTTACCCCCTGGTTAGTACACTATTGTATTTTTCCCCGTTTAATATTTCCTGTTTCTGTGATGATTAGTCACAATGTTTGACTGCACATTGTGTGTGTTCTGGTTTATTTTTACATAGCAGTCCTGTCACTTTTACCTAGATGGTTTACCTTTCTGATCAGAAAACATTTTATATTGAAGGAGGTGTATTTGCTCTCTCTTTCCTCCTTCTTTATTCCTCTCTCCACATTGTTCTCATACTTAACTTTTGTTATTTATCTGTTTATTTATTTCCCAACAAGTATTGATTTGAAGACAAAGAACAATTAGGTCCATTTTGGGGATAATTCCCCTGCCTTTACTTATTTTTATAAGTAAATGAGAAATTTGCCATGCTTTTTGTAAGTTTTGATGGGAGCTATCAGTTTGGAGTTGCTTGTGCTATTGATTTGATTAAAGGCATTATGCATTGTCTAATGAGTTTTACACATGGCTGAGTGGTGAATAATCACCCAGTGATTTCTGACCCAGAACTCTTCTTCACACCTCCTCCTCCTCTCATTTTTCTCACTTTCTCTCTTTCTCACTCTCTTGGAGCAGAGGACCAGACAATCTGTGGTTCACAGAAGAGGTAACGGAAATCAATTGAGACTCTGATTTGAAGTTTTTTTCCCTCCTCTCTTGAATTAAATTGATTCTTTTGCTTGTTTTACTTTAATATTCATTTTAGGCAAGTGTTCAGTAAGCGCAGAGAATGAATATGAATATTAGGTGTCAAGCCTCTTTGCATGAGATCAGTTTTGAAAACTATGTTTCACCCAGTTGCAAATTGTCTGGCAATTAAAGCATATTGTGTATAATAAGCAGTGTCTCTATTGGGTGTTTAGCTTTATCGAGGCTGTCTGAAGATAGAACTCATACCTGCTGCTCTGTGAATTGCAGCACATAAAAGATGGACTGAATATGTTCCCCGGGAATATTGCCCTCTCCAAAAGACCAATCCGTCTTGCTTAGGGAGGCAATCTTAGGTGCGGTAGATAAACTAATATTTGTGTATAACCTCAGTCAGACAATACAAATGATCGGATGATTTTTCATCTCCTTATGCATACAGGGAAATATGAAAAATTGAGGTTTAGAAATATTTGCAGGGTCTATGAGGCGGCTGGCTGGGCCGCTGAGTGCCCTGGGCCACGCTCCTCACCAATGACTGCCGAGTGAAGAGTGATGAGAATATTATACCCGTCTGTTTCCCGTCACTCCCCATCCTCCCCTCCCACCTTCTTCATTCTCTCCTCTCACCACACTAATTCATATGGCCACAAGATGGAGGGAGAGGGAGCAAGTGAAATAAAATGAGAGTGAGAGAGCAGTACACATGCCACCCCTCTGGCTTGCTGTCTTTGACTTTCACCATCTGCCCACCACCCATGATTGACAGTCACACTGACATAATTCTGCTGCTCTCCTTACTCGCTTTATTGTCCATCCTATCCTAAACTAACACCCCCGCCACCACTGCCAACTCCTACCACCGACACATACTCCCTCTTTATCCTCTGGCCCACGGCTCTCATACTGCTAAAAACCTCTTATTGGGTAAATCTACTTCTGAACCCGGGCCAAACTATTCATCACATTTCAGAGCTGGTGGGCAGATGGGGGCACAGTGTCATTGCTAGTGCTGAAGTTTGGTCATAGTGGAAGTCATGTTTGTGGAAGCTGAGTGAAGATATTAAGGAGACTACAATGGTAATGCCCCATCTGTGGGTTTTTCTAACATGGCATCAGTGATCTTAAATCCCAGATACCAACAATGAACTATGCTTTATGCAGTGTGTGTATAGCAGATTTAATGTGTGTATATATATATGTATATATATATATATGTGTGTATATATATATATATATATATACTAGTACATTTAACAACTTGCTTAATCATTATATAAGTTTTGTTTTATAATGAGCAGTCCTATGAGAATACGTGTTCTAGCAACATCATTCAGGAAAAGGGCATATTTCCACACAGTGCACTTGGTTCCCTTATAATAACAGCCCAGTGTCCCTTTCTATCTTTTTCCCTGTCTTGAAGAAACTGCTGAATCCCACAGAATCCACCCGTCAAGTGCAATTCCCCTCACCACCACTCCCTGACATGGAGATGGTGACATTTACCCCCAAGCTCCCTTCTTCTTCTCCTCAGGTTTGGGAGTTTTTATTTTTAGTTTATTGCGTTGCCTTATGCCAAAGCCTCCATGTTTTCCTTTGAAAACCTTTCTGTTTGCTCCCTATATTTCTGCATTATTTGGTTCTGTCCCCTGCTTTTCAATATATCTTTTTTTCTCCCCCTTTTTATTTCATTTTCTTTGCATTTTCTGCTGTATCCCCATCGCCCTTTATTTTGGCTTTACTGTAGTGAAGATATTCTCCCCTCCCCTGTTCATGATAAATCAAGGGTCTGAGCGGTGGCGCTCAGTTGGAGGCATCAGTCGTGAGGCTGATGAGATAAGCGGTCCTCATCTCTTGGCCCTGTATGGAGATTTATTGGGCTGGGATAAGCAACAAGCTAGCCATCACTCTCAGCCAAATAGACTCCCCGCCTGCATGTGTTTATTCTTATTGCACTGCCACGACCACTGCCGCTGTCAAGGGTGGAGTAGCCCCTGGAGGCCTGCTCCATGGTAGAGGAAGCCTAGCCCTGCTCTCTGGATCATTACCTTCTATTAGATCAAGAAAACAAGCCTACACAGTGGGGTTCTGAATGACGTTGATGGCCCAATTTCTCACTATCTCTGAGGACCACAAAGGCATATATAAAATAAGGTTATTGTATATATTGGCTCCTCACATCTGAGTGTCAACAGCGTTATCTTCCTTTTTTTTTTAAATTTGCAATCCTCTCTATTTGTGCATTGCACAAAGAAGGACATTTGTAAATATACTTGTATTGACCTGGGACACACATGAGGTCAGATGTCAGGGGGCATTCAGGTGCAAATAAGGTGAGTGGACACATTGGATAACGAGTGTGTGATCTTTACATTTTTCCAAATGGGCTACGAGTCCACTTTGTCAAGTGAGGCAATGTAGCTTCTGAGAGAATAAATATCTGGAAAATAAATGCACTCAAGGGTGTAAAAAACTTGCATGTTGTTTTTCAGTGTATACATTTAAACTGAACATTTGAAAAATAATGAGAGAAACTACCAAGTCAGGTTCAGGGGCTGTGTTCCAGTGAGGTTAAGAAGGTGACATTCAGTCAGTTCTAACTGTGATTGTTCATTTTATATTCCAAATTAGCCAAAGACATATAGGTTTGTTTTGGTTTTTTTTTTACTTTTTTGAAGCTATGTTACCACTTGTCTTCGCCACAATTTGCTTGTCTTGTAACGATGTGACACGATTCATGTTTTGCCTTCCTTACAGCACATGGTTTTCCTTGTTTTGGCACAACACATGACAGCTGTGTAGTGCAGTTGCTGAGGTCTAATTATGTGATTGTACAGCAGAGTTGACTCAGATGAACGATGTTTATATACCGACCATTTCTCCTCAGTTTAACATTGTTAGATGGAATCTTTAGTAAATTTTGGCATAATTTTTATCACCCACTCTTACAATATTGTGACTTTGAGCACAGGTGTTAAAGGATGTCATCTAGCTAGCCACGTTGCTTACTCACAGATAAGCAATTTAGTTATGACAAAGGTTTTTGGTGTAATTGCAAACGGTGTTCACATTGGCCATTACTCAACAGACGTTACAAAGTCTCACTTCTCAGCTCTTTTTCCTTAGCTGCTGATGACAGCATTAATTCGAGTCTGACACATTTACTGTTGCCCGACTTGTGTCAGAGAGCTGAAGGCCAGGATGTACACCCACTCCCCCCTCTGCTCCTTCCCCGGTACAAAAACATATACTCCACTCACCCAACAAGTTCTCCACAAATTGCTTTTGCCCTCCTGATTCGCGAGTGTACTCAACACACACACAGGCACACACAAACTTAGGCCTGAGTGGGGTAGTGGGGGTTAGTTTTTCAGCACTCCAGTTATATTTAATCATGGCAGGCGGATGAGGAGGCTTTTCTCTTTATGAAAGGTATTAGAGGAGCACTGTGTTTTCACTCAGCTTTACAGTCTGCCCCCATGCTTTTCTTCCCCTGACCCCTGTTACCACGTGCCAGGGAGGAATTTGATAAAGTGACGCCGGGCGCCCATTATCTCTTCTTCTCTCTTCATCTCCCATCTCTGTCCCAGTTTCTAATAGTGCGCTTGGCAGGTCTGTACCGCCTCTCATCTCATCAGTGGGGTCACACCTTTGGGCTGCCCTTGCTCCCTCCGCCCCAGCACTTGGCTTGTCATTTATTTTGCTGCTGGAACGACCAGTGAACCAGCAGGTGTGATTCAATCTCCTACACCATCAGGCTGATGTACCGGACAAACCCACTGCCGATAGGCCCTTGTGTCTTTCAACTTCCTGCTCTCCTCTCATCCTTAGCTGTTTCCTCATTGAACCTGAACCTTCCGGGTGGATTTTCTTGTGCCATACATTGTTAAAACACACTTTCGTTAGCTGAGGAATCGCACTCTGACAGAATACTCTATCATTCAGCTTTCCCTTTGCATTTTTATGTGACCTATTCCAACCCTAGTTGATCTGTACTACTTCTACTTAAGGGCCCCATTCTCTTTGATCTAACTAAAGTTACAGAGGAAAGTGAGAAGCATTGGGAAAGCGCCAGCAGGGGGGTTTACATGTACTTTCAACGCTTTGAGAAGCAGGGGATGCTCTCCATTCTGCTTCATGTTGCACCCTGGGACTCTCCCCACTTCACTGGCATGCATCAGCAGACACTTGGTCATTAGGTAGATTGACAGTGATTGTCTGGCCTGGAGAGCTGAGGCAGCCTCTGCTCAGCTCAGATGCCTGCTTTGAAATGCACACATATAGATTTTGTGTGGGTGAACAGAATTAACAGAAAACGTTACAAGCAAAGGTAATCGATAATGGTGTGAAAGATGCGGCATACAGTGTGGAAATCACATTTTGGACAGGTTGCTACTTCATAATTGATTGGGTGAAGCTTTAAGGTGCAGCCATCTTTTTGTAACTTAAAAGGTGATGGTCAGTACCTCACTGCTGTTCATACCTATAGCACTATAGCACTGAAGAAGGCAAAAAGTGAAAGGTGTGCTGTAGAATCAAAAATGGAGGTCCCTTCAGAGTTTGATTTTATGCCTTATATGCACTCTGACAGAATACTCTGTCAGGAATGGGGTGATTGTTGTTTTATTTTCTAGAGCTAAGGCTTTGTGTTACTCTTATTGTGAGAGAGCAGGGACCATACAGCATTTGCTTTGTTTTAAGGTTGTGTGATATGGGCATGTTAAACAAAATGTTCCAGTATCCAGTCTTATATCTCTCCTGCTGGATGCAACACTAACTGTTGATGTACAATATGGTCGCTGTTGTTCCCTGGCTTGTTGGAGGTCACCGATAAAATGCATTTGACCCTTAAGATTGAACTTGATTTGACTCCTGTGCTCATAATCCTACATTAGCTTACCTCTGTGTGTTTCTATACTGTATGTATGTGTGCAGAGAGGACAAAAAATCTTGATGAGGTTGGGGGGCGGTCTTCTATTATTTATCAGTGGTAATGAGTGAGAGGAGCTGGCAGCATCTGTGGACTTATTGATCCTATCCTCTGGTTTCGTGACTCCCCTCCAGTGGGGGAAGAGAAGGAGATGGGCTCAAACCAAATGCGCACCTCTTCTCTGGAGCTTAGAAAACATACTCAGCCCCCTGTTTCTCCATCTTGACTTGCTGGCCACCTTGCATTAAGACTTCACTGCCTCACTGTTTTGGACTTTGAGTGCCCTGTTTTTCTAAGGATTACAGGTTGACTGAAGTGTCCTAATGTGATAATCTTTATGATTACAAAAAGCTGCCCTCTGTTGCTGTTCTCTTTACATGTCTTTACATATCCTGGGCATGTTCCCTAAACTCCAGATGTGCTATAAATAACATTTTATACACCTCCAGGTGTGTAATATATTATTTATGTACAGATTCATGGTATATGCCCTATGAAATATGAGAATTAGAAACTGTAAGACAAAATAAATGTTGCTGTGTAAAATGTTGAATTTTATAGTATGTGTAAAGACCATTAGGCAATAACCCTGAGCTGGCCTGTTGATCATACAGGCCTTGCAAAGGCCTCCCTCTTGCTCGCTGTGTGTATGTATTTAACCTACCCCACCCATTTTATTGCCTTAGTGCACAAATGCAAGTGGGCTAAATTAGGCCAGCCCCCTTTTAATACCGCAGAGAGGGGAGAAGCAGCCATTATGAATTATCCTTAATTACAGCCATTTCCTAAACTAATAAAGCTGCTAAATCTTTACTGCAAAGGTTAGTTTACCCAGCATGCATTAAAAACCACAGCATGTGTCTGTGCTAGTGCCTCTGCCTGTGTGTACGTGTGTGTGCATGCGCATGTAGGTGTGTGAGTTCATGCATTCAAGCATACAGACTCGTGATTGGTGTGTGGAAAGTGTGTGTGCATGCGTGTGTGGGCGCAGGAGAGCTGGCTGGCAGCACCCATATTCCCATTAATTTCTCGTGGGCTCCCTATCACCAGTCACAGATGCCTATAGACACGTAAATGAGTCTCCTGCGAGTGGTGGGCCGCCTCAGCCAGCCGGCTCGGGCCTAATGGGCTGGAAAGCCAGCGTATGTGACGGCAGGAGATGAGGGCCTTATTTACACTGGCAGACATTAGTAGATGGGCGCTGATTCACTGATTAACACGTCAGCTTTCCCACTACCCCCACATGCCTCCAACAGTTCCCTTTTGTCTTCCTCTTAAAACCTCTAT
>JAUBNQ010000017.1:21471270-21489107 GCA_032353495.1 Ctenopoma kingsleyae | reverse complement strand
ATTATTGCATGGCTACTTCATTTTTGTGTGAATATTTGTATGTCAAACAGTAACTGTCTATTTAAAATTAAGCTATTTTATCCCTGCATAGTGTCTTTGATTTCTCATGTTGAGAATCCTCTGGTCTTAACTCCAGCATAAACTGTGTTTTACCGCCTCTCTGAAAGCAAAGTAAATGAGAGTTAGTTGTGCCACCTCCTTCCAGATCAGCGACAGCTGTAGTTGACAGTCCCATGTTCATACCTCTACCAGGTGACACTAATCTCTTTTTGTAGGTGACCTACCTCCTCATTCCCAATCTGTCTGTGCGTGTAGATGTGTATGTGTTGTGTGATGATTGCAGTGCATGTCTCTTCTGTGGTTCCGCTTCAGAGGTCCAGGAACGGTGAGCTCCTCATGGTTGTCACTTTGAGGTGGGAGAGCAATCATTTCCTTGGACAACAGTCCCATCCTCATCCCTGCTTCCCGCCCGCTTGGATTAGTTCCTCTCGCTAAGAAAATTTGCATCCAAAATATTTCCCCTTTTTTTATTTTTTCTCTACTCTTCCTGTTTTCTTTACATCATCAACCATCTGTGTCTCTTTTTCTCTGCCCTTCTCTCTTTCCTTCCTCCTTGTTTTCCCCTGGACGCTGCAGAGCATTTTATTACAATTGTCAGAAAGAGTAACAATTCTATTGTGGGGTGATTACGGCAGGGTGTTTTACCCACAGATCACCAGAGCAATTAAAATCTGTAAATAAGGCTACCCATGATGCCTCAGACTAAACAATGGAGTCCCGTAGGAAGTGTTTGTTTGAAGGAGAACTGTGGAAGAGAGAGTTTCTGTCTCTTTGACACTCTCTCTCAGTCTCTCTCTCTCTCATTAATTAGGAGATGCTCCTTCAGCCCGACACGGCTCTGTCGATGGGCAGCTTTGAACAATTGCAGTGACACATATTTCAGACACAAGATGAAGTTGTTTACTTTTGTGTAAGACCTCACATTACACGACTGCACTTTGTTTTGCAGCATGGTAAAGATAATGCAAGCCTAATTGTGCTAGCTATAGCTGTTAGGAATAGGAAACAGGGAGGCCTGCTTCTGTGAATTACACTTGGACACACAGGGCATTTGCATGCATAGAAAATGTGACATCTTGAATGTGACAAAGGAATAGATTAACAGGTAATGAGCTAAGATATAAGATATCATGTAGATGAAATAACAAAATAATAGGAAGATTTCATTTGACGGTCTGTTGCTGCTATATACTATACTATACTACTATATACTTTATTAATCCCAATGGGGAAATTCTGTTGACTGCCCCCTTAAGGCACCAATGATTCAGGGTCCAGCATTTTGCTCAGTGACACTTTGACATGTGGCCAGAAACAGGGAGTTGAACTACAAACCCTAGGGCTCATAGACAACGACTGCCCTAACAACTGAGCTACGGTCTCCCCACAAAACGTTTTAAAAACAGAATAATGACATACTTTATTGATCCTTTTGGGAAAATTGTTGTTGGACAACCACCATACAGTACATGTCTGCACTACTACGGGGTTTAGGTGTCTTGTCCAAAGACACGTAGTGTAGTGACATGTAGTCAGGAGGAACCGGGAATTAAACCAGTGATACTGGGGTTTGTAGATGACTGCTCTACCAACTGAGCTACTGTAATTTGCAGAGCTCTGGTGCCACACTAAAGCACTAACAAGTGCACAGGTTGTGCTTTTTATAGCTAAGGTCCCATTACTCCTGGCTAATCTTTTGGCCTGACTTTTTTTCCTTGTCACTTGAGAGTTTATCACATATGTACCCTGATATAACCACAATACCGTTCTGCCAGATAATGTCATATTCCTTGAGTAAACAGTTTAATGTGAGCCTTAAGCTAACCATTAGCAAGTGGCGCTTTAAATTTGCTTTAACTTCTTAACAGAGACTACGTGCTACTAACTACCTGGTTCACAGTAGTTCACAAAGTGATGCAAGCACCCCGAATGCCTCAACTACTTTTTCGTGTTTCTTTTTTCTTTGTAGAGACAAAAGGGCTCTTTGTAGTTTTGTTGGAAGACATGTGGAACATGTCGTGTATTTGGTGTCAGGATGTGCGCGTACCGCTTCCGCAACCACTCCCACCCTGCTTCATAAATTACTCACGAGTGGAGTTTGGGCAGGTTGGAGCAAAGGAACCAGAAAGATAGAAGGAGGGATTGTGGGAGTATTGCAGTTCAACACAGTACTGCAATGATACCAGGCTCTGTGGGCTTCACCAGAGGCTATATGCCTTACCAAGATCCTGTTTACAGTCAGCCAAAGAAGCTGCCAGCCACCCATTTCCATAATGCTGCCTGCGGTGCTCAGCGGAAACTAATTTCTCTTTGCCGGAGATGCACCATGATGCTGTCTGTTCTGTACTTCTCTCACTGTGCATTCTGTGTCTTTTATTTCTCTCTTTTGTTTCCATCTGTTTTTGTCCCATCTCATCTTTACATCACCCCTTATTTGCTGTGCCACATTTTTTTCCACTATCTCCCTCTACACTTGTCTTGTTCTGGCCCTCTTTCAGTCCTAACCATTAAGTTTAACCACTGAATTTTATCCTTTCCTGTTAATTCAAGTCAGTGCTCATTGCTGGTATTCCAGGGACATGTTTTCACCCAGGAACTAGCATTTGTGTGTTGTTTTTTATTGCAAGTATAGTCCACTTCTTGTGTGGAAGTCTGTTTTAATGTGTGCACGTATATGTGGCTTTATTCAAATGTAGTTATACAGTAGTATGTTGTTTCCACCTTCTGCATGTTTTTCTGCTTATTAGCCAACAAACATTTAATATTCTACATCCATTTTGCTGTTTGTCCAATGTTTTCTTTTGCCTATGTACATGTCACTGTGTCATGTCCATTCTGCTGTGTATTTGCGGTCATGCTTTTTCACTCAAACACATCTCAGCGTGAGCCTGCCATCTTGAGCTTTTTCCCCTTGTTCTTTTCTGTCATATGCTTGTGCAGATTTTTTTCTGCTTCAGCCACTTGTGTAGTTGCCATGTTCCTGTGCCTGTACATCAGTGAGCATCTGCTCTTTCAACAAGGTCCCTATGGCCTCAAATGTCAGAGCAAGCAGCTGCCAGACAAGTGCATTGTGCAGCAGGCTTGTGTTTCGCCTCCTCCCATCCCTCCACTTCTTGTTCTGTGATGTTAACTGTGATTCAAAGTAAGTAGGCAACAGAAACTGGAGGAAAGAAGAGGGGAAGGGTCTCTGCTTTTTAGAGAATTGGGTTCCTGCAGTTTGAGGGAGTAAAGCTTTTACTGTTGCTCAGGGCCCGGGTTTTCTCTAGGGCCTTTGGGTCGGGTGGGGGAGGTGTACTGTTGTGCATTAGGTAGGGCCTCCTGTGACCTCTTGTGTAAAAGACCACTACAATAGCTTGTCCACATTGTGCTCCATATAATGTACTACTGGACTAACAGTTTGTGCACATGTAGCAATATGTGTCTGTGTGTGTACATGCACATGTGTGAATTTGCTTGTGTATACTCTTTTCCTTTCCTCTTTCCTTTCTTACCTTTCACAAATATGCACCTGCAGTATGAACATTTTAGACAATGCAGGTCCTTGTGGCATTTCAGAATGTAGAGGGTGTCACAGCGCCCCTGCATCAGTGCATACTGTATGTGGGTTTGTTGCGTGCGTGTGTGTATGTGTGTGAACAAGTAGTCACAGAATGGGAGCAGTGAAGCAGAAGAGATGGAGACCGAAGAGACAGGCAGGTACCCCCCAGGAGGGGCCCGCGGGGCAGTAGGCCAGGGGTAGTCCCTCTAGCTCCCCCCCAGCACACTCTGCTCTGCTCTCAGACACAGCTATTGATTTGTCCAGCTAAGACCACAGGTTAGCTACTCTGCTAAGTACTGCTCTTTTCACCTCCCTTTGCCTGCAGACAAAGGCTGGACATATGCTCCATTTGATGTTAGGCGACATTGTTTCTGTGGCATTGTTTTTTCTAACACCACTCACCCTACCTATACATTTCCTCCCTGGCACAAAACATGGATCAACCATCAGGGGGCACTGTTAGACTCACTCTCGCACCCTGTACATGACCCAACCCAAACCTGGCATAGTTCCTCATTATCTTCTCCTGAGGATGTAGGAACCCACAAGTTCACAGCTTTGGCAGTTCTACAAGCTGTGAGAAAAAAGGAACTTTAGGTGTCAATCCTCCACCTTCATCTCAGGATCCCAGAAATTCTGTGTTAATTCAAGTCTAAGGTAGATTAGTCCAAACAGCAGCTTGAAATTTTGCCTCAACTTTGCTATATGTGATCAACATGTGTAGTAAAGTGTAAAGTTTGAACCTGACAGATGTAGATGGAAGCCAAGTCAACTTTTGATACTTTTGATCAGTTTGTGACAGTTCATCTCATTGCCAAGTTGGTATGTGATCGGAAGTCAGTCAGCATTACCTCTGTGCTCACTGACAGATGGGATGAATCGAGTCTTCAAAAGGCCTCATTGGTGACACATTAACATGAGCTGAGCTTCCTGGAGGACTGAATTCTGAGCTGTCACAGGTGGCAGATGAGATAAAACTACTATGCTGCTCTGCTTGTTTCGTAACATATCCCAGCTCACGTTGAGAGGAAAATTGGCACCTGCTTGACATCTATTAAAAAGCAGTTTCTGAGATGTGAAGGAGGGTTGTTGTAACATGTCTTGTATTTTTAATTAAAACAACGTCCTCTGAGTCATCATCAGCTTTTCATGTGTCCGAAATGAGAACAGGTGTGAAGGTAAAACAATGAACAGTGAAAGAAGGAGCACCACTTGGGTGTGGGTGTAATACAACTTCCCACGCTATAATTGCAGGCTTGTATGTCCTTACAAGACATTGCAACATGCTTTATCATTGTTAATTAGAGAACTGGAGTGTATGACAACACAATACCAGCTCGTCACGTTGTTTGTTTTCGTCCTGCAGTTAGTTTCATGTCATTTATCATAGCAGACAGCCACACTTGTTAGTGTATGTTAAACTGGTCCTCTGTCAGATGAGAAATTGAGCCTATTACCATCCATAAAAAACTAAATACATTCCAGACTTATGGCTGCATGCAAAATTTGTCTGAATAGAACAGTCATCGTCAAAGATAACAATAGTTTTTATGGCCAGTGTCCAAGTGACATCACAGCAGTGGACAACCGTACACACACATTCATGGTACCAGCTGAGTGTTGCGACATTTTTAGTGACAGCTGATTTTTGTCTTGGATAAGAACAGATAGATCATGCAATTTAAACATTTCCTGGAAACTCTGAAATGGGTTTATCATAAATGCAAACACAGCTCCAAATGTGGGTCATAGCAGGTTGAATTTCAATATATATATATATTCTACCAAAGAGGTTACGTCATCTGTGCCGAAAGTGCAGGTGCATCTGTCAAAACAACAAAAGAATTAATATGTCAAGAGTATGGTATACAACAACACAGACACACTGAATAAAAAGAAAGAGGAACAGCAGTTACGAGATATTGTGAAAATACTGTGAAATGACATGCAGTGCTGTAGGGTGAAACATTTATTCATGAAGGGTTTCTGGCACTGTGTATACCTCCTATACAGACATTGACTGATTGATTCATTAGTGGTAATTCTGTGGAGCTACATAATTAAATATGAAAGACACCTTTGACTTGTACACAACAAACTTCAGCTACTTTTCAACCTTCTACCTAGGCTTCGAGGTACTCATAGCTATCGCTGTTTTGCTAGCAACCAATACCATTTACCTGCGACATGAATAGGGAGGACAGGGACTAATTGCGGGGACAAATGTTCCCGACTGCGGGGTTTGCAGTTGTCTGGGCCTGGTCCAGGCCTTGTTTATCTCAACCTCTGTTGGCAGTCATACACACACCACACACGCTATGCTCTGATTTAACCAGAGGCAAAGCCCCACCAACCCCCACTCTCTCTCATCAAAGATTCATAAAGGCAAGGTTCTCAATGATTTTCTGTCTCTTCCCGTATTCACAGCTTGTTGTCCTCACCCTCCCTGTCTCCTACCAGTCAGACAGCGGAAGTCAGGCGGAATTACTGCTGAAGTGGCCGCTGGCTCCAAAAGTGCGTGTTTGTACATTAGTGTTTGTATGTGTATTTGTGGGGTGGATGTGTGTTTGCGTTGGTAGAGACACATATAGGACATAGGCAATAGGGCAAGGGAATGAATGGACAGTGACGTGGATGTTTTTATTAAAAATTTTAGGAGCCCCCATGTGCGGAAAGAGTTAGATCCCCTCTCTGCTCATCTTTCGCCCTTATGCAGACTTTCCGCTGTTCTTTGTCTTCCGCCCCAACCCCTGAGCCCTGTGCATTGTGGCAGCTTCCACACTGGATCTAAAACCAGCTCATTCAGAGCCCCAGTCACCCTGCCCAGGGCACACCATCTGTAGCCCTCAGAGTACTTCCGTGTGTGTGTGTATGACTATGTAAGTGTGTTTACCTCCTTGTTTGTGTGTGTGTTCATTTGCGTGCAAACATTTGTTTGTGTGTGTGTGTGTGTGTGTCTGAAAACCCAAACCACCATGCCTCAGCCTGTTAGTCTTGCTGCTTACCGGGCTTAGCCAGATGAGGGCCACTCAGCCTGGATCTAATTCCTTCGACTCTGGCATCACTTCACTCCTGGCTCTTTCCGCCGCTCAAGTGTGCATCTGTGACCTTGGCTGACATCAGAGGGGGTTAAACTGTGGACTTGGAGATGTGGCCACAGTGATTGAGTTGTAAGCTAGTTCGTGGATCAGAGCTTCTGCATAGCCATCTGGGCTTCTATGGGACTCAAAAAGAGGTTATCCCTCTCTTACTCCCCACAGCTGACCCTGGATCAGCAGTAACAACAGAGAATTTAGTAAGAATCATCCTTGCTGGGGTTGGTAGTGCAGAGTGGGTATGTTTGTGGTGTGAAAAAAAATCATTAATCGGGGAAACTAATAAGCAGAGTTGATCTCTCTTACTAACTGTTGTAATTACTTTAGTTTTCATTATGTTGAACTCTGTGACTCTTTTGTTTCTCTAGCCAAGCCTGTGTCACCTTTACTTTGATTTATTTCTTTGCTAAACAATGAAAACCACTCCGTACTTTACTTACATCAGTATGAATATGAATGCCTGTGGCACTGTAGACAAAGGGTTGGGTTCTACAAAACACAGTCCTCAGTTATGCTGGTATTACAGTTAAGTCCTAATATTGTCACTATAAACAGAACACTATGAAGTACCTGTTAGACCACAAATAACTTTATTGCCAGCACCCAGAAAAACTTTAAATGAGAGATTTACACACACACACCTTCACAAACACATACACTTGCTAATTTGCATAGGTAGGTTGTTATGTGCTCATACACCCACACCCACACACACCATTACACTGCGTTCCTTGGCTCACTCTGTGTACTTTTTGCATCCTGTTTGGTGCAGCACCTCAGGGCCTAGCCTGGCTGCTCCTCCAAACAAATTGCTGGCTGTTCACAGCGTTTTAAATGCTGAAGCCCTTTAATTACGCTATTTACTTAATAGGGTGAAACAAAACTCGTGTTCACGCAGCAGGAGCACCAGGTGATGCAGAAGTTCAAACACCTGGCGGAAAACACTCCTCTGGCATGGACGCACAGCATACATATGTATACTCATGAATGCACACACAGTCACTTACTTTGCTACAAATGCTATATTCAGACTTCTCTCAGGCTTAGATAAAAAGCTTTACTGAGTTGGGGACTTTTTCTTTTGTTAGTTCATAGGAAAAAACTTAAGTGCATCTGGGAAAGTGCGACTCATGGAGTTAGTGACTGTATACCCAGTCTGACATTTTCACAGTTAGTTAATCCTGTACTGTAATCAGAATGAATGACGGTAGTTTTATTAGCTGACTTAGTGTATCTATGTGGGAATGTGAACATCTCCTTCTGTGTACCACTCCTTTGTTTGTTCATTTAAAATTTAACGAAGAAAGAAAGCAGTTACATTCCTAAAGCATGCAAAGTACAGCAGTAATTATCACCACCATCAATCATCTGCCTGCTATATTTTACTATGTGATATTTGTTGTCTAAAGGTGTCTAAACTCTGCCTGATGGTGGCACTATAGGAAAGGTCATGGGGGTCATTAAAATACCTTAGAATCATTACACCTATGACAGTGTTCTTTTGTCTAGTGTACACATAGGTGTTTTTCATAACTTTGAGTTATCGATTTAAAAATTTCCAGTTACCTAATGTGAAAATATAATCTTTATTAATATGGTTAAATGTTATTTGTTTTGTTGTGATCACACAAGGATGTTGTTGGATGTCAAATTACAACGTATGCTTGGACCTGTCCAATTTATGGAGTTAAAGATTTATGATTTTCTCAGTGGGGTGTGTTTATTATCACTCGTTTGCTGAGCCTATTATGTGATCTTATCATGACAAGCAGTGTCAACAAAGAGGTGACTTTTTGTATGCAGTTTGAACTTCATCTTTCTATTTACTGCTGTCTTTTCCTGTTTTTGTTGAAAAGGAACAGCAAACTCAGTGTCTCTTTTTGTTCCCATAAAGCAGTTCAATATACATGTCTCTGAAATCCAATATCTGTTGTGCAACAGTTTAAAGCTTCTATCTCACAGTTTAGCTTTACACAAAGGCTTCAGAACTTAACACCACATTCCCTGGAGCTAGAAAGATGACTTGTAACCAGGCAATTGAAGATACAATAGACTATAATTAGCTAGACCAGCTTGACCCTGCTATTGTCATCTGAAGACAGGTGGGAATTGTGCCCATGTTGGATAGACCTTATCATGTGACTGGGGTCATGTGTCGTCCAATGACTCTGCTGTATAGCTATCGAGGCAAGCCTCATCCATCACCAGCTTTATTGCACCATTCGGATGATGCCCACAAGGCACAGATACTTACCCAGCAGGGAGGGGGCATACAATGGATGAGAGGGATGATGTTTAAAAATGATCGTTTTACAAGAACACTCTCAGAATAACAACTTTTCACAGCAATGGCGTGCCATTTCCCCAGAAAACTAAGAGTTAGTGCTCCCAATGCCACAGTAACCCTCTTCCTGATTCCCTAACAGCAGATTTACAGCCTTCAAACACCGCACTGTGAAAAAGTGCAATCACTCGCAGGCTCATAACCTCTTTACCCTCGCCATCAAGACCTGTTATTGCTCCATTTTCTCTCTTGGGCTTTATAAATAAACGGCGTCATCAGGAAAAACTTCAGTGTCTCTTCAGAACCAACTCTAATTAGTTTTGCCTGTATATATCAAAATGTTTCACTCTGGTATTTGGCCACGTGTGGCTCATTTGGGACAATGATGGAGAGGGTTGTTGTGTTGATCTAGGCAGCCATCCCTGCTCAGTGTTGTCCTTAGGGTGCCCAAGGTAAACATTTGTTTTATTTTATTTTATTTTTGCTATGTTTGTTTTGAAATTTTATGTACAACTAGCTGCTTCTGTAGAACTAGCCTTTAGCCGGGCAGAAATGGCTAATAGGCCAGAAATCACAGCCACTCTCAGTCCTCCCCTGTCAGCCATAGTACACACACACACACACACACACACAAACTCCTTCTCTCTCAAATACACACATACATGCTGTCTTACTCTCTCTCTTATTCTTTCGCTATTTCTCAGACATATACACCCTAACATACACAGATCCAGAGCCTTAGGGAGTGGTCTGTCTCTCCATGCTTTGTCGGAAGAGTAAATGGCCAGGAGGGCCCTATCTGTTTGTCCTTTTCCTGCCTCTTTTTTTTTTTATTAGAACCTGATTGCATTTGAACAATAGTTGTCTGCTCGTAAATTTTGCGCCTGTGTTGACATTAGGCCACATTCCATCCCATAGCCCGAGGAAGAGAAGGAGCAGGCCCGGGTGTACGGTAATTTGTTACGCTGTTAAGCACCTAATGGACGTCCACCTGTTTTTTGAGAATAGTAGCTGTAGTTCAGGGGCTTGCCTCCTTTGCGCTGCCAGACTACAATAGTGTTTTATTGCCTCCAATTATTAAGGCTGTTTTTCTGTTACATCTCATTCCCCCTGTTCTTCTGAGGTAGCCAGCAAAACCACATCAAACACTCAGGATGTGAAGCAGGCAGGGGATATGCAGGTCTAATAAACCTTCCTTGTCTCAGCCATAGAGTCCAACTAACTTTGTATACAGTTCATGGTCTTGATAAAAACTTAGAGTCCTGCATTCTTAATTGGCTGGAGATGCCAGTAATAAGCCTTATTTGTTTCATGCAGTTTAATGAGCAGCCAAGACCGCAGCTGGCAAGAGGGAGACCTCACAGCATCTGAGGAAGGTGCTGCCCCACCCAAAGGTACCCATGCTCAGCAAAGTCATGGTGGCACGTGGACAGGGAGCGGTGGGGGGAGTTGTTGAAAGCATCAAGCAGCACCCACCTTGTCTCTTACCCCCTGTGTTGCTAATGCATTTTAGTGTGGTTTCGACAACCATTAATTAAAGGGAAAGGGAGAGCATCAGATGTTAGTTTTATTAGCCTGGGCTCCTGGGAATCAAAATGAAAGGCACACATGTCATGCATTTGATGACGCCGCCTCCGTCTCTTCCAGTTTCTCTCTCCACAATTGCCCACCTCACTCACTCACTCAAAGTGTACAGTCAGCAGCTGTCTGCAGACACAATAGCATTTGATTGATCCTGAGGAAACGGTTAAGACGCGGCCCTGCCCACGCTTTCTGGCTGGTTGGCTCACATTCTGCATTGCTTTACATTTATTGCTGAATGTGGCAGTGATTGGGATAATGGGAGCTGGGATGGCGGTTGGGGATCTGATCTGCTCTAAGGAGGAAAGCCCTGAGAGGAAGACTTTTGGAGGCTTGGGTGGTGCAAGATGAGCTCCAAAGCTTGACATTTCACAGGTTGGGCCTTGTTCTGAAAGTCTGCCTGTTATACTGCCCTCTGCATGACATCACTAATATCTTGCACAACACAGCAGAGAGATAAGCATGTAGATAACTGCTATCTTTCTGCCTCTGTCTCACTCATTATAGAAATGCAAGACATACAAAGACAGATGTGCTCAATCGCTCCTTTCTTACACAACTTTGCATAGACACAGAATGTACATGGATAATATACTTCTCTCTTTCTTCTTTCTGTTTGGGACGTGATTGCATGCCTTACCTTCAGGGCAGGCTGATTTATGAGACACATGTCTGTTTTTTCATGACTTGTTTGATTGCATTCTCAGCTATTGGGCATTCAGGTTGCCAAAACCATAAAATTTCACACCTGCACAGGATTGCTAGTGAATTAGATGAAGCACAGCCAGAGCATGAGGAAGCAGGTGATCTGGGGTATTTTGCTTCTCTTGATCAGCGCAGGCTTATAATACAGCTCAAAACTGACGTGAATGATTGATTAATGTTCTGCTTCGCTGTGTCTTTATATAGGACTGGATTTCTGGTCCAGTTTAGCTAATGTGGCATAGCACATACTTTCTCAATGCACTACGCATATTCATATTGTAAGCACGAACTGTATCTGTGAATCTTTCATTAACATACAGTATTTTGTAAGTTATTTGTATGACTATTATTTGTATGCATAAAACCTTTGAACCTCACCAACATATCCCCGCCAGTGTAAATCTTCAGATTTCCAAAAAGCTTTTCCTCAGTACAGTATGACTCCATCCTTGTCCTAACATGATGTCCTGAGTCAAGCAGCCCAAGCTTTCTAGTCCCATGTGGTTACAAATGACCTCCTGTAGCAATAATGCAATAAGTGTTGTCTCCTATCTATGTTCTCTGGGTTCTTTTTCACTTGGCCTGACACAATTGTGCATTTATCAGTGTAATTGCATGAGTTGGAAGCATTGATGTTGTCTATTAGGCGGATTTCCATCCTGTTAAGAGCAGAGGGCCTTTTAATGTATGCCCCTGCTTGAGTGTATTGCCACACAATTACACACCAGCCACAGATTGAGTGGTTTTCTGATGATTGTATGGTTAGGATGGTGGTGATGACAGTGATAATCCTGGACCATCCTCTACTCTTCTAGCAAACCTTTCAGAGAAACAACAAAGTGAAACTGAGGTTAATCATTTTATTTACTTGTTTTTCTCTCTTTCTCCTTCACCTACCTCTCTGTGACTCTCTTCCTTTCCTTTGTTTAACCATGTGATGGGGCCTGGACCATGGAGCAGGAGGGTGGAAATCGATGGGGAGCGCATTACAGTAAAACGTATTGATTAGGAGACCTGTGAGCAGTGTGTTGGTCACAAAGATGGTGGAATGATGCAATGCTTAAAGGAATTTATCCTTTGACTTTTACATTAACCTTTTATTGACTGCTTTGCCTGTCTATAATTAACACTCACTTTAGCTAAAGTGGTTACTTTAAGCGCAAAGGGGGCTCCGGCCCTTATTGCAGCAAGGCCCGTGGAACTCTCACCCCAGCCGCAGTTCAAGTGCACTGTGCTGCATGGAGGGAAAGGCCTCTGTGGAATAGAGGCGATAGAATCCTAGATACCTTTCACATTAGCATACCATTTGAGTGGGGGCCTGGCAGGCTATAAGGTTTCAGGGCAAATTGAAATGAGTGATTGTATTGCCAATCTCTCTTGACCGAGTGCCAGATGGGATAGTTAGGCCCATATCTGTCTGGGGTTAATCCATTGGAACAGCTTAGACTCACAAACACATTCTCTCCCTCCTCAGCCCCCCCCCCACACACCTCTTTGTCTTTGACCTTAACTTTAAGGTGGGCTGTTCTACCATGGGAACGTCTTTTGGCGAGCCTTGTTTGTACGCTACTGTGGCTTACACTGAAATTCTACCAAGAGCCCTGGAGAGCTCAAGGCACCTCGCTTGATATTGACTTTTTGTTTGGTTCCATTTTAGCAGTCAAGGGACAGTACTCTGTGAACAGTGGTAGATTGTGTAAAAGTGTGTGCTGAATTACCTCCACTATATTATCTTTGATAGTCTTCCACTCTTGATATCTTTTATATCTCTGGTAAACCAAGAGCCCTCTATTTGCAAGCTAATGTTGCAAGATCCCTTGTCAGATAAATGAAGCAGCCCTGCAGAAGGCAGTTGGTCAAGTTTTTACGGTATGTTGCCTTTCATTATGAGTCAGGGCAAGAGAAAAGAGGAGAGTGTTTTCTTTCATAGCTCTGCTGAATGAATACTTAATCAGAGCAAATCAAAGGCCTGGGTTCCCTTGGCCTATGGTGTCCTCAAGCTGATGTCAGCAGAACCACACAGTGTGTGTGAGTGTGTGCTCTCTGATTCGCACTGCTCTCTCACACACTCTCTAGATATGTATGCCAGCCATGTCCTCCTTTTCCTCCTCCTCCTCCTATGAAGTGGCGCTTCCTTTAATTCGCACCCTAAATAAATGATGAGAACATTTAAACACACGGCTCGTCGCAAAGCCTCAAGGTCGCCTAATCGTATTATTTATGAAGTGATGTGCTACATAATGGTACTTAGTGCATGTTAACAGATGCTATTATCAGGCCCTGATCCAGAGCGCAGAAGATATATTGGAACAGTGGATGTTAATGCTGCTCCTCACCACCATAATGCAGCAGCTCTTTAAAGGGCTAACCGTACCAAAATGCAGCACTTAGGCCAAGAGCCAGTTGAACATTAAGAGCCTCTACTGAAAATATATAACCACAAATTGTGGCAGCCCCCGGCTGTCCCCTGACAACTTTAACATCCCCTCATCTCATCCATAACCGACCCCCGTACCCTTCTTCATGGCTCTTTATCCTCCTGTAGTTGATGGCCACAAGGTGGTGGTGGTCATGTGTGTGAGGGGTTTGTTTGAGGTTTTTTTTTTTAGGTGGATGGGGTAAAGCGATATGACAGACACTGGTATCATGACTGAGTGGGGAGTATAACTGCCCTTGTGGCTCTAGAAGGAAATTCTTGAGCCACCACTCACAAGCACACATGCTACACACACGCCATACAAATGCCATCCTCCACCTCTCCCTCTTGCACCTCGAGGTCAAGGGTCACTCTCATCTGTCAAGAAGCAGAGGGAGTGCAGATTTACAATGACAGCAGAGAGCAACACCAAGTCACCGCAGTAAATATTTACACTGGTCTGACAAAAGATGTGGCTAAGGTCTATGGGGGTTCCAAACACTGTGGAAATTACAACTAACCCCAGATTATTAATCATATAAAAATCACACAGCGACATGAAAAGGCTTGATTTCTCACTGTGCTGTCACGAATGCAACAACTGAGAGTGATATTCTTGTGAAAGCCCCCTGCTGTGTGTGCCTGTATGTGTGTAATGAATGGTGCATTAATCATGACACATGATATGCTGTCTCATCAGCTTGATACTGTTACAGCCATTTATGGCTTTAGAAAGACTTTTCCTGACAAATCATTTTCTACCAGTCACTCTTCGCTAGTATTGCAAAAGTAAGAAGTACAAACTGCATAAAGATCAACAATTTAAATATATTTAAATATATGCAAGAAACCAAATTAAATAAAAATCTTTTATAGTTCCTTGCATACACACAGACACTCTTACTCTCTCATATCCTGGAGGTTGTAATTGGGGCCAGTATAATTAGGAGTCATAAAAAAGGAGAGGAAACACACAAGTTGACTGCCTTCTGGTCAAACACACCCACTGTGTGTTTAGGGACAGGTTAACACACACAACGCTGACTAAACAACTTGACATTTGTGGGACTAACCACATTAAAGCCCCCAGGAGTCAATACTGGGACCCAGATTGAAAGATTCCAGTTCTCCTATAGTCCTTTTTACTACAGTCACGCTGTTGTCAACAAGCACTAGTTACTGTCCATAAGGGTTTTTTTAAAACTCCTTCTATAGTTGCAGTTATTATAAACAAGAATTATATCAAATTATATGAATATAGTCTTGAAAGTCTTGGTTTTACATTCATTTCACAATAGAGAATCAAATGACTAAATTTGAGAACAACCTGAGACACGTGTCCTAATGCTAATGTGTGTCTAGCAATTGGTTTAATAGGAAGGAGGAGTTTATGGGTGTGTTTGTTCCTGTGTCCTGTCGCCTCAGGTGCCACTCGAGTCTGGCCCAGACATTACCCCCTGAGGAGGCCCCAGTGGACCGACCCTTCTGGGGTGTGGATGACCCTAGCATGCCGTTGCCCTTTGACCTGGCTGACATCATCAACAGAGTGGAGTCATTGCTGTGGAGGTGGGCCCAAGATGTTGAAGTGTAGAAATGTGCTTATGTATATGGATGCACATACACTGTAACCCAGACAGCATGCATTCATTTACAGGTGCTTAACGTGTTCATTTGTTACTTACCCATGATTTAATAGGACGATTTACTTAGACTTGCCGATGATTTAATGGCCACTTTATTAATGTAATATAAATGCATAATGGATTTTTTCTCACAGCTCACACAGACACTGATGTTATTAGGACTAATGTGTGAAGAGAAAAAATAGGAAATGCAGTCAGCAATTTGTTGTGCATACCAACCAATGTAATTTGAAAATCTGTCCCAAATCATAAGGAAACTGAAAGGCCACTCACGGGTACCATGAGGTTTTAAAAGCAGGCTGGAAAATACAGAACTAAATAAATAACTGTGTACGATTTTGTCAAGCATTTTTCTCTTTTTCTCCAAAAGTAAAACCTCAGCTTTGGGGGGCTTTTTAGGGCTCCAAAACAATTTGGTCTGGCCTTGATTTTTCAGGTACACATAGAACAAACACAACTGTTATGCCATTTATGATCAACCAAACGTAAGTCCTATCACTGGTTCTAACAGTAGATCTATAGTAATTCAATAGAAGTATAGATATTTGGAGTGATCAAAGAATTTCTTTCATCAAGTTAGATAATTTTCTCTTTGTGTTAGTGTGTAGTGTCAATTATATCTAACAGTTATGTCCAATCATTAGGTTTAATGATTTATTTATTTTTTCTACAACAGGATGTGAAGTAAAGATACATGAAGTGAAAAAGAAAGACAGGAAAACCCACCAGCTTTTCTGAATGACCCCCACATCAGCTGAGGGGACAGACCACTGAAGACAGCTCCGTTGTTATCCCTCCAAGATCCATTTCCTTTTGATTTCCTTTCAATCCCCTCCCCACTGCACCCTCCAACTACCCCATCTGACCCTGGCATCTCAGTTTGGATTTGGCTGGAAGGAAACAAGAACACCACAACAGAACCAGCCTTCAGTAACCCGCTAACAACGCAAGCTTAGCAACAAGCTAGTAGTGTCACAATGGTCTAACAAAACATAAGTGGAACCTGCATTTCAGTGTTAGCATACATTGTATAACTATTTATTATTTCAGTGTACTATGTTACTTAATCTCATGTAACCCAGTCATGCTTTTATCAATAGATTGACTCATTCTCAGTAGTCACAGTACAGTACATACATGCTTTCTATTTGTCACACAGTGTTATAATACAGTAGAGAATGGTAAAAGACATCCACATGGTATTGCATTCTTCTCTTGTGTATAGTGAAGCCCCCTTGCTTGTGTTCCGATGTGTAATGAGCTTGGAGAGACCAAAGAAAGATTATGATAAGAAAGTTATGAATGTCACCCAATGAAGAACATGAAGAATGTGTCGTTTGGTGCTTACAGTGTGATTGTGTGCTTGTGCCATATCGATGTCTGACAGCGTGTATATGTGACTGTACATGCGATCACTCGTTGGCCTGTGCGCTTGCGCATGTTGCACGCTCACTCTCCCACAAGTGTACATGAAGCCGCGTGTGTCTGAATGTGATAGTGTGTGTGAGCCTGTAGGCAGCCTGCCAGTTGTTTGTTCTAGAAGATGTGCATACGGAGAAACAGAGACTAGCAGCAGGGCCCCTCTGCCTCTGCTCTGATGAAAGGCAGCACTGCTAGAATGACCCGGAACACAACCGCTGTTTCTCATAATTACAGCTGTTCAATCGCTTTTAATTACTCTTAAAGTGTGTAGAGCACCACATTCCCCTGTAATGCTGCAGGCCATCCGAGAGAGTGAGAGAAAGATCCGGCGCTTCTGACAAAATCCACTTTCAAAAAAGCTAAAAAGGGTGGAAAAGGGGGCCGACGTCAAAGCAGTGTAGCAGCCCTCCTCGTTTGATTTCTTTCTCTATCTAGTTCATGATGAAGTAGAGACGCTGTTTACTATTAAAAATGCAGAATGCACTCGTTTTTTACTTCTGAAGTTTTTTCCAAGATGTTAATGGTTGCCAAATGCTGTTCTTCTTGCTTCTTCTTTTGCTGCGCCTCTGTTGTTTGTTGTTGTCAGAGAGATTTGTTTGTAGATTGGCAGTAGTGTTGACTTGTTTGAATCACTCTGTGCTCCCTGCGCCACAGCTTGTCTGTCTGAAGCAATAGGAATGGCAGTAAATAAAAAAAAACAGTGTTTTATCCAACAACCTGCATCCCTCTGGTTCTTTGAATGCTTTTGTCGTTTTTTTAAATTCCCGGTGGAATACACACATGACATTTATTGCCATTTCTCCATGCATATATGGGTTTGTGTTTCAGTTTAAATGTTGAACTTATTGTTGTGAATGTGTTTTTTACTTGACCTTAAACCTAGCTGGGTCTCTTTACTTTCCCACTGTGATGGTAATGAATTACTCTGCCTATCCCAAGATAAAAAGGACATCAGTCGAGAAAGATCCGTTATTTAGTGGTATAGCTCACAGGCAGAAAAAATGGCATAAACCGCAGACCAAGGTCATATAGTGTTTACATGCACAGCAGGCATACAAATAATTTCCAGTGTTTAAAGAAAGTTACTGTGATT
>JAUBNQ010000017.1:21421081-21462971 GCA_032353495.1 Ctenopoma kingsleyae | reverse complement strand
TTTTGCAATAAATTACTGTTTTGGACAATATTGCTGCAGGGTTTTGGATTTTATTTATTTTCTTTTTTGTCAAATATAGAAAAAGTACAATTACAGTATGTTTTGGTATTTTTTTTTACTGCTGTCTGCACTTTAATATTTTAAGCACTATAGTGTGACACTAATAATCTTTATTTTTCTGTCAGAGAACAGCTAAAGTTTGAAAATCTTAGGTCTGCTTCCTTCATTTTTGTTCATCCCTGCTTCTGACAAAACACAAGACAGGCACTCTTCATTCTACTATTTCTCTCTTCTTGTTCTTTTTTTTTCTCCTCTCCACTTCTCACCTTCTTCTCCCACTCACTCTGTCCAGGGAGTCATTATTGCATTGGTAAATATTTCATAGGCCTCAATACCTTTGCACACAGCCACCTGCCAGCCACCTCTCCTCTCACAAACAGACCATGGATAGACAGATCAAAATAAAAGAGGGCAAAGTGAAGGTGGAGGCGAGAATGAGAGAAAGGGAAAAGAAGTCTGCTCTCTCAGTCTGCCTGGCACACATTTACATTTTCAGTGAGATGGGGATCTCTGCTCTGTATCCGGGCTTCATAACAGACTGAGTCCTTTCAAAAGATGGGAAAATTCCCTGGATGTTGTCAAATCCGTGCCCAACAACATTTTGTTTTTTCTGAGGCCTTTTTTTTTTCTTCGCCCTGAGCATTTTTTTTTCACTCAACACATAAAAGGTGCTGGTTTAATTTCCAAGACGATTGTGCTGGGGAAAAAGAGAGACACAGAAAGAGTGAGAGACGAAAGAATGAGCTGGCACAAGCTTAAGACAAGACAGAGAGAGAGAATACTAAGCTTCTCCTTTTTCTGACCTTGAAGAGGTCTGTGAGCTGTACCCGCTCTCCCTCCCTTCTCTTTGTCATCCTCTTACTTTCCTAGCTCCACCTGTTTACTTTGTCTGGGTTATAGAGGGGTCTTGCATCACCTGCAGTGTCCTATCTTTCTTTCTATTCTCTCACTTGCCCTGTGTCATTCCCCTTATTTCTTACTTTGAAAAAGACTCAAAAGAAGGAGCGATGCAAGAATGAAATATTCAGCTTGGATATAAGCGCTTTAAGTTGTTTCAGAGTGGATAGCTTGTTGCCAGTGAGCTTTGACTTCATAAATAAATGGTCAACAGTGGCCTCTTCGACTGCCCTGTCTTCTGTATATATGGCTGAGTTGTTCGTGTGCCTGGGGCTAAGCTCTGCCAGTAAGTTCCAGGCCTTAAATATGGATAAGCTGTGAAATGCCTCTGGACACACTCTTATGTAGTCAGTATAATTTAGAATAAAGCATAGCTGTACACATGGTAAGACAATAGAAAATGTAAAATCTTTATGCCGTCTTGGGAAATGCAAGGCTGTTAGCTGAAAGGTGAGCATGCAAAGAGGAGTATTAGTTTAGATGTTCCGTACATTCATATTTTATGGTTGTACTCAGAGCCAGCAGGCAGATTCAGCGCCCGGTGTTTGGCTTCTCTCGTTTGGATAACCTGACTCATCAAGTGAATTGAACCTGTGAACACTGAGCTAGCTTAACCACTATTTAACCATCTGACCATTTACCTCTCCTCTAACAATTTTTTATCCCCCAACGCTCACCCCCCTTCAAACCCGTTTCCCCAAATGCTCAAAAAAGCTTCTCTTGTTTCTGTTCAGGGAAAAACTTGACGCTTGGCTTCCTTTGAGCTTTCCTATGTCAGCGCGTGTTCTCACATTTGCCTTGCACTGTCGGGCATTTCTACGAGGAAATGAAATGAGTCTGTAACAAATGTTTTGGCTTCTGTTGAACTCTTTAGCGAACAGTGACTTGCCAACTATAGCAGCGTGTTTGTGTTCCCAGAAACCCCCCGGGATGGTGACTCCCTGAGCTTCCGGATAGATGGCAAACAGTTTTTCTCTTTGAGTGAAAAAAGGACGAAAGAAATGTCTGACAGAGTTGCATAGGTATTAGGATAAGAAGGATTTAAATAAAGATTTTCTTTTGTAGATATATATAAGTCCATTTGTATTTCATTTGTGCGAATGGAGATATGGTCTTGGTCTAGCCAGGCCATTTAACCTTGTGCGCTAATCTCCAGGTGAAAAGGGGACTGTGAGTGTGATAAAGTCGCCCTTGAAGACAGGTTTGGCTACTTATGGCGTAGCAAGCTGAGCTCAGGTCATGAACAATTTGTACCTAGTTGATTTTTTGTGTGCCTAAGTGCGCGTGTGTGCATGTGTCACTGTGAGAATATGCAGTATGCTAACACTCATGAACCCTGTAGCCATAAATCAGCAATAGGAAGTGGTGTGACAAAGGCTGCAGGGCCCTGCTGATTTAGATTGGAGCTATAATGGGCCCTGTTTCAGGTGGAAGAAGACATCAGCTGCACTGATCTTTACTACCCCGCAGGGCTCTGGAGATTATTGCTGTACAAGAAGAAATACTATTCAGGTCATTCAGATGACAAAAACTTTTCCTTACGGCATTCCTGTACCACACATACTCACTTCTGTACAGTATGCTTTGTCGAAGCCTTGACAATACTGTACTGCTGCATGAATGATGAGCTGTATTCACTGTTTGTTCAATGTGTGCACACAGACAACAGTGTTTGTTATTCTGTCTGTTTGTTGTAGATAGAGACTGGGTCTTGTTAGCTGTCAAGCCAGGCGTCCACAAAGCTATTCTCTCACTTATTGATGGGGATCCACTAAATTACAGGCTCAAACAAGAAAGGAGGCAGCAAAAAACAACCCTTGTAAAAGTTTCTTAAGAGCCCCTCATATTTCAGCATTGTGTGTGTGAAAGTGAAGAAAAAAAGAGAACGAATGTCAAGAAGATCCCCAATTGCATTTTTCTTTATTTCGATTTCTCTTCTCTTTTGGCTGTCTTTCTTTGGTCAGACCTTGTCTGGTCTTGCTATTATCCTGGGGCGTTATCAGTGTGTAGCTGCCTCTTCAGATCAGGCCTGTGATAAGGGCTAAATAAATGGAATGCTTGGCTACTGGACATAGGTCAAGCCTTGTTTCACCCCTTTTTTTCCATGTGTTGTTGTGATTGTGTGCACGGGAAGTAGAAGGTGCAGCACGAACAGTCACTGCAGTTTAATGAACTTACTGATTTCAATTTCAGGGCTTTTCTCTATCCCCCTGATGATTCTGAACCTTTCATCCACTGCTGGACATAACTTAGTAACTCTTAGTGTCTCTTGTTCAGCAACTTTCTTTTTTTGACCATTTCTCTTGCTGGCTCGCTGAGACAGGTTGCTATCTCAGAAATGCTGTTTGTAAATGTGTTAAAAGCTTTTGTGGTTAGATGGATGCTGTCTCTCTGTGGGTGTTTTCAGTGTGGCTTAGCATACACCTGTTTCTGACAGAGATGGAGGAAATGAAATGACAGGCTGTGTGTGTTTATGTGTGTGCATGTGTCTGCCATAGGGTATTTGGGGGGTCACTGAAGATGCTGAGTGACCTCTTCTCAAGGGGTTCAGGGAGCAGCTGACACATGTTTGTATATATCTGTGTGTTCATGCATGCATGTGAGCCTGTGAGTACATATGCATCCACCACTAATGCATATCATGTATCACATGCACAACATGTTCTCCCTACAAATTCATGCACACATCCAAAGATGGAGACCCAGGTCAACAGAAGCGAGCACAGCACATTCCCAAAAGAAGCCCAGCTCATGGAAAATGAGAGGCCACCAGTGCAGGGACAGGAAGACTTCTCGGCCCAGCCCTAACGAGCAGTGTGGGAGCCACCACTCTGGACGGAGTACATCCGATACTTCAGATGATGTCCAAAGGCTAAACAGTTAAAAGGTCCGGTTGCTATATGTAGATTCACAACAACCCCCTTTTCTGAATCTGATACTCTGGGAATCACAATAACAAGACTGTGAGCTCTGGTCCGTTTTCTAGAGCTAGCAACAGGCGCTGGCTGCAGAAGGCCAGAGAGAGAAAGGTAAAGAGAGAGCATGGAAGAGTACTGATGCTGAGTTGCACAGGTTTTAATAGGGCTGTCAGAGTCATATTGTTTATGTCTTATTCCAGATTAATCCATTCTTCCTTTATGAGCCTTTGCAGCCACCGTAAATTGCACGCACGAAGCCAGTCCACAGTTGAGTTACACCTCAGGGATCAGTGCCACATATGGGCAGAAAATAAATCATTTCCCCTGGATTTAACACCGGGCAATACCTGGGTCCTTTGTAAATAAAGCCATAGATGTTTTTACACCCCCCTGTTTTCTCTCTCCTGCCTCCGGGGCTCTTATTGAATCTCAAAAGGAGAGGGAGAGAGAGACAGAGAGAGAAACATGAGAGAATAAGAGAGCACAGAGTTGAAGGGGGACTGGGGGAGAAAGAGGGAGGTGAGAGGGAGAGAGCGAAACAGAGGGAAAAGTCAGGAAAGAGATTCCAAGCAGGGAAGGATGAAGAGACAGAAACCAACATAGCTTCGCAAAAAAAAAAAAAAAAAAAAAACACAAGTAGAGAGAAAGGATGTAGATGTTGGCTGGGCGTGATGTATGAGTGGAGTGCTGAATCTCTGGGTTCTTGGGGTGTTCAGGTTGAGATCTGTCAGACTGTCTAAACACAGGGCCCACTCTAATGCACTGCTCAGGAGCAGTGGGCACAGAGCAGACAGTCAGCTTCACCAGCACAACCAGTAAAGTGGGTCCAGCTCTTCTCCAGCGTTGACCATGGCTGCAGCACGGGCCACCTGCCTTGCCTCTTTACATTGTCATAACCTCTAGACTGGGAGAACATTGCCAGAGCCTGAAGAGAGAGAAAGAGAGAAAGGGACTAAAAGAAAGGCCGGAACAACTTGTTCATCCCGGCTTGTTTGGACTGCCAGCCGGAGACAGCCAAAGGGAATGGGGAATGTGTACTCTGCTCTGTCAGGACTTCATGAGTTATACATGATGTGCTATGTGAAAATGCTTCCTGTGTACCGTGTGTATCATGCTCTTTTCTTTTTTCTTTTTTATCTCCTTTACTCTCTCCCTCTTTCGCACTCTTTATCTCTCTACCATTGCTTTCAAGAGCTCAAAGTTTGCTTTTCTTTTCAGTGACAAAGTATTCCCTGGTTGTTAAATGTTAATCAATGGTAGGCAGCAGGGTGGCACAAGAGGCTCCAGTTTCTGGTGGTACACCGCAGTTCAACTGGATCTTGCCTGAGATGATAGTGGGCTTCTGTAGATGTACACGGACCACAGGGAGATTAGTGCTAACTAGAAAATACACAGCATTTTAACATGGCCCTATCTGTGCTCTCTTTGTACAATCAAAACTAAAATGATTACATAAATACAGACCCTATACTAATTCATTCTTTACACAAGCATTTAACCTATCCATTATTCATATCTCCAACAATGCCAGGGGGCAAAAATCAGTGCTCCCCTTGCCCATATATCTGCCCAGCTGCAGAGAGAGTGATGCATTATTCAGAGTGTGCCATGCTGAAGGCTGTTCTCCCTGTTCTTGACTGCTGGAAGCTACAACCATCTTGCTGGGACAATGTTCTCTGCCTGTAAACTCTCTGTCCTCTCTTCTTGTTTTCTCTTTCTGTCTCTGCATCTCTTAACCTCTCTTATATCATGATCATTTTTCTTTTCTTTTTTTTTTTTCATTCTTTTCTTTCAAGTTTTCTGCAGCTTTCTTCATGTCTCTGTCCTACACTGCACATTCATATGTTCATCTCTTTGGTGGATTTTGTGAGATACATGTCAATCTAATGACAGGTTCTAGTGTTGTTTTAAATATTTTGTGACAACATTAAGTTTTTTGTTGCTGTTGCACACCAATTTTTTACTCTGCTGTTCACTGTTATGTCTCTACATACAAACATCTCTTTTCATCTCTTTAAACTCAAAACACTGTCCTATAATTTAGCCTGTCTGCTTTTGTTTCCTGTTGATGTGAACTGTCACTGGAATGGAGAAACACATCTAAATATATTTTCATCTCTGCTGGTTCTGTTGTCTTCTTATGCTCTTTCTTGTGTACCTTCCCTGGTTCCCAGTAACACATTAAAATTTGAGCAGAGAGGGGAGTTGGAGAATCAGGGCCAGCCTGGGGGTCCTAGTGTATTCCTTCACAGTTTTGTCCCAGAAAACAGAGCACACAGTGATAGGTTGTGAACACTCTGTACCATTTGTTTGTTTAGGCTAGAGTGAGACAGTTTCTCCAGGCCCAGAACATTATGAGTTAGAGTAGTTATTGCTGTAGTAGTCAGTGTCTTCCCTGTGTAACTTTGAATGCCGGGATAAACAACTGACAAAGACTGACAATGCAAGGCAATGGAAAAAGGTAGCAATGTCCACATTTGCATAATGTTACAAGAAACCATTGCATTTGTCAGCATTAAAGCTGAAAGATTTGAGGTCACGTCTGCACAAAATATGAGGTGTTGAACTTCTGCTAAACTAGTGTTACAGACTTTTCTCAGAAACCTACAGCACCAAAGTCGGAAATCAAAATAAAACAAAGTTACTTTGTGTTTAAAGAGACGGGCTTGTCTCATTTCTTATTTAAAATCAGCTCTATAATTTGATATTTGTAAAACTTAAGTTGCTGCAGGTGTTCGGCAGGAGGAATGATAGCCTTAGGGCTTGGAACTGCCGTGAGGCCCCGTTGAGATTTCCCATCATCCCTACAGTCTGGCAGCAGCTTTTCAAACAGCGCCCCTTCTGAAGTTGCCCTTGGTTCTACATGTGTCGCAGTAATTATGAATGAGGGGGACTAAGATCTGTACAAAACCATCAAACATTTTACAGCTTGCTGCTATTGTAATAAAGATCAATAGGCACGGTATCAGTTGTGGTTTTGAAGGAGAGGTGGTGCTGTACATTTTCCCTCACATACTCCCTCTCTTTCTTTCTTTTTGTCTTCCTCACTCTCATTTCTCTCTTCTTTCTCTCTCTCTACTCGCTCTCCCCATACAGAGCCAGTGTAGCACATCCGTTTTAATTGCCGTTTGTAGGGCTCTGTGATGTGAACTACTAAAAGACACCCATGCTGTAAAAGAGCAGGAGACAGAGACAGAGTGAGTAAGTGAAATATATTCACTTCAGCACTATCTGGTTGTGGAGCAGGGGCCTAGGCCAAACTTCAAGCAAAGTGTGTGTGTGTAGTGCATATGCTCTATAATGCTACGTTAACAGAGCATGTACAGTATATATATATGTATACAGCACACTTTTTAATGCTTAGATGTATCTTAGATGTGTGTACTGTGTGTACTGTATGTCTGTCCAAACAAAATACGAGCAAAGGCAAAATAAACTGTATGTGTGTGTGTTTGACCATGCAATACATGCAAACATGCAGCCAAGACAACCACATAGATGTGAAAAACACTTGCAGCGAGCTAGGAGTGGTAGAACCGTTAAAGCATCCTCTGCTAGTGAGCTGAGGTCATTTGACCAGAGTTAGAAGACACGGAGAAGCTGCAGATCAAACAGTATTCTGTCTGACAGGAGAAGATAAAGAGACTGTCAGTCTCGACTCAGAACAAAGCAGCCCCTCACCTCTCTGGCCCACAGCAGCTCCCTGATGGCCAGTGATGCAGTAGTAAATGAAAAGGTGGGTAAACTAAGATGAATGTCAAAAGAAGATCACAATCGCAACATTCAATATAGTAAAAAATGTATAGTTTTGTGAAGATTTTTGGTCCAAAGTTCTGTAAATCTGCTTTTGGAAAACTGTTTCTACCCAGCACTGATCGGTACATACAATATATCTGAAAGACATACATCTGTTCTTAAAAAGATAGCTAGCAGGGGTCTGAAAAATATGCAAACAAGTGTATTTCTGAGATTATGTATAGCTGACATTTTCCTTATTCCAGTGGAAAAATGGCAAAAGGTTGGTGACATCATAATAAATTGGAAGATTCAAATGAAAGAATGGAGCAACTTCATTTTCTAAATCAGTATTTGCACCAGCAGTAATCAATAAGAGTGGAGTGTATTCATGCGCATGTATAACAGATGGAGCAAGTCCATGCAAGTTTTCTGGGGGCTGTCCAATGATATTAGGTTTTGAAGACAGGTGTTGATGTTGTTTATGTGCCAAGACTGTTTAAATCACACAACTTGCAAATGAGTGTTGAACAGTTACTTAGGTGGCATTTTTTTCTTGAGGGTAAAATACAATGATTACACAAATGTTTTAAGATCTTTTAGGTCATTAAGATATGTTGATAGATATGCTGTGGAGAGGAAAAGTGAGACCTTAAAAGAATAACAAGATTATTCTTTTGTGACTAACAGAACATGCAATGATAATCTATAGATAATCTCATATTTCTTGCTGTAGTACGAGCAAATAGTCCACTATGTGAAATATGTAGTTTATCTTAAGCATCAAAACCACACATTATCAGGTCAGATTATCACCTAGCTATCAATTTAAGTTTTATTTGTAGCAGTTATATTTGAGTAATAAAGCTGTATAATGATAACAAGCTTCAGTATCCAGAATTGGCTGTGTAACATTCTGTAGCATCCACTCCTTTGACTTTAAGACCCATACTGTAATCACATTTACCAGCTACCATCCAACCTTCTGTTGACAGAATGCAGCTGGAAAACACACTCCCATTAGTCAGCCTGTTTTTCTCTAATGCAAGCTGAGGGTCACTGTGAAGTTGCACTACTGAGGAGTACGATCCAGTATGGCTTTATTCTCTCACTGAACACCGATGATACGATTCTTTGCCAAAATGAAAGCATAATGTGGCAACGCTGATCTCCGCAGAAACATTACGGAACCTGCTCATGCGTCAAGATTTTGTAAGTGTGATGCTTTTCAGCTGTGATCTGCTGTCACACTGCAAAAGTCTGACTGATGAGACTTTATCTGTGATGCCTCTTTCAGAGTAGAGTTACATTCGCTGCCTTGTCAGTAAGTGATTAATGGATTCAAAAGGACACGATGGCTGGGATACCAAACTGTGTACTGTACAGAGAATATAGATTTTGCTCTGAGCCTGAGTGTCTCTGTTTGTGATGATAAAGAGTAAAACATAATCTGCCTCTTATATGGATATTTCACTTCCTTCATAAAGACTGTGAGTGATTGGTTTACTTTTTTCAGTTATTCAAATAATCTGGTCCACAATTGTCCTTGATGCTACACAGCCTTTTAGCCACCAGTGTCTGGAACAAAAGGAACAAAGACGCACACACAGACCAACACACAAATGTTATGTTTGCTAAGCAACAACTGAACTCGATCAAACATGAATACGCTTCTCAGTCAGTTTTCATTTAGCATAGGGAATATGTGGGCTTCAACTGTGGCAATCGATGTGGTTTGGCATTTAACTGTAAACTTTAAAAGACACCCATAAGCTGGCTCCATTGTTTTTTTTAATGGCCACATCAACTACTTTCGGGGATAATCATTTTATCTGATAAATGAGAATTTCAAACAGTCTTATCAGCTGTGCACTTTTTTAATCCTTTCATTCTGTCTGGTTGTTTTTAATTGATTCTGCTGCATGAAGGCTTTCTTCCAGAGATAATGCACTTGTGAGAACAGGTCATGATCCCTAAATGAGGGAATTTCACTCTAGTGTATCTTCATGGCGTATTTACCATCCTTCAGAAACATTCCCAAACTGCTGAAAAGCAGAGATTGACTTTGTTTTTCTACATTTCTGCAGCTCCCTCTTTCACCACATGTTTTCAGAGATGCCATGCAGTAAATGGCTTCAGCTAAGAGCTAGTGGTATTGATGCTGTTTGGAAATGCTTCCATGTATGTCTCACCTCAAGACTCAGACCAAATCTGTTTGTATTAGGATCAGAAACAGTGTCTAGTTCTTTCCCTATGTTTCTACATAATTTGGTAATGTGAGCTCAGCCAGGCATGGAAAGTAGACCACTCTGATTATCCAATACTAATCCAATAAGAAGAAACAAAAATATAAAAAACATGTATAAAAAATATACAAGACGTTTTCCAGCATGTGTCCTGTGCTGGACTGTGATAAGGACTCATCTACTAAGACCTCCCCTCACCTCTCCCGTCGCTGCATAAATCCACCGCTGGTTCCACTCTCAGGCCCTGAGAGGAAAGCTGTTTATTCCACACTCTGCCTAAGTAGAGGTCTTGACGTTGGAGTGGCTGTGTAGTGCATGGTGAAGACAAACACAGGCCTATTTAGTCTAGTCGGTAAAAACCATGGTAAACAGCACAGAATTTTTGTTTTTATGTTGTTGTTTTTTTTTTTTCATTTAAATGCTCCTGTTACTGTAGCGTCACTCTGGGATGGGAAACATAATAGGTTTTTCAGATGAACAAGTAAAAGTTGATTCTGGAAAATTTGCTTTTTTTAATTACAATCTGTTCAAACTTGTGTTAACATATTAAAAATTGACATCAATTAGCTTCTTCGTTAAGATTATGGCTTTATGATTTATTCATAAAGAACACTTTCTAATCTTATAAGTTACAGAAAATCCCATTTTCCAAATAGACACAAAGCAATCTGTAAGATTTAATCAGAGTGTACATTGTACTTGAGTAACTGATATTTCTAATCATGTTATGGTGATCCCAGTACATACAGTGTATTATTTTGGAGTATTTGGAGTATGTGCATGCTTGCATATATGATTATGAAATGGAAATGTCTTCTGGAATGGGAACCTCTGTCAGCCAGGGGTGCCTGTGAATGCCACTTGGTATGGTGAAATCAACAGTCTCCCAACCTTCCCACAGGCACCTGTCTATAGGCCAGAGGTCATCCTGTTAGGGGTAATCCCCACAGTAACCTGACCAGGCCAGGGAATAATGGCAACCCAACGTGTAATGGTGGACTAAGCTGTACCCCTAATACTCCCACTAATCACATTTTAATTGAATTCCAGCGAACATGTAAAAACCTGGTTCAGTTTTGTTATTCCATTTTCCTAACAGATGTCCCTTTGATCCCTGTAAAGTGATCTGTGGTGGTGACGTCTTCTGTTTGGAAACATACATGAATTGGCAGATCTAGATGGAAGAAAGTAGAACCATGTGCTTGTCCTCAGGATAGATGCCATGAGGACTGAGGAGTGGGGCTGTGGTGCATGAAGGGCGTGGTTGAGAAAATTGTGCCTTGAGGAATCATACAGGGTCCTTGTAAAGAGATTAGAAAAAAAAACAACAACTATCTTTTCATGAATACTATACTTCCGAAACGTTTCGTTAGCAGATGAATTTAAAGGTCAGCTTCACCAATGTTCAACTAGCCTCCAGTGTTATATCAATGCTTTTAAACTTCCCCCTGCTATTTGGATATTAAAATATTTCCTTGGTTCTAGGCAAAAAATCTTTTTCATCACGAGGCGTGCAAATGATGTCAGAGGAGCAGGTCGACCAAGACAAACTCAGTAGTATGAGCAATGAGATGACATCATCTGATCAAAAAAGAAAAAAAAATTTATTATTGCATTAAATTATTTCATTCATATACCAATACTAGTACATGCTCCCAAACTAGAACCTTACACTTAAATATGAGTACCAGGCTTAACTGCAGGATGCTTCCTGTGTGGACTCACATTACTATTACTATTGGTGCAACCAGTTTTTCAAATTTCAAGAGGCACACAAGAAGTCCAAATGGCTGCCACATGATATAAATGCAGAGGCCTGCATAAACCCTTATTGCTATTTACCATAGGCGTTGTGTTAGGGTTACATTTGAGCAAAATATAAAGTGTAAAAGTAGTAGTAGTGAGAGACCTTTTGTTTTTGTCCACTGTCTAAACCCTCCTGCATGTGTTCCTCTGTTACTGTAGTTTTTGTAGGTCATAGTACTTTAAAGCCGGGAGTGGAACTGATCTTCTTGGGGGAATTGGAGTGGTGTGAGGAGGTCCCCATGGATGAGCCATTATCAGAGTTCAAGATAGCATTAAAACACAACATACTGTAATGCAAATGCATAATCAAAATGGTTTATTTTTACTGCTTGGCTGTGGTCAAAGTACCAAATTATGTAAAAACATAGGGAAAGAAGTACATGCTGTTTTTGGTCCGAATACACCGAGATTTGACTCAAGCCTTGAACATGCATTTTCTTATCCCATCTCCTCTCCATGCTTTTATGCAGGAGGTACCTTCAGCTGCTGGATTATAGGAATTTGCAATAATCGTATAAGTACGATCCCACTGCAGTGATGGATTGATAAACTAAACAAATTTTAGTGTCCCACCTTAGGAAACAGATCATAAAAATGTGCAGTTTCAAGGTGATCTGTCTACCAGACTCTACCCACCTCACACCAACCAGCAGCCTTAAGGTTCAGAAGCTGATCCACCCACATGCCTCCAACTCTCTGATTAACCACCACAAGCAGCAGAAAGTTTGTGTCTGCAGCACACTTGCCTGTTACTGAGAGCTAAATCAAAGGCCCGCTCTGTTATTACAGCCAATGCGCTTTTGAGGAAAACAAAATCTGACTGTGAGCTTAAAAAGGAGTTGTCTCATTTGATCATTTATTACACATTTTAAGTGGTTTGGAAATAACTGAGGCCAACATGGTCTACATCCCTAATTGGTGCTCTTTTTCTCCCATTAGTACATCCAGACTTGTGATCGCACTAAAACAGGCAAGAGAAGAAAAAAAAAAAAAACTCTTTTCCTTAACAAAGCGTTTGTCATCAGTTTGCAGTTGCTCTGTTCACAAGCATGGTTCAGATTTGCTTCTATGCGCAGCTGTCACTGAGCCTGTTGGACGTCCTGGAACCCAAACACACAAACCAGAAGAGATTAGTGTGCCATGTCAACCCACTGCTTCCACAGATGGCACGGATGCTTTTAGCCTACTCCCTGTAGACAGCCACTCATTGATCTTTCATACTAAACTCCCCACAGCAGGACTCTTGATACTGTTTTATTTATCGTTCTGGCATTTACTATTAAGGGCAATAAAGTTTGACATGTGTGGGTTTTAACTGTAGGGGGCACTGTGGCTTTTGTGCAACATGCTGGGGATGATGGGGGGGTAGAGTAATATCCTGGCAGTCAGAACTGTCACCTGCAGTAATATTTCCCCCCGCGTCTCTTTCCTTGAGCCTGCCCCTAGCCCCAATTCCCTAGGTCCAAATCTAACCCATAATTTGCTAGTGTTGTCTCTCACCTTGATGTACACCTAGTAAATGTGTAAAACATTCTGGTGGGACTTGCTCCCATTTTAATAACAGAACATTTCAGGCTATGTGCGAGGAAAAAAAGGACATATCAGTTACTAGTTTTGAAGGATCCTGGCACAAGCTTCAGGAACCCCTAAGCTTCAGCCCAGAGACCTCATCCAAAACCAACACAGGGGACAAGCAGGCAATTTTGGAAATGTGGTTTTCAGTTTCTGCACGTATTTTCCAAGGGTACTGGAGTCAGGCTATGATGAAATTTGGTTCTGGCTCTAGCCCAGGACATTACCTGTGTGGGTGTCAGGTGATAGCCTCCCTAATTACCCTGGAAAGCAAATAGAGAATCCTTTTCGTTGAGATTTTACAAAGCCCACTGCACAAGAAAATGTGTTGCTCCTGTGGTAAAATGTGATCTTTCGGTTAATGAACGACATGCTTCGTTTCCTTAACTGAATCACCACTCTGGTTTCAGCCTCTAGGGGGAGCTTAGTCCACTTTTTTCTTGTTTTTACTGCAGTGGGCACTGGCAAGAGTTTAGGCGAACCTTTGTAAGTAAGTATTGATTTATGGCCCAGTGTATCTCTCTAGGGGTATTCGGCTTGCCTGGACACAAGTGAAGTGAAGTGAAGTGAACAGTGGCTCTCAGACATCACTGACACTCTGTCCAACCACTGGACCAAGAACCACTGATTGGAGTCTGCGGTCAGACACACAAACTACAGCAAACCAAAGCCCTCAATCACTGGGTCTTAGTCCAGTCCATGCCCCCATGTTCCAAATTTGAGTGACGCGCTGCCTGCAGAGCACTCATTAGAATCTATGTTTCACAAGCAGAGCAGGGATAGTAAATCGTTCGGGCCTCAATGTTGTTATAGCTGGCTGTAACAAGCCACTCTCTGTCTGCTTTATTGGAGTTTAAAAGTGGATTTCATGTAGTTTTTGGCAACTTAGAAAAAATATGACAAACAATGGAAACTATTGGTGTAAGAGACAAGACCGCAACATGATGAAAACTTGTTCGGTCTTTCAAAGAAGCCCTTTAGGTTTTCAAGCCCTCTGCTACTTAGAGACTGACTGAAACATCATTAGACAACAAAAACATCCATTTATGTTTTCAATAACATCAGAAAGGGGAGTGTGCTAGGGGAATATTGTGTAGTTTGGGAGGGTGCTATGTGATCCTTCATCAGATGGTCAAAGCCCCTGCTCTGGTACTAACGGCTTTTCTCCCTCTGGCCCCACTCTTAAATCAGATCAGCGTTTTTGTTTTTAATGCTACATCTAACAGCCCTCATTCCATGTCTAACTACCTAGTCTTTTGTTTGCTCATGTTTTCCTTTTCCTCTGTGGATAGGCTGGCTCTGACCGTGTAATAGAGCACATATTGGCCAAGCGCAGCAGCCTGCTGTGACCAGATCAGATGTGTGCTCCTGATTATAAAACTCCCTTTTAGTCACTGACAGACATGGTAATAAATGTGTCCATAAATTGAATTTGGGGCTTTTGAAAAGGAGCAGGAATATCTAAGGAGCATTTCAGCTGATTGTCTCCAGCCGACATGGCAGCGCTTCAGTGGGATTCTGGGGGAAAACTGATCCTGCTGTGGTGTGGTTGGAGGGTTGTGAGTAGGGGGGCATGGGAGGGTTGCGGGATATAAGCCCAGCCAAACAAAATAAAGACTGTTTTATTGCTATTCAGAAAATCATTTGATTGAGTTTGCACAAATAAGAAGGCTGAGAGCAGTGTGTAGGAGTGTACATGTATGTTTGTGTGGTTATGTGTTTGAATATTATTGTGTTTGCATGTGCATTAAAGGTGTTAAAGGTGTATGTGTGTAAGCTTTTAAATCCTTTTACTCGTTGTTTGAGGTATACTGCACAGGAGCGAGTTTTTGAGTCATTCCACCAACTTTAAAGGGATGTACAGAGCGCTTACGGTTACTTAAAGGCTCCCTCTCATAACAACAGTTCTGAAGTTTAGTGAAGTGGTGTTGACAGCAGAGCTGGGATGTTAGGCCAAAGCTTTTCTACTTCATTCCTTTTTGGATTACGCCTTGGATGCTCTTTCATAAATGGCAAAAATATTGGAAATTCTTCTACCGTTATTTGTTATGGCATTTTAATTGGGCAATAATTCATGTAGTTATGTTGGCCACTGGTTTCCTTGTAATATATTTGACGGCCCCTAAAGTGGATTTATTTCCATGTCCAATAAATATGGCTAATGAAGATGGTTAATGGCAAAATATAGACAAAAGAGACTGGATAAGGTATCAGCAACATTTTTGTAAATGCATTTTGTTATTGTCAAATTGCAATTTTAATACAAGAATGAAAAACAATTTCCTCCAAAAAATCAGAGGTAATACAAAGCTCTTTATGTTATAGTATGTAAATGTAAATGTATCTAAAGTGCAATTTGTTGTATTTAAATTGTGATGTGAAGGCATGATATGCGACATGACAAGTATTGACTAATGTCTCCTTTACATACTTATTTCAGATATCAGTTTTGGCCATAACACTCATGGCCATACTAAACCTAATGCCAGTTAAACTATGCTAAATTAAGCTACAGGTGCTCCTTATAATCTCCGATTTAAACTGATGTTCGCCAACAGAGGAAACAATGTGTAAATGGTCACTGAAGTGTGCACTTTTAGCCAGGTCAGTCAAGAGGGAGGGACACAACTTCTCAGAGTAGTGTGACACACGTAACTCAGCCACTAAGAGTCACACATCCCCATGTGTTTGCCAGGCCTATCCTTTGGGCTTGATTTTCGTGCAGACGTGAAGTGACGGGTCTAGAAGGTTCCCCTGGGGCAGAGGGCAGCCTTACTCATAGCCAGAGAACAGGCTAGAACAGTCAGAGTCCCAGTTTAGAACCAGCAATCTAACATGATGTTGTGAAACTGTTACCCTTCATTATTTATTCACTATAGACATCTGTCCTGGCAAAGGGAATGGTATTCAGTGTGATTTTTATCTCAGGCCTCTCACCTTCTCTTTCTGTCTCTCCGACTTCCTCATGTCTCTCTAACTTGTCTTCATCTCTCTGTCATTCACTTTGTCTTGCTGTGTCTTTTTCCATTTCTTTCATTCTGCTTCTGTCTATTCTGCCTTTCTTTGAAATGTTATGATTCACTGGCTGTGAGCTGTCTCCTTGAAGTCTGTGTGTCTCCTGAGTGCGACCACAGAATGGTACATCACTTCGATTACATGTAATTTCCTGGGTTTTATAAGGTACATTTACTCACCCTACAATGGCTGAATACTATTCTTTTCCACAGCCAAGTTCAGAGTATCTGTCTCTTACACCACTGTCTTCTTCATGGAAGTCATTATCTGGTGTAGGAATGTGAAAGATTATACAACAAAGTTTGTATCTGGGTAATATTGGAGTAATGTAAAAAAAAAAAAAAAAAATTCTTCGCAGAGCTGTTTCAATTTTAAGATCCAAATAACAAAACTATTATACCTACTTTTTTCAACAGATAGGGAATGTGCAGTCTGGCAGTGGCACAAAGGGAAATCCATCATGACAGATATTGTCTTTATTTAGTTTAATGAATGTTTAACAACCAAGAAAATAACTCTGTGAAAGAAATTAAAGGAAATGTTTTGATAAGCTATAGGAAATCCTGTTGGAAAACAATAGTTCTTTCCTTGAAGTTACCATAAAATCTAACCTAATTTAAGTACCTCCACCTGTGTTACCTTTGTGCTGTGTTTGTAGACTAGATCAATTTTCCTGTTATTCTTACTTAAGTTTCTCTCTCATTCTCTCTCTCAATAAAATAAAAAAGTCCAATAAATCACTTAGCTGTCTCTGTGGGTTTGGGGTATTGGTGTTGGAGCGTGCTGCCCCACCATCCCAGCTGAGTAGACATGATTCTCAAGGCAAGAAAAAAAAAAAAAACTTTCCCGCTCCCCTCACTCTCAAAAACCAACATGAGTGAAAATTACATTTTGGTTGAAGAGTCTAATAAATCTTGGCCAAACGTGGCTGGAGAAGTGGAAAAAGGCCCTCTATGGCGGCTGGAGTCTCAGTGATGTGGATCCTGCTCTGGGGGAAAGGGGAAGCCACATAAGAGGAGGTTTGTGTTAGCACAGGGTAGATGAGGTGCAAAGGGAGTCAGTGGGAGGATACAAGGCCTGAAAGTGCTTGTGGATTATAGGGAGTGATAACTCTAATGTTGTATGTGTGCGTGCGCGTGCAAGGAAAGCAGCTCTTGAGATTTGTGTTCAGATAACAGAAGACTATTATGATCTATAATTTCAAAGGCATGTGGAGATGATGTGTGCACATTTCAGGAAAGAAGAAAGTTTCAAGATGCCTCTCATGAAGAAAGGTAAAAAGTATAAAAGACTGTCGCGGATTTGAATTTGTGAGTTCAAACTGTTGCTTTTAGATCAAGTTCTTAGCCATAAGAACTGCAAGCAGAACTTTTAAGATTGACCTCATTAACAAGATTTTATGGAAGCTACTTGGGTGTATGGTCATTGATCTATAGGTGTTGGCTGTTAACATTAACACAGAACTTATTCTGGTTCACTGGACCATGTCCACATTGTTGATCTCTCTAGTTTTCCATGTCTGAGGCCTGGTTGATGGGAACAACTTGTGTAATGTCATCAGCAGCCTGTTGAGGTTAATAAAAACACACATCTACAAATCTGCCTGCAGTTACTACACCCAGAAACATTTGATGCCACTCATAAACTTTAGGCAGAAAAGACTGTGTTTACCATGCTAGCTTTTCATTTCACAGAGTGTTCCCACAAAACAAATACTGGTTAGAGCCTTGTTTGATACGGCAACATTCATATTTACTTTACCATTTAAATGTTACAAACATGTAGGCATTGGGAGACATGAAAATGGAATCCAGATTTTGGCTTCATTTAATTTGTAGCTCTGCGTAGAGTCATCTTATTTTAGATTATAGCCCACAGTAAACTGTGCTGCTTGTGTCTCTCAGGGTTAAATTGTGTAATTGTGTTGTGTCCCAGTCATCTGGATGTGCTTTGCTGTCCTCAACAGAGCAAACGTCTTATCAACATCACTTGCAGCCCACAACCTCACTATCATGTGGCTCATCTACTATGCCCACTGACGAAAACAGCCAAGTGGGTCATTTATATGCAAATACAAAGATGTAGTTTTCTATCTTTTGCATATTACTGTCAACACAGGTGGAAGTAAATTCATGTAAATCTATATCTTCAGTTATATCTCAGAATCCTTGTTGCAACTTAATCATCATTAAAACAGGTGCTAATATTCATTGAAGAACTTTCCAGGAGGTACTTATATGATCTTTTAACTTAACCAACCCGTAAGTGATGAATTTGACGAGAGGTCTGACGTCATTCCCATGCCTTCAAGGAGTGATGAACCCGTAGCGTCAAATCGTGACCCCAGAGTGTACCTTTGGCGTCAGGATTGAGTTACAAGTGGGAATTGGGATAACCAAGTCGGAAGCATCATTATGTGATACTGTGGGATGAGATTGTGTAGATGAGACAGCAGTCTCCACTTCGGTGCCTGATGCCAAAAGGGGTACAATTTCATGAGCTGCCTGTCTCCACATATGGGTCAAATGAGAGGGTTGGGACAAACAACCTATTAGGGTGCTAATGTTGGAGGACAAAAAAAATGCCTGTTTTAGTGATTTTCACATCATGAATACCATTTTAATTGAGACTATGTCCATGACTGTGAACCCTTTTCAGAATTAAAGAATATTACACTTCTGCATCTAACAAAAAGAAAGCATTCCACTTCATGTAAACCACAGTTTACTCTTTACTAGGAAAGCTCTGCCTGTCATCAGGTGTTAACAATAAGCAATGTAAAAGCTTTGATGACTCAACAGTCACGTGAGTTAGCCATAGAGAGTTGAAAAACAGGTTGTTATTAGTGTAGATAGGTTTCCTTGACAATAGCAGATCCAAGATAGTTGTCTCATTTCAGGTTAAAATCACCTGCTTGCATTTTTTTGCATCCCATGGTAAAACCAAGTGAATAAGTAAACAGCGAAATAAGTGCAATGCTGCTATACTGGAGAGCAGTGGACGCATGGATATGGTCTCTGTGGACCACAAAGTAGAGGGGCTGTACAGGAATTAGTGTATAGCTTCTGAGGAACACCTGTCTGTCACTGACGGATCCCCTCCTGCCATGCCCCAGATGGATCTTGGAAGCATTGGGCCCCATCATAACTTCCTCTTCCCCCCTATCCATTAACTCTAATGTTTTTTTTTCTATCTTAACCCTCTTCCCCCGTATTCCCTTACCCTGCGTGTCTGGCATTCTGGGGAGGGTGCAGAATGGGAAAATGGGGCTGGGACAGTTTAGTCCGATGGCCAGCTGTGTGCCAGCTGTGTGCCAGCGGAATCCTGAGTGGCGTGGAGAAAGGCCTATTATCTCCCACACGCACACACTCTCTCTTGCCTTTCACACCCTCAACATTGGCCCTGCAAAATCAGGCAGACAGATTCTGCTAAAACCATCACTCCTCCTTATTCATGCATGTGGTCTCCTCCTGCACAGACAGTGCACATGCACATGCACACACTTATTCTAAATGCTGTGCATGGAGCTATTTTCCTTTTCTGCCACTGTCTTTGGACACATACACACACACACACACAAGCACTTAAGGCCCAAGAGCTTCCATGCCATCCTCTATGTGTCACTGCTTCTGACACACCGGACTAAACAAGTCATTAGAGCATGGGTCGAATCATCTGTACACATAGTCTTATCTGTCTGCTCTCAGTCAGCCAGCCTATTGCACGGCAGCTGGATGCGTCTCAGTGCTGGTAGGATATGAGCAATTAGCAAGAAAGACCTTTTAGCTCTGCCAACTGATTTGTGGCCAGCTTCTGCATATGCCTGTAATTCACTCTGACATTTCATCTCCTCACTTGTCACAGTTTGTATTGTATATTACCACAAAATAAACAATAATGATGAAGTAATAATCAAATCTGAGGCAATATAATAATTTTGGTTTCCGCTGCGCCAATGTCCACTGACTGAACCTGTGGGAGACAGCTGATAAGTGTGTGTGTGTGTGTGTGTGTGCAGAGTGGAGGTCTCTGGAGAGAGTGGAGGAAGCCGGGGGGTGTCTTCCCCAGTCAGCCCAGGGGAAATGGATGACAGTTACACTACCCTCCGGCCAATTAACTGTCATTCTAGCTGTTGGTTTAACTTGTTGACCTTACCTCTCCTATGCTGTTTGTCTAATCATTTCCGGAAGAGAGGACCTCATCTGTGTATGTAAAGTGGACCGGTGACCTTCAGGGAAGGGGAACAAAGGTCACAGTTCACCCACTGTATATTTCTTTCATGCGACACCAAATATGTCGAAGAGTCTTCTGGGAGTTTGGGGGGCATAAGAGGAGAGAAGTCCCATGGGATTGAAAGACCGCTATCTGTTATTACTTCCAATTACTCCCCAATCTCCCGCTCTATCTACCTGTAAAATGACATTAGATATGCCTGTTCTCATGGCCTTTTACAGATGAAGGCTGCGCTTCTCAGTGATGAGGCCCAGGGGAGCTCGAGATCCACACTCCTTGCCCTTAAGTCATCAGCTAACTGTCTGTATTCACAGATTTGATGGAGCAAAGTTAATTTTGTCAAGGATGACATGGGTTTTGTGTTTGAGAGGAAGCATGGACATTAGTAGGAGGAAACTGAATGCGGCTGACGTGTTTGTCCTTGGATGAGCGTGGGTTTGAGGTTGATATGTGAATAGGGGTACAGTTCCAGTGAGCGCCGCTGTCTTAGCATGACAACAGAAGGGGCGGGTTGTAGTGGCCCTTCTGCAAGGGGAGAAAGTGACACAGTGCCCATCCCTCTCTGTTTGTGAGAACGCCACTTTATTGTGCCCAGTCGCCACCATGGGACAAAACCTAGAGAGTTTACACAGCTGGAGATGGCAGGGTGCATTCATACTGAATGCTTTGCTTGTTCAGACACTTCTCTGCCCTGTGTCTCGCAAGAGCCCACTTCCTACTTCCCATCCTGTCTCTGACAAGGGAACGGATTGACAGTTTTTCATTATATTGCCTAGATTAAGTCTTTTCTGGTGGAACGATTGCTAGAGGTGGTCTTCTAATTGATAATTATTAACTCACAACACTGAGAATTATTCTGCTCTGAAAATGGACATGTCTTCTACATACCCCAGTAGAAAGAAAGAAAGTGTATGTTAGTGTGTGACTGTAAGAAAAAAATTGTTTGGACTCCACAACATATTTTGCATTGTCCCTTTACACTGTACGTGAAGGCGTGCTATCTTGTAAAAGTGTCACTTGTTTTGTTCGAGTCTACAATCTAAACTCTTGCAGTCACAGGACATATACAACATTTATTCTACTCTGGTATTGACTAACTGTCATCTTTAATTTTTCTCTGTGATGTCTTAAGGCAACTTGTCTTGACTAGATAAGCGAGATTTCCATGGGATAGATGTGAAAGAGTTGACTCAGAACAGAATTTGGCTCAGCAGTTCTCCTTCAGCATGAATTTAGTTTCCTTATTATAGACAAGGCACCAATCTATCCTCATGCCACCACTGAATCACTATGTCGCCCACCCTTTCATTCTCTAATAAACACTAACAAAACAGATGCATGCATGAATGCACACACACACACACACACACACACACACACACACACACACACTGGTGGTATAGCTCTCACCATCTCTCATTTACATGGCAATGCCATTATCTGGCTGTGAGGTGTCACGCTGGAGTGGCTGACAATGTGCCTGACAACAAGTTTATCTAAGCACAAAGAAAAGTTGAGAAGAATAGAGTACTTTTTCTCTCTGGCTATAGCATATATACTTTTAAACTCCCCATGGAGTACGAGGAAGCATGTCACCCAGCCTCATCCTGCATGATAGACCAGTACTATTATTTACAACCCTGGTAAAACCTGTGGTAAACACTTTGTATATATAATATTTACTGTTTTAGCACTGTACCTTTCATGTGTTCTCTTTGTGTTTCTCTAGTATGCGCCTCCAGTTTCCATTTTCTTTATTTCTTAATATAAATGCGTTTATTTTTATTTAATTTAGTGTAAATTACTGTAGCCAAATGTGCTCCTACAGTCTTGGCAGAGTCTTCCTTGGAAACAGGATCTGCACTCTCGATGGGACTACGTTGGTTAAATCAAATTTAAAAAAAATACAAAGGCTGTGTTGCTTGTCATTATTTGTTAATAGTGGTGGATATTGGATTCTATGCAGACACATTACTGCAGACTTTCATGCATGGAGGATTGTAGAGACTACTGGGTGAACGGAAGATAATCAATATCAGGATTTACAACTTAGACACCGGCAGGCATCATCATTACACAACGAGGCCCTCTCACCTGCTGTTATCGACCTCCCTCTTAGGTTTACAGCAGCAACGAACAACACTTGGCTTGTCTGGTGATGTCATATATAGTTGTGTATGTGTGTGTCTGGTTTCTAGCAGCAAAGCAAATAGAACCTGTCTGGGTCATGCCATAATACGGTGGGATGTGAATAGTCCTATCTGTGGTATCCGTGTTTGAATAAATCACTTGTGGTGGTGTGTTGCAAAATACAGCGTGATGATAAGTTAGAGCTGCCGTGTCCAGAGCTGGTAAAGTCTCTGTTGTTCCTGTGTTGTGCTGATAAGCAGCCTCAGCTCTGGGTGGCTAAACAATTTCCTGTACATGGTTTACCCCCTACCTAACACCATGCTAGTTCTCAAGAACAATGATTAGCCAGTGAGCTGTTTGGGTACACATACCTAACACATGGACACTTTGACTTACAAACACACATGTGCACAGGAATATGCAGTGTATGTTTTTTTTTTGTATTTCATACGCATTTATATTGAAATATTGCATCTACACAACTTGAATAAGTACAAACTACAGTAATGTTCATTCCCAGTGAACATGAAAAATATGTATAGTAGGGGATATGTATGTTTTTAGAAGAATATATGCATAATCTCAAATACACTGCTCTATCACAAAGCAAACCATCAGGTACAGAGTTATACAGTCTTCCTTTAATGTCTGATAGTCTATTAAATGTGTTTCATGGATGCTGAGTCAGTTTCATTTAGCTGTAACCTGGGAGTAGAAATCCAAATCAATCCTGCTTCTCACAATACCCAGAAGAGATATTTTTTAAAAAGAGTTTCATATTGGCAGAACACAGGCACAAAGTGAAAACAGTATATTAGAAGAACCTCATAATATGTGTGTGTGGCACTGATATGGAGGTTATGGATATCGCCAGCTGGAGGTTGTGAAAATGAACTCAAACTAAAGAGGATGTGGATCAAAGAGACGGACAGCACCAGTGATCATCGTTAGACTTCCTAACCCCCCCCCATGCCTTCCTTTACATTACCATTATTAAAAAGGAGAGGACTCTCTTAATAAAGTCTATTAATCACACCAGGGGAGTCGGTCCTTCGCTTCACCCTCTTGTGAGGGTCTCTAATCAATCAAGCTCGCTGGTAATGTATTCATGGGAGATGTAAGAAAGGACTTGTTTGACAGTGTTCCAAGGAGGAAGAATTTATTAAGTTCCCTTCACCAGTCAGCTAATCCTGAGGAGTCATGAATACACTCCCACCCTACTCCACCCTTGTCCTCGCCGTCTGGTACTGTGAATAAAAGGGCCTTCATAATATATGAAGTCTGTACAAATATTGGAAACGTCCAAAATATGTCCTCTCATTAACAGTGATGAGTGAAAGCCAGAGTATTGGCATTTGTCAGATATGCTCAGAGTGTAATGGCACTGTTGTACAAGGCCTCTGCTGTGTCGGGTGATGTAGAGACATCACTCTCTTGCGATCCTCTCAAAAGCTGGAGAAAATGTGTCTTATTAGTTCACATGGGGTGGCGAAATTCTGTGCTACACCGCTGACTAATGTACAAAGCTGAGAAAGTGCAGGGCTGATGGTTTGCTGGGCCTCTGTTAGTGACGTGTGAGTGGAAAGAGTGCGGAGAGGGGACATCGGTCTGGTGTAATTGTGCAGCTGTTGGAAGCAGCTATGAGGTCTGGTGTTTTTTTTTATAAACCCACCCCTATGTTCATCTCTTTGGTAAATGCTTTATAGGCAGATTGACATGGTAAAGACACGAGGGAATGCAGCATTTCCCTGGAAACTTGTTAAAACATTCCTGTAATATTTCTATAAAAAAAAAAACTATGCTCCTATAATTTTCTTTTACACACTTAAAAAATCACAAATGTCATCACTTACTACAATATGGTATGAGTTAGATAAGAAAAGTTAGGAACATACACATACTGGGGCTGAAACATGTTTTAGAGAGGAGGGTGCATAAAATAACCCTCACTGCCTTTGCTTTGTCGTGAGGAAGAACTGAAAGAAGGCCATGCTTGGCTTCAAAGCTGCATTTCCATAATTGCCCTGTAACTCGGGCCTGTCTGAAGGATCTGAAGGGGGCTGTGAAAAACACAATCTTTCAGCTGGGTGAACGGCAAAAGCCCAAACGCCTCTCCCTCTGCCCTGTCGGCCTGTCGCCCCCTTCCCCACTTGTTGCCTTTCGGATTCAGTCAAAGAATTCCTCTCTCTAACCTCGATCAACAAAAGGCATGAAATCAGTGCCCTCCCTTTCTCCCGCTTCGGCCCCAGAGAATGTCACTCCTTCTGGAGCTTTTGTCCTTTGCTCAGCCCAGGGTAACACAACAACCCCTCTCTCTCTGTGCCCTGGCTATTCTTTAACATGTTGCTGCTGCACTTTCAGTTACAGTCTCAATAATGAATGTGCCATAAAACATGCAGGAGACACAGAAGTCGCATATCTTTGGCAGGGGTAAAATTGAGCTTTCCACCTTCTCTTCTTTCAGCTCTAGTGTGCAGCCACTGTAACAAGTTGCCGTGGAGTGCTGCGGCCTGTAAGCCTCTGTATGAACGTATGCGGTGTGTGAGGATCCCTGCTCCTCCTGTAGTCGTCGAACGCACGGGACCAGTGCTTGCGAAAGGGCAGCCCCTCTCTTGGCCTGGGTGGGGGCGCATTTGACAGTGGCTCATAAAAGGATTAGTCCACCGCACAAAGACAGTGGGTAGCTTCTAAGCCTGACTACGTCCACAAAGGAGGTGACATTTGTCTGTCTCGGTGGCAGGAGGAGGTGTGGCAGAATGGTCCTGGCTGGGGTTAGGAGGAGGAGGAGGTGGCGTTGGTGGTGGGACTACAATGACAGAAGGGGTGGATGAGGTGAAAACACAAGACTGACCCTCCTTATTTGCAGCGGCCTCCTCTTTCACAGGACACCTCTGGCCCCCTCCATTGGGCTGCTCTGGTGTTTATTTACTCCATGGTTTCTACCCATTCACACATGGTCCTCTGATGGCTCCATTGGCCAGAGCCTTCCGGGTTGCCTGGTACTGCCGTCCACCTTCTCCCAGATCAATGAACACTTCCCAAGATGGATTAAATTTCCGGTTAATGATTCCATCTTTCTCAGATTTTTCCCCTTCTAAATGGCTATTTAGAAGAGTACTGCTCTTTCACTCATGTAGCTGCATGTAGTGCAGTCTCAGAGTATTGAGAGCAAAAAGCAGCAGCAGTCAACAGCGCCTGGGACAACATTAGCAATGTGATTAGATGGGAAATGAAGAACAATTTATTTGCACTGTGTCTAATGCCTGTGTGTTTCCCACGCTCTTAATACCACAGACTGATCCATTAATTGTTTAAAAATTAAAAGACTGTGAGAATAACTAAGAATCTTTTGTTTTATAATGTGGTAAATCTGAGTCATTAAAATCCATCATGTCACACTTTGATTATTTTGTAGCTGTTTATGAATGTAGCAAGTGTGATCCTAACACTTTTAATTCTATCCTAACTTCCTTACTTGTCTTACTATCTTGTGCTGAGTAGATTACCTTTTGATTTTTAAGCAGTGCTACAGTGTGCCCCTGCAGACTCTGGGCATTTAACACAGCGTTGACTTCAGGAATAAGAAGAGGAGTCAATGTTGATTATTGCTCATTAGCCAGGAGAACATCCACTTAATGTGTGAGTAGAGGAGCGACACACCATGCCCCACTGGAAATTGTCCCTGTGTAGCTCAGAGCAAAATGTTAGCTTAATGCATTCCATTTGCTCTTTGTAACCAGGAACAGGTTGGACACGTATGGCGACATAAGCAGCCATGATTACTTTGTTTCTGCCGAGGCATTTTAATCCCTAATTTCATGCACTGATCAGAGGAGAGACCCTGAGCTCTAGACACGATCACTGGCCCTTCAGTAGCATTTCAATTGAATCCTCATGATCAAGAGGGGGCTTGCTCAGGGCCCCTGAGGAGCAAACATCCTGTGAACAGTGAGGAAATGAGCGTCCTTATTTATAATAAGGTTCAGTTTGTTCACATGCAGCTAGCCACCCTTTCAGTACACATTTTATTCATATAAAAATGTAGCTATATTTTAGTTTAAATTTATTATACATGTCTTAGGTAGTAGTATGATACGGCTATATATATCATATAGCTCAATTGTAATTTTATAGGTTTTGTTCGTAATTAAATATATGACAGGGCATTTTAAAATGGTAAGGGTGTCTATGTTTTCTTTTTTTTTAAATTTCATTCATTTCATATGAATACCTAATTTTCGTTTGTATTGCATAATTATAAAGCATCAGTGTAAGTGTAATGCTGGTCATTCAAAGCCACTTCCTTCATCAGAAAGGAAGTTGAGAGAATCTACAAAAGAAAAACTATTACATCAATCAGCTGGCTGCTGCCACTTATGAATATGCATAGCGCGGTTAGTTGGGGCTCTCAAGGAAGATAATTGATTAGACAGGAAGGCAACATGGTGAGAGGAGAGGAGAAAAAGGCTCCCGAGTTTTTCCCTCGGCTGAGTTGGGGTTTGTTTAAAGCATATAAACCTAGAGAGGACACGGCTCCAGCGAATCAGCGCTTTTCATCTGCCTTTGCTGCACTGGATTGCAGACATTAAAAGATATTGTCCTCGGTGACCATCTGAGCCTATAGTCGAGGAATGTGTGACAGATTGTGTCTCTGTGTAACCCCCCCGACCCCCCCAATATAAATGTGATCATAAATACGAGCCTTTTAAAAATTAAATCACGAAAAGAAGTCAAAAATATGAAATGAATAAATAAAGATTAAAACCTCACAGCATCAACGTAAAAGGATGTTTTTCCTTTAGAGTACGGTAAGTCAGGAAATCACGTTGTCTTTGAAAATACATATTTGAATGTCTTAAACATTTGCCTAATATATTTTAACAGTTTATTAAATAAGGCCGGTACAACTGCATTACTGAGACTTTCATGTCTTTTTCAAAGACTGAAGATCTCTGCGAAATAATAAAAAAAAAGAATATTAGCAGTTTTTCAACCAATGTTTTTTTTCTTTCGTCCGTTTTTATATATATATATATATATTAATTTTATTTAGTCTTACTATATTTTTGAAAGAATATTGCGAAACGACGGAACACGCGTTCAAGGGTAACTGACTCCTTCGTGCTATTTTTTTTTTATAAATTAATGTTTTGAATTAAAATATTTTTATTTTCATTATTTGTCTGTGTAAAAAATTTAAAATTTTTAACTATGTATTTAGTATATTTTATCAGGTTTGTTTTGCTGCGTCTTAAATAAATTTGTCTATTTGCCACGTTTGTTTCTTGTGACCTCAAGCGAAAATGGCTCTTCGTCATTAATTTTACATATTTTTGAACATTACACGAATTTGAAGAAAACAAAACACACACAAACTATAGGCCTGCTTTCCATTTAAAGCATTAAAATAATATATTGATTCATTTTGACAGATATACTGCGTTTGTAGGCTGCATCATAAAAATCACAACAATAAGGCTTGACAACATGTTAAAAATGTATAATACTGTGACAGATGTATAAGAGTAAAATGTTACTATCGGATTTCATATCATAACAGATGGCTAAATTAAGAATGGGACAAAAAAAAAACCAACAACCTGAGACTACATGAGGAGACAGCATGTGTGTGTCTGTGTACAGATCATGGCCTACTGCAAGTGACTGTAGAGGGAGCTCCAACACTAAGTTTACATAAACTTCCTCTGATAAGGGCTCACACATGCAAATGATCACATCACGGGCAAACAAAATAAATGATGTTATTATTAGTTCTACAGCGGCGATGTATTACAATTATACCAAAGACCAGCGTTAGGAAAACGTATGATATATGTGAGGAGCAAAAGGAAATTACAAATTGAGCATGATGAGATTTGGGAGTTGCACTGCAAAACCGAAATCCATCTTTACGATCAACTGAACCACTCTGACCAAAGTACAAACGATCATTTAACAGTCATTCATTACCCAAAGTCTCTTCACAGACCGTACAATTTCAGACGAAAATTAATGAAGGAATTATTCATTTTAATGCGACCGTTACGCCTCTATAAGGATAATCCCACAACATTAATATCCAAATGTATGCCGCAATACTGGATAATTAGCCTTAAGTCCCTCCACTATAAAAATGTGATAAATCCCTCTCGAACATTTACTTGTCACCGCCACGGAGGATGAAATCTGTGCCTCAGGCTGCCCACTAACACACACAGAAAAACCAAAGCAGTGCAATTCAAGCAGCAATGCACAATAACAGCCACCATCAAAAGCAGCTGTCAAAACACCTCAGCCATAAACCAACAATTCCTTAAAGTTGCAGCAGTTCATTTATTAGCCAAAATATAGACTTTCTTGTACAATTTGGTTCACAAGTATGTACATATTCTTAACTTTATATACAAAACATTTGAACATCAAATCCTCACAGAACTTACAAAAAGAAAAAAACAAACAAACTCACAGACTACAGGTTCATACATTATTACATTAGCAGTTTTACACAGGACATGCTTACAATGTAAGTATACAGAGATGTATTATTCTTATTTTACATTCCATATTCAAATTAAAATTAAAAGAATAAAAAAAGGACGGGTGAGGGGCAGTGGAGAGGAGAGAGCCGAAAGAACCATCGTTGCGTCTAGTTGGTTCTGAGGCCTGAAATACACAGGGGTAAAAAAAAAAATAAAATAAAATAAAAAATGTAGTGATTAAAAAAACACTAATAATAGCCTCATGAAGAGCTAAAACACAAAGTGATATAAAAGTGACAATTGCCTTTCAAAAACGAGCCTGTACTGAATTTGCATTGAGCTCATTTGCATGACCAAACAAGTAAGTGTAACATAGGCCCTAACACAAGCGCACACACAGGGATAAAAACACATCTTAGAATAAAAAAGCTAATTTGGGTAAATACGGCGTTTTAAAAAAAAGGAAAATGTGATATGGCATCCAAAAGAAAATTCCCAAATGTCATTAACTGACAGCCTCACTATCTTTGAACTGGGTGGAAAGCTGTTTAACAACTTTCCCTCTGCATCCAAGGCACTAAGATCTCTCTGAAAATAGTGGCAATGAAAATTAAAATGTACTAACTGCCTATTACAGAGTCTGTGCTGCGTTTCAGTAAACTCTGTGCTGAAAACTTGTTGGTTCAATGGATTGAGGGATTTATGTAAACCGTCAAATACAAACACGTAGGCCTCATGTCATGTGGACATATAGCATAATAGAAAATAAAGGAAAAAATGGGGCACAAAGAAATAAAAACAATTTTAACCCAATTCATCATTTTCTTAATTGCTTTCTGATGATCTTTCCATAACGCTCTGGGACATTTTTCAAAGCAGCTACACACACACACACACACACACACACACACACACACACACACCACATACCCACATCACACACACTGTACTCTGTAAGCTCTAACATAGTAACACTGTTCATCTGTGTGGCCTAGAGAGAAAACAAATCCATGAACGGGCAAATGAGGTCTAAAAATAATAGCAATAAATGACGGGAAGTGGACTAGTGTCTTTGTTTTTTTAAGTATTAATTTATACATGCGCGTCTCAGGGACGGGGACATGTACCTGTGACTGGAGTCTCTGAACTATGACTCTTGTCTTCCGTATGCCTGCTGCTGTAGAGGGCCAAGCTGGTGGCAGTGGCCTGGTTTGCCAGTCCCAGATAATGATTTGAGTTCAGTAAAGCCAGCTGATGTGCTGAGAAGGCTCGGTTTGTCCAGTTCTGGATTTTCCCTACGGGACAAGAAGAGATGAGTCTGTGGGGGGCGATTATGGTCTGGGCGGCCGGCGCGGCGGCGCTGACGCCGTTCATTTGTGGCGATTTTCGCGGATTGTCAGGGGCCGTGGCTGTCTCTGCCAAAGACCAGATCTTTGGCTTTTGGGCTGGGGCAGGGTTGTTTTCTGAGGGCGGCGAGTTAACGGACACTGGGTTCAGTTTGAGCTGTTCGCCGTTTGGTTGGGACACTTTCATGTCCAAAGGAGAGTGGTGATGGTGATGGTGGCTGTGGAAGTGCTCTCCTCCTCTCTCTACGTCTTTGCCATCTTTCCCCACAGCCTTTAGAAACCTCGGGTCGGGCCCTTGTAAATCCTCATAGCCGTCTGAAATCTCAGAGTCACTCCTCACGTCTAGTTTAATGTCTGAATGCAGGTCGTCCTGGTCGTCCAAGTCGTCCTTGTTCTCAATATTCTCCGTGTCGATGTTCTCCAAGTCGATCTCCTCCTCGTCCTCCCTCTTGTCCCCCTCCTCCCCCTCGTGATCGCTGCCGTAAACATTTCCCTCTTCGTCGGTGCGGTTCCGGGGGGTCCAGGTCATCTTATTCTCCTTCTTTAGCCTCCTCCTGGCGTTGGCGAACCAGGTGGACACCTGGGTGAGGGTCATTTTAGTGATGATGGCCAGCATGATCTTCTCGCCCTTGGTTGGGTAGGGGTTCTTGCGGTGCTCACTCAGCCAGGCCTTCAGGGTGCTGGTGCTCTCCCTGGTGGCGTTTTTGGGTCTGGACGGGTCACCGAACTGATATTGGCCATATGGATAAAAAGCAGGGTGATGGTGGGCAAACCCTGGGTGCTGGACACCGGGACTGTCTTTCAGTTCATACTGAGCATTCTGCAAAGACAATGAATCAAAGAGTCAGAGGGACTTATCAGACTTAAACTATTAATACCACAACTACTTCACAGCAAATATAATCCTGACCCAGCGTTTAACACACGGACTTAACGAAATAAAACTACAATAAGGTCATGATTAAAGTGTAAACAAACAACTCGCTGAACGTATTTTTGTAAGAACTTTAACCATTATTCGCGTCTCACAAGCTTCACGACTGAAACAAAAAGAAAACTATCAGAAACGATTCGTTAATGTATTTAAATCGAAACACTTGGGAGGCAAATACTTCACTTTTATCCGCTTACACACACCTATTAGTCTACCTGCAAACTTCCCACAGCACTCCGCATCATTTTTAAGAACTCGTTTGCTCAGTTTCGGGGAATTATGTGGTAACAAAAAAGCCTAAAGGACAAACGCGTTAATGTGTCACTTTTTAACCACTTTAACTAAAATTCACAAAAAAAAATCCCGCGTCAAAGTTCACCAAGGCTCACGCTCAAAATGGAACAATGGATCTGTCCGAAAAGTCCGGGTGTTTTATTTATTTTATTTTTAAAAGTAACAGAAAAGTTGCGGATGACTTAGGAGAGAGCGCAGTTACTCACCAATTGATTGAAAATTGATATATCGTTCGAGTAAGGGAGAAACGCTCCATAGCCCTGCGCTGCTGCGGCGAAAGGAGATCCATACATAGTGGAGAGGACGTTGGAGAGTGCGCCGGACGGACTGAGCTCTGTCCCGGCCCGGGCATTGCTGGCGATCCCCTGGCGCTCCGGCGGGTATATCGGTCGGATGTACTGATATCCCAGCTGAGGGAAAGACATGGTGGTAGGAAAAGGGGGAAAAAGTCTGCTGCAATCACACAAAGCAAGGGAATTGCCTCGATATCCACTTTTACAGTGTGAGCATGTGAGCAACAAAAGGTGCAAGCAAGGGAAGTCTATATTTCCTCGGGAACAGCCAGTGTAAACGATCCGGTTGCGCCCCTGATTTCTTCCTCTTCTTCTTCTTTCCACCCTCACTTCCCTATTGATCTGGATGGACTAAGGTCAGGTCCTTACAGATTGCTTTAGATTATTGGGACTCCCTTGCTCAGATTGACATTTCTAGTCGTTTAGAAGCCCCTCCTATTTCTCAGATCTCACCCCTCTCATACACACCACACACCAAACAGCTCTCTCTCTCTTTTTCTCTCTCTCCCCGCACCTCTCTCTCTCTCTCTCTCTCTCTCGGATAAGTGCACTGACGTCGCGGGCTCTTATTTGAATGGGATTTCAAATCTCATTTTATGGCTCGCCTATCTATTTCATTTGTTCGCGTCTGTCCTGCCATAGGTTTTTTTTTTGTGTGTGTGTTAATTCACAACTTTTGCACAACAGTAAGCATTTTGGAGTCAGTGACTGATGAACTTTTTTTTTTTGTCCGCATTTTCCTTTTAATACACAATTACAGGAGAAAGCTTTTCTTTGTGGAGTTAAATTCTCTTTGGTTAAAGGACTTCGGTTAAAGAAAGTCATCGTAAAGTAAAGGTTAAGTTTAAGACACTTCCAATAAGTTGTCTTCCCTTTTCTATAAATGGAAAAAAAAGTTTATACAAACCTTTTTGAATTGATCTACATCAGTATAAAATACATGAGAGGCTCCTATCAAACAAGAACTTCATCACTGACAGGGTGAAGACGTGTTTGTTTAATGACGGTGGTCATGTCTTGTAATCACTAAGGATCACAGGTTACACACCTTTTTTCTCCACAGCCCGACCTGTGCGTTCTTACACCGGTTTTTGAGGTGTTACAGGCTCCTGGTGGCAGGCGAATCGGAGTCAGTGCATTCTTTAATTTGAGACATCAAACGGATCCCATGTAGCCACTTTGACATCAAAGAGAGAGATGATGATTGGCGCATTACGCTGTTAATGAAGACTAAGTGTAAAGTACCAACAGTGATAAGGAATAAACGTTTTAGTGGATTGGGCTGGAAAGATGTTTATTCTGGGAAACATCAGCAACTTCTAATAAACAATAAAAATTAAATAAAAGCGAAAGTCTAAATCAACACCATCAACAACAACAACAATTTAACAATAATAATAGTAATAATAATAATAATTATAATAATAATAATTATAATAATAATAACGCGTTAATAAACATATTGCTCGAGGAAAATCCTAAAATATGTTGACTCTTAATCCACTAAAAAATAAAACGATCATCCGGACAGACTGCATTTTAATAAATCATTTTGATGACAACCAGATGTTTCTTGTAAGTAATACGGATTAAAACAAAACACAGGAGTCCGAATTGAAATTCCACGAATCAATATATAACAGTATGTACAGGACATTCACATTTCAACCCGGTTTTATAGCAGCATCTGTTTTCTTAATCGTTTGCAAAACAGCTAAAGAAGCTACATTGTTATTTGACGCGCTTTACTTGAATATAAGTCTTAATGTATTATTGACAGCGAGATGAAATCTCATCAGTCTCAGTTTAGTTTTAATAATGCGATCCGGGTTTCCAAGAACTCTCAACTTGTATAAACCTTTAATCTTCTTTTGAAGCAGATAGTTATCATTGTCTGGGAGAGATAATAGCAGATGTAATTTCTTATATAGAGCTACCCATACGGATACGCCTTGTTTCTGTAAAAGTCTGTCCTGAATCTGTGTGTGTTCTTCTCCGACATCCACCCCAACCCGGATTATGGGGTTATTAATTACAGCGGCTTGCCGGTGCCATCCGAGCGGAATGGTAATCACTACATAGCAGTCAATAGCACGCTCACACTTCCCACACACACACACACGCGCGCGCGCGCGCGCACACACACACACACACACACACACACATAACATTGACCTGCAAACTGAGGGGGAGCAGACAGGGAAGTGAAAGGTGGTTAAAGATAAGTGGAAGGTTTTTGACATTTAGATACACAGCAGCATAATAAGGGTAAAGAATAAAATTGAGTCTAAGAAGGAAAAGAAAAAACAAGTCACGTCCAAACATTTCATTGTAGAAAGAGAAAAAGGAGAGAGACAAAAGAGAGTGTGTGTGACAGAGTGATTGAGAGAAACGGAGAGAGAGAGGGGGAGAGAGAGAGCGCGCGAGAGAGACGACGTGGCTGGGCCGTAGAAACGTTAGAAGTGAGAGAATAAATCTGAGAGTCCGGCGAGGTGTCTGCCTGCTGGTGTCCGCTAAGCAGCGCTCCGAGTCCGGATGGACACGTGTCTCATCCCCGGGACCACGTCGCCCGGACGCCCCCTCCCTCCTGTCTTCCACCCACGCCAAGGGCTGTGTCTGATTTATTGCCTCCAATCAAACGCACCAAGCACTAACTTAACACTTTCACACCGACCCGGGAAGGTGGCGAAGCCATAAAAGCATTAGGACGCCGCTCCCCTCGATCCTAAAGAGAGTCTCAGTAAACAGTAACTAACCTCTGCTTCACTTCCGTACACACACACACACACACACCAAGATCATAATGCTCCACTAAATGGCATTATTATTATTATTATTATTATTATTATTATTATTATTTAGTAAATAAGTTTTCTTAATTCACTGCGGAAGAATGCTGGGAGCGCGCTGGAGCCAATTTAATTTGTAGGTGCTGTAAAAAGAGGGCAATCATACACGAGTGACTCGAGGGCTGTTTTGTAGAGCGCTCTTTGACGGTAATTATGCAGATGACACAATTTCACATTCTCATAAGCAAACATACACGGCCTATCGCTCAACAGTAGTTTCTTATGCAATACACAGGGCACCAGCGACACGTCGCAAATGATGAACCGAGGCTCTGCAAAACAGGCGAGATCAAAGGCTTCAAACAGAGGCGCTTCATATTACACATTTGGATCTTTTCCATGACGCCCCTGTGACAGGAGAAAAAAACTAACATCTCTTATCACAGATGGAATCGATTTTAAGGAAGCCATTGCTGATCATCATCAGCTAATTACGGTGACGAATGAGGATTTGAAAAAAAAAATGCAATTGAGGGTGTGTGTGTGTGTGTGTGTGTCTTGGAAACTTGATTTCTTCATGTGCTTGACAAACTCTTATTTTGATAAGCAATTCTTGAAAAGGGGACCACAGTCAAAGTGCGGTAGGTTTCACTGTTTGTTTACTGTCACAAGAATTTTTCAATCTTCAATTTCATGAGCAAAAACTTCTGCAGTAAATATAATATGTAATGTAGTGCAGCGGAGAGATTTACAGCTTCTTCCGTATGTTCAAGAAAATCCACTGGTCAGCTAATAGAGGCTTATATAATATATACAACTGTCAGAATGATGAAACTAAATGACAAAGGACATATAGAAAATAGTCTCTTCATAATTCATACACATGAGTATTTGTATTAACTTATCTTATTACAAAGCAATTACTCTTAGATGCTGTTGTTAATCAGAAATGTTCCTTAGTGGGCTCAAACTTAAATCTGTGGGTAACCAAAAAAAAAACAAAAAACCAAAGTGTGCAACACATTCAATTTCCAAATATGCTCCTTCAAACTCATGTCCCATTAGGGTGAAATAAAGGGCCAATAAATCTTACAGTGTTTAAAGAACAGTGAAGTTTAATCCAATAAATGAATTAGTTTCTAAAATTAATTGTTCTTAGCGGCAGAAGCAAGTGTACTTTGAAAATACATTTAAAGTTTAATTTTTTTAGTGTTAATTTAAACAGTGTGATTTTAATTACATTACACCAACCAATCATGCATATTAAATAGATAACCTAACTCTGATTTGCATTACTGGCATAGTAAAGCATTTTGGAACAGTTCTTCCTGCTCACACCATTTGGAAACAAATTAATAGTCAATGGACTGCAACTTATTATACTGGGTTATGACAGCGGATCAAAGTGTGAATTAACCGATTACCTTGCAAATGTTTTACATTAACTTGTTAACTTCAGGTTGTAGGCTACTACTAAATTTAAACAGTCAGTCATTCAGGCTGAGCACAGGGATTGTGTGAGATCCATTTTAGATTTAGGCCTTGAACAGAGCTTTGGCCGAGCACTCAGCGGCTTATAAGTTTTAAACAATGTGCAGTGTGGATAGGCATTATTAACTTATTACTGTATCTACTGGCCGACATACAGTACAAGACATGCTGAATATTATGTGAACAATTCAGATTATACAATGCCTTCATCTGCTCTAAAATATTGTATCCATATTATGTGTAGGTGTTTAAAAGGTCATATCTGTATATATTATTCTCTCCAATAAATGTCTGCTCCATCACTCCAATAAAATGTAATACTGTCATATGCGTAGGTGTTGTGTGTCTACTGCATGTTACTCGTTAGTAACAATGAAGCCGTACCTTAGCCTTTATTTCTTGCTGTATTTGTTCTTTAACCTCCCTGAAGGATACGTTTATACCTTATCTATGAAACTCATACATCACAGTAAAAATATTGTTAATTTGGTGAAAGGTGGGACTGGTGAAGTGGCAAAACCAGAAGACAAAACCACTTAATCAATATATCTAGTACCATATTCTCATTTACCTCTAAGTTTAAATTGATGGATGGATCAAAACAGCACAATGTCTTTCTTATTTTACTTTAAGTGTCTTCATATAGGCATGAAAATCAGACATTCTTATTTTGTATTTGTACTTTAGAGTAACAGGAAAGTGTCATTATTTAGATAACAAACATGTCCTCAGTAATTCCTCAAATCTAGATTCAGTGGAACTGAAGTATTCTTTATTTCGCAGCATGCACTTGTGCTGGGTCAAGTTATCAAATAGTCTCAGGCCTGTGTAAAACACATAAAGCACAATGTCATTACTGTATAGGCTACGTGCATTTTTCCAGAGACAATCTAAGCAGCACAGGTGATCTATAAACCACAACATGAGAATCCATCATGTATCTGCTGAATAGGATTATGTTATCACTTTGCGTATCATCCATATTACTGGCATCGCATTGCACCTTTGTGAGGAATCATGACTTGAATAACTCTATAATAATACATTGCTCACATTGTAGGGAGATGGGCTTTTAGAGTGCCTTCAACAATGCTGCTCTGAAAGTGAGTTGTTTTTTTGTTGTTTCCTCTCTGCCCACTCACTCTCACTCCATCTGCTGCAGTTTCCCCTGTATCAGTAACACAAGGCATTGATTTTACGGTAAAGTCACTTTGTAAAGGGAATGAGTAACTCTGGGCCCCACTATCACTGTATTACATGGGTATGGCCCACGTAACAAGATGAACATTGATTCAGCATTACGGATGATCGATAATGAAATAAGTAACTTCAGGGCCAAATTAAAATGCAAGCTGGCTTGATGCTGCCAGGCTCTGTGAGAGGTGACAGCAGGAGAGCGGGAAGAAGAGGGAGGGAGAGAAAAAGGCTGAGAAGGAGCAGGACTGAGGAAGACTACATGCTGGTGGCAAAAGAGACAGTTATAGCTGCAGTGAACAGTAAAAAAAAAAACTGTTCAATAATATACATTTGAATTCTAAACATATTTAAATTGTATCTTGAATAGAATAGTTGAGAATGAAGGTTTATTAACTTGTCAGTGGGTATCTGATTTATTTAATATATTTAACAATCTAAATCTGATGTAAGTTGATCTGTGTACCATAGACATCAGGTGGAAATGTGCCATCAGCCATTTATTTATTCAAATTGTTTATTTGTTGGGAACAATCTATGTTCTTTTAGCGCAGATTACACACCCTGCTTCTCTCAGCATGCACAGTCTTCCTCTTTTCCCATATGCACACTTCCAGTGCACGGAGCCAAACCATCATCTAGCCATTCAAGAAGTGACACATCCTCAAGGAAACACCAGCTATTTGCCACAACCATCCAACAGAATTCCTGCTGCAACCAGCGATGTTTCTCTAAAGCATGGTTTTAGTGTATTATGAAGTTCTTTGACCCAGTAGCAGTCAAGGATGCCACTGTGGCCATAGAAATATCAGTTTCCCAGCACTTATGGCTTTCAGAGCCAGACAAAACCTCAGTCTTTCCAGCTGTTGCTACTCCTGGTTTGAGACTGGAGAAGGGGCAGCTGTACCAACATGGATGAGCAGAGCTTCTTCATCTGCGTGGTGGTGCGAACTTTGTGGGGTACAGGATGGACAGTAGGTGGCACGGTGGCATGCAGCCAAGGAGGAAAATCTGGACGTGAACAAGATGGATAGGCACAGAAGATACTAAATAGACTACTTTTTGTGTTACATGACTGTTCCATGCTCACACTGAACTGAAGCTACCACTCACATATGCAAGTCATAATAAAAGATTGAAGTATTCAGGGTGCAGTGAGTGTTATATTGCTGGAGTTGCAGGGAGTGTTTTGGCTATTCATTTGTAAGATATGAATTATCTATGGCACCACACGGTTCCACTTCTGAACTTTTCATGAAAATGTTTTACAGTTATCAGTGTTGTCAAATGACTATAACATGTAACAGTTCTGAAAAAATAAGGAAAACAAAGTGTTTTGAAGATGGGGTCCCTTAAAAAATAAATGCGTGAATGAGTATCGAAGTACAACAGCAAGACTGTTCAGAAAGGAAATCAAATGTTGCATGGTCTGAGTCAACTGTCCATCTGTCATTTTACTCTAGTGAAAACTTTCAAATAATTTCTCTTGGATTTAAAATTAGTATATGTTTATTAATTATTCACCAAGTATAGCACAGTTTTAGTTTTTCTTTTTAGGATTTAAATTGGATTCATTCACCACTGACAAACTGCAAGGATGTGACAGATTTTGCCTTCCATCCATAAAAAGTAATAAACCTCTGTAGTTTGTTATTCTGTGGTGGACCAATTATTGCAACAAAGGCGCTCCTGGGGTAGATTACAAAATTACAAAAATACTTCCTGGAAACACAATTTGTGACAAATATTAGGCATTAACGATGATGTCATGAGAAGAAACCCGGTGCCACTGGCACCTTGTTATCACGAGTGGCATCAGTAGTGACCACAGTAGATCCTGTAACAGTATGTTATGGAGGCTGGTGGAAATGGGCCTAGCTTTTATATGGGCCTACTGAGTGGCTCAGCATGCCAGTGAACTGAGGTCAGAACACACTTTACAAGCAAACACTTAAAGCTCAGCAGGGCAGCTTTGATAAGGATTTATCCATCTAAACACTGCACTTATTAATAACGATGGTACCAAGCAGTGAGTTACACAGTGAATATCTGTGAGCCCCCTTACGGATCTTGTGTCCTGTGTGTGTATGTGTACACCCACAAGCGTTATCTTGGCACTTGAAACACATGGTGTTTTCATTAGCTCATTATGCTTAAAACACCAGTGAATAGGCCTACGGGTGAAAGAGACGTTGATGACTGTGAAGCTGATGGAGCCAAACTACTGGTCTGACCATACACAATGCATACATGTTACCACTGTAAACAAAGGCAAGTTGGCAAAGCTGTACCTGTTTAAACCACAACATGGAAACAATGCCTGTGGAACACTTCAGTAGATTGGGCAAATCAGCTTTTTTTAGCTGCCGGCTTGGCCTGCATTGCTTCGTTTTCATTTGCATCCAACAGTTAACTGTCTGTAGTTTTAGGAAGCTCTAGGTGATGAGAAAAAAAAACAGCAAACATAAGCAAGTTTTTCAGTCTATAGAGTTTTTTCTTTGGTTGTTTTTTTTTTTGTGCCAATTTGAACAAAGAACTGTTGTCCAGTAGTTGGATTTCCATAAAATGTATTCTTGGTGTTCACAGTCCCCAAATGATGAATCTATATATTTCCATTTTGGGCACCTCATAAGCTTTAGCTAAAGATAAAACAGCACATACAATTTCATATAGAATATTTAGTACTTTAAGAAGTAGTAAATTATCCTGAGAGGACAAAAAATCCTAAAAGCTATCCTCTTACTCCTGTCGCAGGACAATCTTTACATTTCTTGACCCACCATCTAAATGTCAGCATGTTCTTCACTCACTCCAACAGTTTCATATTTTATGGTGTAATAAACACTATATTCTCCAGTGTATGCCCAACAAACAAGACAAGGAATCCTGAACAAACATGTCTTTTGGCCTTGTTTGGGTTGTAAATGTGTATTCACATGCAGGCAGCTTTACACACGCACTGGTGTGTATTTGTGTGCATGAGTGTGAGTGTGGGTCTGAGCCCGTCTGTTGTACAACAAGCACTGGAGCAAGACTGGACCCAGCTGTCAGGTCACCGCTGTCACAACCAATAATGATTACCGTCTCCCTGCTCCTCAATCCCTGCTTCATAACCACCAACCTAGGGGAGATCCGCCCCTTTTAGGAGAACAATGCATCCATGAGTGGGTCTCATCATCGCTCACGCCCACTCTTATCAGTCCTCTGAGGGCCCGCCAGACCCCATCTCTGTGTGTGTTTATATGTGTGTGGATATCTGCTAATCTTTGTGTATCTGTCAGATATTTCCAATAAACACCACTGGTCCAACATTCTCTCCCCAGGCCTAGAATGGTTCCAGCCCTTCTGGCACTGGCAGATTATATACCGATCAATACATATGGACTGCAGATTTTATGAAGCAAAAAAGAGCAGTCCGCTCTTCAAACGATGCTCCCTCACAGTAAACCTGACATAAATCATGAAGAGACTTGTGTTCAACTTCTCACTCACTTTTTATTTTTATAATCCATGACTCAAAAGGACACAGAGTTCAGCATATGTCAGCTCTCTCAAACCCCTGCCCACTTCTCAAGCAGCCACATTAGCAGACTTAAACAATATGCACATCACTCATCGGCCTCATTTGGTGGGATTGGGTAGCCATTAGAACATATATTAAAGAGGCCTCATAGTCTGTCAGCCTTCCCTGCCCATGTCTAATGAAATGAGTGCCCCAGAGCAGCAGTGGATTAGGAACACAGGCAAGAGAGTATATATTCATGTATATATACACATGATTATATATTGGAAAAGTGTCTGCATGCTATTCCCCAGGTCCCTTTAAGCCTCCTGACCGGCAAAGCATTCAGGCCCCGTGTGGGAAGGCGGAAGAGGAAAATCACTAATGCTCTTAGCTTCAAACAATAAATCCTGAAGTTATTTTCCACCATGTTTAATTAAATATTTGGAGAAGAAAACCCTGTGATTGATTCACCTTCTGCATTGATCCAACATCGATTGTGCTCCGTTTTGTTGCCCCAGCTGGGTTAATGCTAAATGGTGGCTTGGTTGCTGAAATAAATTGTTAGCAACCACCAGAGCAGAAACAAACATTAACTATGTGTCATGTAGAAAGCACGTAGATGCCACTTGAGTTTGAGTTTCGGTGCTACAAGCTGGTGGACTATGTAGTGCATGCCGCCATGCTAATGAGAAATATTGTTATTTGCTGTGAATCATGTGTAGGGTCATTGTATTCAATATTTCTCATTTTCGTCACATAGTTTTTCAGTAATATAATTTATAAGTACCTTCTATAAAGTGATTGTTTACATATTGCAGAAGATAGGGGGTTTGAATCATGCATTGTGTAAGTGTACGAGTGTGTTGAAAAAAAAATCAGGCTGTTCAATAATCCTGTTATCAATAATCCTGTTAGAGTCAATGTAAGAGAAAATGGTGGATTAAAAGTCTCCT
>JAUBNQ010000017.1:21413581-21418581 GCA_032353495.1 Ctenopoma kingsleyae | reverse complement strand
TTTGCTTATTGGACAGTAAAAGGCCAGTCTTCAGGTGACAACTGGCCATGGTTATTCAGGCTTTTATTCATGCATATTTAGAGGATGGTAATGAGCTTTTTTTGCATTGTTGCATGAGAATGGCGGGTCCCTGGTGGCGCTGACGGCAGAACCTGACTGGTGGAGTGTCCTGTGTGTGTGTCCGTGTCTGTGTTTGTGTGTATGTGTATGCCAAGCATCATCCATATCCATCCCTTCACCACACAGAGTAGACTTTTCCCTGACTCTAGTCCTTCACACACCCACACTCACTCAGTGGAAACGCTGGCAGTCCACATCAAATCCACCTGCCAGTCGTCTAGAGCCTAACAATCTTTCTCCATCACTCAGGGATTGCCTCTGTGTACTGTGGCTGTTTACAGTTAAATGGCCTCTTGTATTATTGATGGTTTCATATGTGGTTATAATATTGCCATATTGAAATTGACAAAAAGTCATTGTGTTGTGCTTTTCAAGAAGGTTGGGTGATGGAAATCATTCTGACTACCCATTTCATGCCCATGTTAAAGCAGTTTCTGAACAATATAGAAATATTTTTCCTCAAAACAACTTATGTCTATATGAAGTCATATATAAAATGGTTGAGATGAGTAAGAGTTTACTATTTTAATTTTTTCCCTGCGTGAGAGCCAACACATCTTTGCAACCACCCTGTGAGATTCCATAAAAAAATATGGGGGGGGGTCAAAGGCCATTGTCAATTAGCATCTACCCAGATGAGCAATTACCAGTCAACAGTAGGGACGGAGATTGCACCATTTTTCATCAGCCTGGCTTTCAAACAGCAGTGTTCACGTGCTTGTTGGAATCAGCAATTGAATACTGAAAAGGATGTTGTTTCTGATTAAGGCTGTGTTCTTAGCTGGCATATTAAAACCTAACAGCTGAGCACTGCCTCATCACAATAACTCTTATTTGGCAACACTTATTTCCATTCAGGTCCCTCTTCACTGTGCTCTTACAGAGCTGCGAGTGCCCCTGTGTGTTCCTACAATGGTGGAGGTTAGTGGGGCCAGCCAAGATGGCAAAACCATTCTCCTCTGCTTAACAATGGCCGCATGTATCAGAATTGAATGTGGCTTTTGATATCCATTCTAATTTAAAAATCATAATGCTATAGGCATATCCAGTGGGACACCTCCAGTCTAGACTATATGTCACTCTGATTTGTATCTCAGTGCTTACATTAACAAGGTGGCCAACACCAATGTGCTATTACCTCGTTTTGTGAACAGTATATCACCTGTACTCGGCCCAGACATGGCTTTACTGTGTACTGTGTCTGTGTTTCTTTGGCAGACGCGTCCCCAGCAAGACCCTGGTCTGATGAACATTTGGTTGGTCAGGCTAGACGTCTAGAGGAGCGTGTGGTGGCCTGGACAGGCCAGCGACAGGAAAGAGGACTTCTAAATCAGCCAGCAATCCAAAGGCCTTCCATAAATCCTCCAAATGGGCTCGGGTGGGGGATGTAAAGCACACCTGCAAGACTTATGTAAGTCTTATTAAACCATAAATTGTTAACACCAGCCCCTTGCTGGAGCTGCTCTTGACTGGAATAAATCTCACAGAGCGTCCAGTAAGGAGAAAGAGAGAGTGAGAAGGAGAGACAAAGCAGGTGAGAGAAAGACTGTATATAGTGGAGGTTAGAGCTAGTGAGAGTGAGGTGGAGGATACTAAGTGTCTGACAGAAAAACATTGCTATTTGATGATAGGGCAGACAGTACTGAGCTTTGATTGGAGTTAACACCTACCACTATAGCTGCCTTAGGGTGGGGGTGTTTTAGGAACATCTCTAAGAATGTCATGCTCACCAGACTCCTAATGTGTCAAACACTTTTTTATGATTTCAGCCTCAGTCTATCTAACAACAGACAGAACATCTTCCCTATACCTCCAGGCCCTGCATGGAGTTAAACTTCAGCAGAGATAGAGACCAGTGTGAGCAACACTGAGAATATTTGTAGGAAATCAGAGTTCCTGAGCTCCAGAACCCCTGTGAGTTCCCAACACACCCACGCTCTTCTCCCTGCCTGGTTGTGGGTCCTTGAATTAAACATCAAAGCACACAGGAGTGTAAGGCCCAACTGCCATAAATAACACCGGCGCTTGGGGAGGGGAGGGGAGGATGTTCAGATGGGAAGAGAGCAGGTCACCCGATCGCTCATACACATACTGTCAAAGCAGATTCATTTGTTCACAAAATTGGTGATGTTGTGTGAGGTTATTGATTTCCGCATGCCATCTGTCTTCTCTGAGGCTTTGGCAAGCAGGGCCTGGCACTACCAGCCTCAGGTTCCTCCATATTAGTCTCCACAGCTCAGGTGGACAGAAGGGAGATGTGCAGCAGGTATAAACAAAGTAAATACAAATGGGTGATGGCTTATGTGACACCTGCAAAGATTTATGACATTTTCACAATTGTTTTCATGTCAGGTTGACCTACAATAGACAAACACATAATACCTACACTTTATATGTATATGGTATTGCTTGTTCAGACTTTTGCATGACAAAAAATGTATTTTGTAAATCTACATTTTTAAATATACAGCAAAAATGTCCATTTATAGAGATATTATGGGCAAATGCTTCACATTCACTTCTGAAGAAATTACAGTAAGTAGCCCTACTGCCAGTCCTGCTCAGAAGTCCTTACTTTTGGGTGAAAATCCATGTTGGAGGTAGTGATTAACATGTCATTTGTCACAAACACCTGCATACACAAGCACAGGCCCACCCTCAGCCTCCTCCTTTGACTAACTAGCGTAGAAGTCACAGTGTACCTCGATGTTGAGCTATGAAGTGTAGAGGGCAGGCCTTCAAACATGGGGCCCAGCTGCTGCTGTGTATTTTTGTCAGCCAACACACACACACACACACACATTGGCTTCCCTTGGTGTTTGCTCTTGTGGAGGGCACATGTCACTGGGTAAATTATCACAGCGATGGTAAACAGTGTTTTTATGAGGGAATGTAGCTTGGTTGTTATATTTGAAGTCTGTGCTTTGTATACTGCTGTGCTATTAGGACAGATTGAGGATGTTTGCGCCTGGTGTCTGCACTCTGCCCATGTGTGGTACATACACACACACACACACATTCACCCATAGTGACAGGGTTAGTTGTAGTTTTGAGTCTTAAATGGCTCTTTTGTTGTTTTCATCATAACAAAAACAAAACAAAAAAAAACATCACAGCCTAAGGAGTGTGTGTCACACTCATGTCAATCTCAAGAAAAATGCAGATGAACAGTAACAGCAGGGAAGCAAAGACTAAACTTCGAAGTAAAGAAGAATGTTAAGCGCTGTGGAAAAACATACAGTGACAAGCTTTTAATGCATACTGTTTGGGTATGCAGACATGCACACGATGAGTTCATGAGCAATTACTCTACATTTTCAGCGGCTGAGTCACGTAGCTTTAATGATAATGTTTGAAAACACTAACAGCATCTTGATAACAAGGTAATCAGATAATGATAGAGTCAAACAGATGGATGGGTAATAGATAAAAGACTGGTGCTTTAAGGTCTTTACTTTTCAATTAAACTCATTTGAACCATTGGTAAGGGTCTCATTAATTCTGCAGACACCAAGCTTTCTCTTAATGCCCACTTGGGTGCCATATTGCTGACTAACGACTCAGGTATCTCTGTGAGCGGGGGCTCTTTTAGATTAAGCTTTGATGTGCATATTATTTTAATGTCTTATATATAAGAAATGATATAATCACAAAGGTCAGAGAAAAATGTCCAAATTATCACACTGGATACATGAGCCATTTAAAATGATTAAACTTTTTCATTGCAGTGGTATTTACTGTAACAGTCAACGCATGCATGATGTCTGAAGAAGGACTTGATATTGAAATATTTATAACATGACAGTTACATGTCATACTATCAAAAACTCACACCATAAAGCACGCATGTGAACGGTTGATGCTGTTTGTGTGATCTATTAATTTAAGCAGCGGGTGCACTGATTGTACAGTCACTGCAGTCATCTTTAGATTTACTCATTTCAACACTGATAGAGTGCCCCATCTTTTCTATGCTGTGAATGGAGGAAATGGAGGAAGGTAGGGAATAATGATGATGACATTCTTCTCACTTTTTTAGAGCCCCAATTACCCACTAATGCGTGATAAAACCAGAAAAATGGACAGTCATTATGTGTGGGGCCTTCTCAAATGACAAAATCATTCTTTCCCAGACTTCTGTTGGTTGGATGGGAATAATCACGTTTTGTCCCAAACACCTGCGCTTCAGTTGCCCTGACCTGCCGTCCAAATGAGTGCAATTAATGACAATTACCCTCCAGGTGTCACAACATAGACATGTACTGATAGGGACCTATCTGGAGAGAGCGTGTGCTTGTCCTCCAAGTAAATATGTAATGATAACAGCTGTAACACAGTGGGGTGGAGGGGGGCACAATTGCTACCAGTGCAATCTATTTGTGTTTGCCTCAGCTCAGCACCACATTAACCAGTCCAGACAAACCTGAATGGATAGACTTGGATTTTCCCTGTGGTACAGAGGGGAGTTGACTGAAAGTGTCTGGATTCAGGGATCAAGCAGATCAGATGGTCAAGAACTTGTTTCTTCATCATCAAACCTTAGATGATGGGTGTTTCCCATCTTAAGCATATTTCTGGTAATAATTTCATTGTTTTGGCCACCATTCCTGTTGGTAATAACAGTATTTGTACTCACTCATTTAACTGTTGAGGAGTGGGGATGTGGTAACATGACCCAATGAAATGAAGCAAAAACGTTTTGAAAAAACGGTTTGACTCAACGACCAGGTCTGCCAAATTTACTGAAAGAGAAAACAAAGGCAAATGGCAAAGATTTGCCAAAACAGTTTTGTAAACATACAGATTACAGACCAACTGCCAAATACAACTTTCGTCTAACACACTTGATGTTGTTCTGCACACACACACACACACACACA
>JAUBNQ010000017.1:21400112-21413481 GCA_032353495.1 Ctenopoma kingsleyae | reverse complement strand
CACACACACACACACACACACATTGTGTGCACTCTCATAATTATTACCAACATTTCACATGTGTTCACTTTTGGTTTTACCTACAATTAAAGGAGTTTTGATTTTCTGTCCTTCTCCTTTGATTGTTGAGATTCCAGATCTCAGTGATTACTTCGATGACTTCAGCAGTATCAAAAGTGATAGAAATTATGGCAAAAATAACCAAAATGAGACAGAATTTGAAACTAATTTTTAATAATTCAACAAATCCGTAGAAAGTTGTTAGAAATCAACAAGAAAAACAACAAAAGCAGTTGATAAATAAAGAAATGTGGGCCTTATACTGTGTGTGTGTAAATGACTGTAAAATAAGCTCAGTCTTTTAGCCCATTTCCCAATGTGAAGAGAGATTTCTCAGGTGGAGAAGTCAACTTTAACCCTCCTCCTCCTGTGGGTTCACCGTCCTTTCCCTCTGAACCTGCATTAGCATAAAGGCATTAAAATGTGAATAGGAATTAATTTGGACTTTCCCCTCCATAGGAATTAATGGAAGTTTGTTCTGCCAGTACCCCTCAGACAGCTTGCGCTCCTCCACAGTCCATAAATATTAATATTAATATGGCATCGCATTTAAAGGTAGCGCTTGGCTGAAGCCATATACAGAATATTATTAGAGATCACGATACGTTTCTCATGAGGAGTACAGCTGAGTGAATGCATTGCCTTGCCGTTGTGATCTGTAAAATCCAATCTTCATACAGCACAAAAAGTTATTTTCAGAGAGACGGAAGATTAGCAGGGCCGAATGGCTGCTGTCTAAAGCCATTAGGCAGGTGGGGATTTTTTTCTCCACGCTGAGTTGAGAGAGAAGGGCCCACATCTTCTGCTCTATCAAAGTACTGATTCACAGTCACACTACTGTAGCGCTATTATCATGCCCGAGCAGATCATCTCTGCAGATAACTATTATCACCGTCTCACCGCATCGCTCCAGTCTACTCACCCACATAATACAGACCACAGAAGTTTTTGACACTCCTCCAAATCACTATATTCACCTTTCTTTTCTTGCATAGTCTCTGTCACCTTCCTCTGTGTGCTGTGTGGAGCTGTATCGTACATTTTCATTTCAGTAGCGAGGTTGCTGCAAAGCTGTGGCACCAAATCTGGGCTTGTAAAGTACACTTACAAATCATCTGTGGAGATGGCAATTAATAAATATTTACTTCCTCTAATATGCAGTAGCACATGACTCCAGCTCCTTCTGTTCATTCCTTTTTCTGGCTGCCTGGTAGTTGCGTCAGGTTGTAAATATAGTACTGTTATTGTTTTGGTCCAAACTGTGTTGAGTTGTCTGTATCAAAGGGGGTTGGTTGTGTCAAAATATTCAGCAGGTCCTCTCCTCTCCTCTGTTTTCCTGGCTTGAGGAGTGCTGATCTTGACAGGTTACAGTGGGCAAGGTGAGACACGTTAGTGCTGAGCCCAGTGAAGGAAGGAGGATAGAGCTGGCTTCAAAGTCCCAGTGTGTGGGTGAAAGCTGCATGCTGCCACCCCTGCAAGCTCAGTCAACAGTATACCGCCTTTAATCTTTGCCCCGTAATCTTTACTCTTCTCACATTTAGTCAATATGCTCTCACTTTGTTCTTGGTGAAAGTAGGGTGTGAGACTGAGAATGTATGATGTAAAAGAAAAGAAAAGCACAACACAATACACAAATCAATTACCAGGGGTAAAGTGAGTATGGCCAGCTTGACGTAAGGTCAATACCATTCACATGTTGAATAATAATAGGCCCAAGCATGTTTCTTTTAAATGCTAAGCTTTGTGACAAGGTGATAATTCTGTTGACAAGAGCATAATGCAAGTATTTACAATGACTACACAGAGCCATGGGAATATCACAAAAAACAATAACAAAAGTTATATAAAGAATACTTGTTATACAGTAATTAACAACAATGCAAAAAAGCAGTTGCTGTTTTTTTTTTTTAATAAAACACCAAGCTTACAAGTGGCTAAATCCCTACTACCAGTCTGTGTTGTGTGCATGTTGTGCTACGCTCTGCAAGCTGAGGTTATATTTGTGCATCAGGTCATTCCTGTAGCGGAGTGGTCCAGGTCGGCCCACTCCCCTCTGAGAGCCTCCTCATCAAACCAGCCTCTCCTCTGCCACCCTCTTCTCCACAATCCCCATAAACTCTCATAATTGCCACATTAAACTTGAGTTTATTATTTTTCTCCAGGTGCAGGTGTGCAGATGATATGAGCCCCAGGTTGCATTTACATACAAATTGAAGGTTTTTATTAATCAGGCAGGCAACGGGAATCAAACGGCAACACTCCATCAGCCTTTTAAATACATTTGGTGACATTTTTACCCGGCATTAGCATGATAGGGCAAGCGGAGTATAATGTACCAATGATTGCTTTTCCATTTAAAGCACAAACGGTTTCATTTTTCCTGTCATCTCAAATAAGTGTTAAAGAGGGTTTGGAGGCTATTGTGCGAGTGCCGTATGCTGGGGACTTGGGACCGCTGATGGCCATATTAAATAACCATTAGTGCCTGAGCTTAGATCATTGTGGCATCCGCCTCCTCTGAATTTATCCTGTGATTTCAAATGAAGGCAAGCTGTGCCAGCTTTCATAAAGTGCTCCAGCCCTCTCCATTTTCCTCAAACTAAATGCATTACAACGGTAATTTTGTGACTGTTAAGATAACTAGCGTTAACAAGCACTTAATTAAAATGTACAATAAATAGCCGTCTGCAGCCTTATCTCCTCTCCAGAGCGATGCTGGTAGGAGGCTCCAATGCTCAGGCCGGCTGTTCCCCAGCTCGTTTGCAGATTAATTGCTTTTCTGTCTGGCGAAGCCTGCCTCTTCTGCAGCCAGATCGTAAATAGCCAGATAGGGAGTTTATCAATCAGGGCTCTGTACTTCACTGATCTCCCCCACACAGCCATGTCTGTCTGACTATATATATATAGATATATATATATATGTATATACATATATATCTATATATAGATATATAATGACTATTGTCTTAGCAATGTACCAAATGAAAAACTGTTGATACTGCATTTTTGTAACCTTGACTGACACTATATTTATGTATTTATGTCTTTCAGTCTATAATCTTATGTCCACTTTACAACAGTGCATTTTGTGCCTTTTTATGTGCATACTGTGTGTGTACAAATGGGCACTGAGTACCTTGCAGAGGTTAAGCAAACACAAGTCGCACATAAAAGCAGTCATGGGTTGTGTGAGACAGGACAGAAGTGAACAGAGAGTATTTACAGTAATAAAAGTTAACAGTGGTCTGCCCCTTGGGATCGTACTACTCCCCACACTGGCAACAGCTCCCTCTTCGCAGCTTTATGGCCTTCAGTAAGCAACCTGAAAACCATGTTGTTTTTCAAAAGGAAGAAAACAAAACATGTAAAATTATATTTGTCTGCTTGGAACCTGTTGCCCTTCTCAAACTTTGGATCTCCCCCTCCACTGCTGGTGTTCCACCCTTAACCTCAGGATGATAAATCTGCTTGCAGAAGCTGTGAGAGGGAAGACCCCCATGCTGAAAGACCCCCATGTGTCCTCCATGACACATCCTGTTTGTGTAGTCAGGACTTCAACCAGTGATCTTTACACTCATAATTCACAGAATGACACCACTTGCAGCCTTTCTATTTTTATAACTGTAAAGTTTAATAATATGATGTTTTTTGTGACCATGAAAGATGCTTATTTTACATTTGAAGGTTTAAAATTGTTTGTGTATTAAGACAATTTGGAAAAATACCAATAAGGAATAATAGCACAGAATAAATGCTTCATACTGAGTCAGCACATAAGGATACACTCAATACTACAACTAGCTGCAGAGCTTTATTATCATATTTATTTGCTGTCATTTGGAGGGTTGCGTTTTGCCATTACCCTGACATCAGTACACTGTGAATTAGGAAAGTTATGCCAAATAATGATTCTGCTATGCAACTGTTGATGAATAAACACTGATTTGCCAGGCAGGTTTAAACAAACATCTCCATGTGCTTGTCATATAGATTTCCCACAACGCGAAGGGTAATTGTTGTGTTTCCACAGTTCTCTTCAATCTCAACAGACTGTAGGAAATTGGAAATGATGATTATGTAGTGGCTGAAACTCTGTTTTGACGATGTAACTGGCAAGGGCCTGTGGGGGCTTTCAAAGCTCTCTGTTCATATTTTACTGCATGAAAAGACTGTCAGGTCTGTGAGAGTTAGTTATGCTAACAGCTAAGTCAGTAGCCACGCAAATGCTTCTGCTGTATCCCGGTGGAACCATGTTAATGGAGAGTGCAACCATTCATGGTGGTCTGAAGACCTGTGGGACTGTCTGGCAGGTAGATTAGGGAGGCGGCCATTTGACATTGATGATACAATTATCAGAGACACTTTATTCAGAGTGATTTATAATATAAGAATATGATAAATGTTATTCCAAGCAAGCTAGAAGACAGATAGGAGCCAAAAGGAAGGGAAAAGTATATGGGTCTGTCAGTTTGGGCTTGTGAGATGTGTCCCAACAGGAAAAACAAAGATAGGAGGACAACACGGAAGCTGTGCTCAGAGAGCAGGGAGTCCTACGCCCTCCACCTTGCCTGTCGTAAATCAGCCTGTACAGACCTCTTTGTCGTCTGGCCCAGGAGCACAAAGATTACTTTTCTTTTAAAATTCTGCTCCTATGCTAATTAATTGCAAACAAGATTACATTTTTGTGGAGAATGTAATGCATTGGATGTATAATTTTCCAATGCAACAGATGTTTTGAACAAATTAAGCACTACATTAAGGGAAAACAACTTGCAAGGAGGTGGATGGGGTGGATGTGGAAGTAAGTTTAGGAAAAAGACACACTTTGATTAAGATTATGAAAGACTGGCTTTGTTTAATGGTTAATAAACCTGTGTGTGAAATGATTGTTACATCTTATTCATAGTCCATTGTCTTTCTCTAATATTAAACTGCAGTCACAAATATATTTTATTTCACACACAGTCTTCTATTAAAAAAACAAAACAAAACACAATCTGTCTCTGAATTTAACCAGAAGTGCTTATCTTATCTAAACCTAACTCCAGACGCTGGACTTGAACTTGGGTCTGCAGTTTGCCAGTCCTGCATTTTATACACCCTCCACTCACCCTGCACCACCTCTTTGTAACTCATTTTCCCTTAATAAATGTAGTGCTTCATTCATTCCAAAAATACATTGCCTCACAACATAATGATTATGTTCGTTACAACAACTTAAGCGCAGTTACAGTTTAGTTGCAAAGTTTAGTTAGAAACTGAATTTTCAGGAGATAACGTTTATAAATATAACGATAAAAAAGTTTAATAATTCTGTGGTCAGACAAATTGGATGTTGTTCTGCAAGACCGGATAAAGTCATGATAGGATATACATACTCTGACTCAACCTATGATGTGTTAAAATTAAAATGTTCAGATTTTATTACTTGCAATTTACGTTGCATTACGCTTCAACACACCCTCATTATGTTAACAGAAAACAGAAAACCTTATCGTTGCAATTGTGTTCCTTTCAATACAGATTTGTATCTGCAGTATAGTTGTACAGAAACATAACTTTAACTAACTTTTCACAATAAGACATTTTGACCTCAAATCTGATGGTTTATAATGTGTTTCCATCGTTATCTTGTAAGACACATTCTAAACAACATTTTCCTTGACCTGATTTCAACTTCTCTATCTTAAGTGAAAGTAGGTATTCATCTTAATTATTCATTTAACAGTATCTGGGAGAGCAACTCTGCATGCTGCTTTGATTGGTCTATTCCTCCCATGCTTATTGTGAGCCTCTGTTGTGACAGCCACAGTATATACAATCAATACATATATCAACAGTGGGCCTAAGTGGGTCAACAGAGGAAGATAACTCATCATCCAGGGACCTGCCACAGTAGCCACAGGAGAGTTTATGGAAAACAAAGGGCTATTGTAATAGATTGTGCTCAAGTTATTCTTGTTATTGTTTAGACCTTAGAGAGGAAATTAAGTTATGAATGGAAGTTTCATTTCTATATACAGAGATAACCACACACAGACTCATACATCCATATCTGCAATGCCTCATAGTGAGACACCTGTCACTTTGGAGGTGTTGGCTATGCATGATTTGTGTGGTCAGGCTGCTGTATAAATCCCCATGGTCTCCAGTGACAGTAATTCAACACAGCGTATATTTTCCATAAATAATTTGCTCCTCATTGATTTCCAATGCGGAAGGAGAAATATGCTGGATCCACCTCAAGGGGCTGTGGATGTATCTGGTGCTCATTTTTGTGTTCAAAGTTGTGACAGCTAGAGACCCATGTGTTATGATTACAAGATCGAAATTTATTATTCTTTGGGGGCCCTCTGGTCAAGCATAAGGACGTCAAAACTCAGGTAAATGGTGGGGCCACCATTTGTATTGGAGGTGATTTTTGGTTTTTGTGTTTAGGGACTAAATTTAAGGTTAATCTCGGTATGTTTGGATTTCAGAAACAAGCACTGAAAGTTTCATATCTTTTTATTAGAATGACTCTTTAATTACTTATTGTTCTACTTTCCAGTGAAGCTTGTATTCCGATAAAAAAAGGAAAGAGACTATTAGACGATCCACTGAGTCAGTGGAGCTAGATGACCTATAGGACCAGGTTTATCAATTGGCAGAAAGGGATGAAGTCCCTTCTTATGCGGGCAGAAGAGGGCTCTAATTCTGCCGCTGCTGTAAGGTGATTTCTTGTGGCCATTTTGTTATAGTGTCACCTCCTGACTGATCAAATTGTTGATTGGGGTGTTTGCTGGCACCTCAGAGAGGGAAGGCAGGAATTGATGAGGTTTAATTGGTCTGTCTCTTGTCAGCTCTCATTAGTTCCTCATTTAACACTATCTGATGGTGTAAGTCTATTGCTCCAGGGGCATGTGTATTGTGTGTGTGTGCATCAGGGACACAGCAATAACTACAGAAAACAGATATATACAGTATGCGGGTGTGTGTGTGAAACAGGTGACGGTGTATGAGTTGTGTTATTAAAGTATTATGTTTGGGTGTGGCAATGTTTCCTTTGTGATCAATATGGAGAAATCTTACTGGTAGAAGCATACTTATTTGTGTTGTGTTGCAAAGACGTTTTTATGTTAAGCTTGTATAGTGTATCAAAACATATCCTCCCACTGTTAGATTTAGTTATACTGTAATCTTGTATTATAAATATCCATATACATTTCACATTCTAAACACATGTGTAATAAAAACTACGAAAGCCTTCCTAAAATACAAACTCTGGTGTTTCGTTTAAACCTTTAGGTGTTGACTCTACCTAATGTAGAAATAAACTCTACACAGGAGCAATGTCTTCATCTATATAAACGAAATTTTTACACTGTCAAAAGAATTCAACTGGAAAGAGTTTAAAGATTGTCTTACAGAAAAAGATCCTCTCAGAGGTTTGTTTTACCTCTCGGCTAAAGACTTTATTCCATAGACCAGAATTTCCTGTACATTTAGAGTTGATGAGTACTTGAAAGGTCGTGTTCTTGCTTGCCTGCTTTGAAAATAGTTCTGTCAGACACAGTAGTTGTTACTCATTCAGTGCAATTTTCTTTTAAGATAACAGACCAAGGGTGTAATTATCATAATTAATGATTATCATAATTTCTGGCTTCATCTCGTATCATTTTTATGTCAAAGATCATGTCAAAACTGCTTGGTAAAGATGATGCCATTTTGTTAGCACAAATTAGCATGTGTGGATATGTATACCTCCTATCATGCCTTGCCCCGTGAGTGACAGCTGTTAAGACGCCTTCGACATGGTAGTGAGAATTGGTGTGGACGTGGCAGCGAGCTGTGGAATTCGCCGCTGCTGCACGCTGATGGCTCTCCAAGGGTTTGGGTGTCACTTCAGTGATGGCCTAAGAGCCATTAATTTTAGCCTGTGCAGTGTTTGTTGTAACAAGATCCTACACCCCCCTCCCCCCTCACTGCAAGGCTCTTAAATATACATTTATTTTCAGAGGGTGTCCCCCTCGTCAGGATATGATGGATGTTAACTAATCGGATGGCGTGCAAGTGTATGTCTACAGTCAGACCCTGCTACGTGGGTTGAGTGGCTGGTGTAAATCTCTGCAAGGGAGATTTGTTGGGGTCTTGTCTTTGCTACAGATCGTAGAGATATGATACTCTGTGCTGTTGCTGCCTGAGTGAGTCTATCTTAAGACTCCACATGGAGGTCTGGCATTCAACAAAGTCTCTGTGGGTTTAGGGGCAGGCAGCAGGCAGGCTGCCAGTGGCCGACAGTTACTCGAAGAAAGCCTCACCATGACCCTCTCATCTATTCTTGCCTCTGGATGGTGAAGATCCACTCATATCTCTAGATAAGCAGTCATCTTACTTGGCTCTGACGCTGGTGCAGAAATTATTCTTGTCATCAATTTGATGAGCTTCAGTTTTGACTGGGTATAACTATTGTTACAATATTGGCGGTTACAGTATATTTTACCAGGACACATCAGAAGTATCTAAATGTGGATATACATGCCTTCATTGATAAGCACTTATTATATGTGCTTCCCTAAATGAACATGCCCACAAACACAAGTTTCACATGCAGTATAGAGACACCTTGCATCATCTGCTACTGATGATCACTTCATTGGTCATTCTGTTACATCTAACTTGATTCTTCCATGTTTTTCTTGGTACTCCTCCTATGTCCATCAGCAATCTTGCACCTTATATATATTTTGATAATTTTTTTCTTTATTTTTTCTTTATTTTACTTTATTTTTTATTTGATTCTCAACTGTTTAGTTCTGTGTTTGTGCAACACTGCTCTATGTGCCACAAATTGCCCCTTGGGGACAAATAAAGTTTTTTGAATTGAATTGAATCCTGCTTCTTGTCCTTGCCTCTTTGAAAAACATCCCCTCTTACAGGCTGCTTCTCCCTACGTCTGGGTGCTGGGTGCTTGATGCTAGGTGGGTAGGGGGCTAAGAAGGACTGCTACTCACAGGATCCGTGAGGGTAGATCCTGGCAGCTCCTGGGGCCCACCAGATGGTTGAGGGGCAGGATGGGGCTTCCTGGCCTTGCTGTCTTTGACCTGCAGTGGGGGAAAAGAAGAAAAGGGCTACTTTAAAATCACACACAGATTTCTCCTTCATACTTTTCCCTCCATCCCTCACTCCCTCCACCCCATATATGACATGTACACCATGAACTGAACACAAGATTGAGCTGCTAATTGAAAGAGCTAAACTTGTGATAGTGACACAAATGTACTGGAAATGATAATAGCTGCAATTACAGTGTTTCACACTTTCACTTCAAGACTCAAATTTCATAAACAATACAAAAACAATGTGCCAATGCTATTCCAGGCCAATGCCTTATTTTCATCTCCTATCTATGTGACTAAACCTCCCTCTCCCCAAGCTCTGCTGTGAAATGCACTGTTAGATGGAGGTGGCAAGAAAGAATAGAGAGGAGAGAAATGAAGGAGGGGGTAGGTGGTGTTGTTTAAGTGAAGAGCATGGCGTGTCCTGGAGGATCTAATAAGAAGGTTGAAGCCTGATAAGGATAAGCTTTCCCTCTGGCTCTAGGGAACCTTGTTTTCACTCCCCTCCTCCTCTTCTCCTCTCTTTCTCCTCCACTCTTCAAGATGTACTCTTCTAAAAACAAGGAGAGCAAAGAGACTGACTGAAGAAAAGGTGGACATGTAGAACAAGAAACGAAAAAAAAATTTAAAAAAACATGAGGAGAGGGTGCAGAGGCAGATGAGGACTAGAAGTAGAAGAGTAAAGATGATGAGGAAAATACATAAGAGGACAATGATAAAATGAAAATGGTTAAAGTAAAGACACAAGTTTGGGAAAATGGACAAATAGAGACAGGACACAGATGCGATTGGGAAGCAAATATCTAAAACTGAATTAAAAGGAAAGATACAGAATAGAAAGAGGTCATGTAAAGAGATGAGGAGATGGACAGAAAAGAGATGAGCAGAGGGGAGATATGGGAAGAGGAAGAGAGGAAGTTGAGAGGACAGAGAGCTTATAAAGGGGCTGAAAAGGACCTGCTGGTGTGTCAGTGCCCACCCCCTCCCCTGGGGAAAAAGGAGAGAAAGGAGAGAGGAGAGACATTGACCTTACATTATTTATGTTTAGTGCTACTGGCCCAGGCAGACGCTGCTTCCCATTGTGTCTTCATAATGAGGAACCGCTATGAAGCTAAGGAAGAGGAAACACAACAGGGAGGGCAGTCTGTGTGTTGTTAGTAGTGAGTGTGTGTTAGAGGTAGGAGGTCATAATGGTCTAATGTGCAGACAGTTTAGAGAACATGGATCAGTAGCAAAAGAACCCCCCCTCTATGTAGAGGGCAGGTAAAGCACACACACACTTTCACATGAAGGTGTGTGTGACACAGGGTCATATGTGTCAGGTGTTTGCAGTGTGAGTGAAAAGAAAGGGTGAGCAGAGAGGGTCAGCTGTCATTTTCTGAGCTCCAACCTCATTTTCTTATAACAGCTCCAGGCCAACAAAAATGAAGAGAAAGTTGTCCTTATCACAGAGAAATCTGAAGCTAATGTAAGGTTCCTAAAATTATTTACCAAAGCGATACACACTCAAAATCACATCTCTTTTTCACTTCTTATTTAGTTTTTAATACAGGCGTTGGATACTTTAAGAGTTAAATCACTCAAATTGCATCGTTATACACACATCCTCTCATTTCACTCCAGTAGGTGATCAGATCGTTATTAAATAGTTTAATTTGCCATTATGTTTGCTCAGCGATATCTATGAGGTTTTTTCTTGCATCCCAAACAGTACTGAACAATTGTTTGGAACTGCTACCAGAAAGCAGATGCTAGCTGGTAATTTATGGCAAAGTATGGCAATATATTTTTACAGTTATTTGTCATTGTGATTTCATATCATGATCTTTCTTTAAAGCTCTGAAAAATATAATATTCAAATAAATTCAAATTGAATTCATACATGGTGATCCCATGTAGGAAATAAACAACCTAAAAAAAAAAAAAAGTCAAATAAAAAAATAGACAGAAATCATTAAAGACTGCTTTATACTAAGCTGGCCACATAACTGACAATTCTACGTGACACACAACTACACAAAACAACACTCACACAATATAAATTAGCAGGGAGTATGGGTAGAGGGTTTTAAATTCACCCATCTAAGAAATAACAAATATGATACTCTGGCCCCATTCAAATCCAGCTCCTCCCACTTAGCTTTCACGTCTTGCTACAGATTTGTGTGATAGTACTGTCAGTTTCAAATTTGATTACACACAACATACACACAGTCCTTACCCTGTCATTACCTTGTCTGGGTCCACCCACTCATCACAGACCCAGATCCACACACCCCTGAGAGCTGAGAGCAACCTGCCTCCTGCCGACTGGCTATGATATTGGATATTGTCTATGTGTAAGCCTGTTTGTGTGTGTGTGTGTCTGTGTGTGTGTGTGTGTTTCCCTCTCTCTATTTGTCTCTGTGCCTGGGATGTGGAGATTTGTATGGCGTGTTAGTCACACCCTGTGTTATCAGCATCTCTGTGATGAGCATAAGCATAGCCTGAGGGGACTGGGGGTAGTGTCACAGATGGTACAGTGTCAGGGTCCCTGAGTGTGGTTTAGAGGATGGTGAGCAGCTCTTGTCCTGTCTCCCAAGTCTTGTCACCTTGCACTCTGGCACTCCCAAGCCATCAATTCTCAAACAGGGTAAAGGTCCAGTTCGTCTCGTCACCTCGTAGCTTATGAGTCATGTCGCACCATCTTTATTTACCAGCCCACCAAATATGGGAATCGATGCTTCCTAGAAACCCTGACCTAATCCTGTTATCCTTTTCCTTCAACAACCTGGAAGGGGCAAGGGGCGGGATCCCAAATGTCGGCAGCCAAGAGAGCTGTGCCGAGCCTGCCCCTATGGTTGTGAAAACGGGCTTAGCTGAAACACAATAGGTGTGTAATTTCAGGTTTTTGTTAAGCCAAAATCCAATCACATACATGACTGCAAGATCACAGAGAGACACAACAGGAGAAGGGCCCTTGAAGGTGGAGGTGTGTCTGCCTCACACAAATGATCTCCACACAACTCTGCCACTGACGCCACTGATGATAGCTAACTAACTTACCTTCAGCAGAGAAATTAGCCTGGCTATCTGTCCTGTATCTCCACAGTGTAAGGATGGGATGACAGCTGACTCCTCCTTAGCTTGCAGTTTTTGAATGAGATTGAAAAGTGAAGGATATCTCTGGGCCTTAACGGATAGCCATACAATTTATAAGCAAATATAAGACATTTACATTAAAACAACACAAGGAAATACTGCTTCCAAAAGGCTGTGTGGCTTTTCCATATAATATTGTCTTTTCATCTCACTAATTGCAACTATTACGCAAAATCAATTCCAAATGAAAGAGCATAGTTTTAATTTCAAAGTATTCATCTTAAAAATGCTTGGGTAAGAACTTAAAATTAATAGTATAAAGTCTGTTGTCTTCTCCTGAGACTGGCTGGAGCACAACTGAAGATTTGTGATAGTTTGCAGCTTTGTTTTTGCCTCTTGTTTTTGCAGATGATAAATGAAATTAATACATGTATTTAATATTTGAAATGCTATGATGAATAATTTATGACTCTACAGCAGATTAAAAGTAAAGCAAAAAATAAAAAGTCAGTAATCACAGTACACAAATTCAGGACAAGCCAAAATGAATTTTTAACTGCTCAGGCCCACTAGTCTCTGTGTTCTAGTTTGTGTGTTGGGAGCTGCTGAATTAATGGTGTGCATCTTGACCTCATTCCACCAAATACTGTCTGAGACTTTCCCTTTGAAGCTGATTTATAGCACAAACATAAAGCCTAATGCATCTATTCAGGACGTCTAATGAACTCAATACCTTAATAACAAGTAATGCTAATCCATGCTTGCTCACAACAGACAGACATGATCATTTCCATCATTATAATTATTATTCATGTAAGGCAATTAATGTTGCTAGTACCTCTATTCTGATGACTTCATTAGCATGGTGGAAAGGCAGCAACGGGCAGATTCAAAAAGTCGGTAGCAGAGGTTTACCAACTCAGATGTATATATAAGGTGATGCTTTCCATAATTACATTGTGTTTTTCATCCTGATAACCTGAATAACTCAGGAACAAAAGATATATGTCTCCCAGTTATTTTTTTTAAAAACACAAACAACCCGACCAACACGTTTTCACTTAGGATACATATTTGTGGTCATTTATAGTGATTTTTGGCTCATGGAAAACTCTCTGAAATTGAAACTT
>JAUBNQ010000017.1:21378921-21391324 GCA_032353495.1 Ctenopoma kingsleyae | reverse complement strand
GTCCTCATGTGTTCTGATGCAGCAAAACAAGTTTTGTTTGTGGACAAGGTGGTGAAGAGCCATATATGTACAGAGCCAGTTGTGCAGAATCATCGCCACATGCTCATAAGCACAAAATGTGACTGTATGTAAAATATACAGAGGCAAAAAAAGGAAAGGACAAACATAGCAGCATACTACAGTGACTAATATCTCTACTCATTACATCAAATAGGTGCATCTCTTTGGCCTTTCTCCACAAAGGTGGTCAGGGCACAGATAGTTTATCCTCTTCCCAATGCCAGTGGCAGGCAAAGCGGTAACCCGAGCTGAAAAAACAAAAGGCACAAAGGCAATCGCCAAAATCAAACTGACCCCTGTCACTCTCTCCCTCTGCAACTGGCGTAATCTTAATTGAATCAGCCTTACAGAAAGATGTTGACACTGAGAGATTGCACAAACCTGGGAGGCCTTGGCAGGGCAGGGGAAGGGCTGAGGAAAAAAAAGTTGCCCCACCTATTCATTAATGTGTCCCCCTATGTTCCACTCCCCCATTTCTCACTGTCTCAGGGAGATAATGCTCCCCCTCCCTCCCCCTGACAGCTAATTTGAGCACTCACTGTGGTCCACGGAGGAGGCCTCCAATTTTTCAACCATGTCCAGCTTACACAACCAGACAACGCATCTCCTGCTATCAAAATAGTAACACTGTGCACCGCATACAGCTGAATACACTTTAGTTAACTTAGGTGTCACCTAAACCACCACACCATGCTGTATTCTTGCCTAATTGTTAGATTGTCAGAAACAGAATATTGTTTATTTTGGTTGGTTACCATTATGAAATTAAATTAATGTTGACTTCATATCAACAGTCAAAAAAATAAGGAGGGTAAAGTCTCTGCTATAGGTTCAATAATATATTTGTTTTGTACGAGTAGCATTGAATGGCTTACTTGTCCCTGTGGGAACCATCCATCGTGGTGCTCTCCATTGTGTCTTTATTGGCAGCGTATCGTAACATGACTAACCTTTCAAATTCACTAATAATCACTTCTACTCTAAAAAGCATAGCAGAATGATTTATGTAATGCTTCTATCACCATTCATTTAATTGCTTGTTCATATAGGTGACTCTTATTATAGTTAACTTTTTTCAATTTTTAGTGTATACTACATTATGTTATTTAAAATCATGTTGGTAGTCATTATTGAATGTTTACTCTATAGCCATTTTCAGACATGTACTGGACCCCTGAACTTCTGTAGCCATTACCGGGTATATCTGTATGTGAGAATGCAAATGTCCGAGTCAGTCGGCCTGGACATTAAACGGGCATTATCCTCCCAGATCCCTAGTATAAAGTCTGAGTGTACAATAAAGTTCATGTGCGAATACAGCAGGTAATTGTCTGAAGAATTCACAGCGAGTGTGTGGGCATGTTGATGACACTCCCTTTCAGAGTTCACTTGTGAAAATGGCATATATGAACAGCAACAGTAATCTTACTGATAGTAGTGTTGCAGATTTTCTTGCCTTTTGTATGAAATAATGTATACTTTGAAAAAAATATATACATATATATATATTTTATAAAATATTCCTTGTTCTTTTAAAATTGTGCTTGTCAAACATTTTCAAATCACTCGGCAAATACTGTATGTTGGATCTGTTATCTGCCTCATCACATCTGCCTCTAACAGTTCTAGGTTTCTCAATTTCAAGAAATGAGATGGGATAGTAAACATGCCGACTAATGGCAACAACAAGGATATCCATGCTGGTGGAAATATCTACTAATTCGATGAGAAGTGACAGACTTAGGAAACACCCTAGTCCTGGCTTGGCAAAATCTGCATATGAATGGCAGGCTGCTCCATGCAGGTGGCATGCGATAAGAGCCCTAATCTAGATGAAAGACCCCAGTGCAGGCCTCCCTTATTAGCTGTGATGAAGCACGGGTGCGGGTAGAATGCTAATACCCGGATCTCTCCTTTCACTTCCAGCCTGGTTTCCAAGGCTGACTCCCAGTTTTGCTCTAAGCACACCATTGTAAACGAGGCCAGGGCACATTGCCGGCTGGATCACATCAAAAAATGAGATGGCCAGCTTGGGCTCTGTTGCAGGAAGAAAGGCTAGCAAATGTAAAGCCAGTGTAGTGTGTGCCATCTGATTTGATCAGGCCTGTCTTCACCACCATGTAGTGCCCATGTTGTGGACAAGAGCAGAGATGCCAGATTCTGCCTTGGGGCAAGTGTCATGCATTATGCATGTGCATTATTCATACAATTATTGATAAAGCTTTTCACATTGGTGATTATTCATTCATTAGTTAGTGCAATCCCTAATGTGTTAGTGTTAAACATATTGTTATTAATGTCAAGCCATTTGAAAAGTGTCTGTGTTCCAGGTGGCCTAAGTTTCATTCATTATTTCAAAGCCTGAAGTGCAAAGAAAGAATGGCAGAGTGGGATTTTGGACAAGGTTGGAGTGGAAAAGGAAGGAGTTTAGAGGAAGGGGGGTGGGCAAAATGTTTGCCAATATTGTTTTGAGGGATTTTAGTCTCAGCACTGTAGAGACAGTAGCTGAGTAGGAGTACATCCTAAGAGCTGAGCTATAGCGTAGGATGTTAACAGGGCATACCCTGGAGCACCTCTGATGCCAGGCAGGGTGTCTGATAGCAAGGCTGGCTTATGCTCCACCTAACTTCCCACATCCCCTTACATCACCTTCACCCAGTATACCCACACTCCTTCCCTACTTCCCACTGCCCTGAATCTTTTTGATAGCTCTCCTCCAAGAACATGGAGGGAAGGTCAAAGCATCAATGCTAACCTAAATAATTAATTCTGCATGTGTACATAGTCTTAATTGCAGTTAATTATTTATAGTCCCTACAACACTGGAATCATATCTTCCAACAATTGGGGAGTTTTATTTTTACTGATTTTTGATGTACTTGTAATGACAGCAGGAACTGAATATTTCTGATCTAAAATTAAATGTGAAAAATATTATTTAATAAAGTCCAGACTGAAGTGCATTTCTTCTCCTTTGGCAAAGTTATGCTAGCCACTTAACCCCACCCCCCTAGACTTCCAAGCTAAATAAAACTTAATAATGCTGTGGAAGTGTGTAACCCCGATTACTGGAACAAAGTTTTCCAGTAATATACATGTCATACTACACAATTTAAAGGTAACTTTGCATTACTGTGTGGCCCATTTGTCCTTTCATGAGGTTGGACATTGGGATATATACTAATGAAGTTAAGCATGATCACCAGCTTAGTCAACAAGCTGATCTGTGCATAAGGCAAAGGGGAGTGAGACAAAAAAATACCCACATTTCAGTGTCAGTGTCATATTGCTGGACTATTCCTTGATCCCATTGATCGAAAAGTATATCTAGTGCAATTTTAAAGCAGGACTGTATTGTCTGTGTGGTGCATGAAAGCTGCTGACCTCTAAGTCAACTATTTAGTGAATCAACATTATCATTCCAAGCTCCTTTGCCCCAGCTGAAACATTAGCCCCTCTCAGGGCTGAGGCTTTCTGGGATGTTTCCAGTCTAGCCGCCAGCGGGGCTCGTCCGGGGACTGCTGGAGCCAACACAGCGATCCAGTTACCCTTCTGTGTGTTGCATTACAAAAAGAGCACATTTGGTTCCGCTAATCAGCTGTAATGCTATTGCCATCGATAAAGTGTGTGAAACATCATTCTTGAGAGATATTCCTCAAGTCATTTAGCCTGGTAATTGACTTTTAAAGCAGTCTGAGCCATGGAGTGATGCTACAGACCAGGTGGGCTTGATAGAAATATATCTATTATTTCTTTGCATGTGTTGATGTGATGGGATCGTGCAATAGATCAAGAGACACTGTTGATGTGAGATGGAGATAGATATCTTCCAACTCACCAAACATAGGAGCATCTTTGCTCATTCTTGGTCTTGCCCCATGTGCTGGTCTAAAACAGATAATGCAGAAAGCTTCTGTCTTGATCTGAGGAGGCAGCATATTGATTTTGTCTTAGATTAGGTCTCTGAAACCTCATTCACTTCCGTTGTCATCACGGTGGAACATCAGTGTCTGACAAGCTGCAGCCCCCCACCCCACCCCTCTCCTCCCAGTTATCCTGGCGGCCATCTTGGAAACTGTTGAGGGATGCTAATGTGTGTGAGCATTAGCGCTGTCCTCTTCCAGTAACACTGTTGACAGAGTGCTTGCATGATAAGGCCTATAAGGTCAGATAATGTTGCTGCTGACTAACCATTGTGCTGTCTAAATAAAACCCTGTGTTTAAGCACTGATCTGCTCTTATTAGGTTACAATGCAAACACAGAGAAATGTCCCAGATGGACGTGCCATCTTGGCATGTGGGTCACAGTGAAATACGACACTCCTATGCCGAAAGCTCTTTGACTATTTGATGAATCATGAATGAAGCTGTCCAAATTGCCTTACTTCCTAATCTTTAGTGATAGATTATTGAATACACTATTGAATTATGAGGCCATGAAATGATAGGTATCAATTAAATTTAATTTTCTCAGGGGCATGTACAAATCAAGAATGGACAAGTTATGAAGCTTAACAAAGGATACATGTTTTTATGTTTAAATCTAAGCAAGACTGGTATAATCAAACCAAACATGACACCTTGTGTGAGTGAGGTTGCTTGGCTCACAGCACCACCGTACCTTCATCAGCAAACAAAGCCTGATTGACAAGAAAAAGCATGCAAAGCAAACCTGCGCACTGACTCTGACTCACACTTACAGTACCTCATAGTATACTGCCCTGTTAGGAAATAAACTGCACAACTACACTTCTCTCAGCCAGAGGGCAGAGATTTCTATGTATACATAAATGGCGTTTGGGATTTTTCTTTTATTTTTTTTCATTAAACTGAGTGAAATTGTGCACGAAGATGAGATTCTGTGTAATTAAACTAATTAAAGAACATCATTAATAAAATATCAGTACAGCCAGCTGTTTACAGTGTGTGATGGGGCCTGGGGATGTGAGGAGATGGGAAGAAGACAGACAGTATGTTTTTAATATGTGCTTTTAAGGGTTCCCCGTGGTGAAGGTCTTCTCTAGGGACAAGCGCCCCTTTATACAGTCCCTGTAGAGAAAACAACAGCAAAACCTACAGTATACACAAAGATCAAAATACATGTTGTAGACCAAAACTTTCACTTGTCCATCATCATCATCAAATAGTTTGAGTCTATATGAAGGTGCCATGTGGGTACAAGTATTATAGTATTTCATAACTGACACATTTTGTTACGCATCTGGTCAACAACCAATGCATTAAAAAACATGATGAGGATGATGATTATTATTAATGCATTAATGGGTTTTAGTGGTTTCCAGTGTTTGTAGTTGTCTTTATTTATTTGTTGTTTATTTAAAATATACATAAATAATAAATAAAATAATAAAATAAAATAATAGAAATACACATTTTAGTCAACTTGTAATCATTTGAATCCCATTTTTAAAATAAATAATTTCCACCACTTCTTCTCATTTTGTCTAACATAGTATTAAATAAATGTGTTTTAGTACAAAAAAGCTAGTAGAACATTTTCTAATTTGAGGCAGATCAAAACTTATCATAACTCACACATTGCATGATTCTTTCAACAGGTTTTATATGCTCTGGTCTTAGCATGCTGCTAAAGGAGCAATGGACATAGAGAAACAAAGCCCAATTAATAATGCATTTGTGCCTGACTGTCTGCCCCCAAGGACAAGGCTGCTGAAAAATCGAGGTCATATGTCCTCCTCAAGTGGTCAGTCATCCCGCCCAGTGTTCAGTGTCCACCTCCATGAACTGTGAAATGGCACACTTGTGGATGCTTTCAAGTGCAAGTACTGTACTCAGACAACTATACCATACATCTTTACACATGTAGATAGAATGATTGCATATGGTTTTGTAAGTTTTCTTTTGGATACTAAATAATTGTTTTGTTTAATTCACGCATAAACACATATAAGCGTGCGCATACACATACAAACACTGCTGGGGAGTGTGTAACTGTGCGTCTGTGTGCGTATATGTGACGGATGGTTGTGGAGGTGACCTCTCTTAAGAGCAGTCACTGGTGAGGGCCTGTCTGTGACCCTTGGCCACTTAGGCACATTAATCACAGGCCTCTCCTTCTTGCTTTTATCAGCCCCGCTGAAAGCTACTGTCCAGCCTCCACCCCTCTTCCCCCTTCATCACCTCTCCGCTTTAGCCATTCGTAAGGCTCTCATCAGCTTCAGCCCACAGGTACCACTCTATCACTACACATTTATCAGGGGCTGCTCTTATCAGCCAGCAGGGCCTGAATATGGAAATGGGATCCCTGCCACTGATAAGGACGGTGCAGATTATCCCTTCATCAGATAGCCACTAAGGAATGGTAACAGGCCGGAACATTCAGCCATTGTTTTGCAGCAGTGCTGATTGAAGAAGAGCTAAGAGGAGGTAGCACAGAAATGTGTGTGTGTGCGTGCATGTGTATATGGTCATTAGTGCAGCAGTGTGGTTAGCATAGCATATTTGAGCAATACAAGTATAGGTGATCACTTTGATCCCTTTACAGCAATGGATTTATGTGTTTAAAGCTTATTAGAAGCAAAACCCCAGCATAGTAGTTTTAAATCCAATCAGTATTTCACCACGAAATGATCACAACAGTTTCAACTGTTTGATCCCACTCAAATGAATGAGAAGAGCTCCATTTTTTTCTCTCACAAAGTGAAGAGTGTGAACGCTGCCTTACAAACACACACACACACACACACACACACACACACCCTACTCCTGAATTCTGATCTAGTCAAGCAGTCCAAGCTCACCACTCAAACAAATCAAATTAACAACTTACTACATCACCACATGCATCTGTGTATACACAGTCACACACGCAAACGAAATGAATTTGAACAGGTATTACATGTAAAGACATACTCCTTCATACATAGAGCATCCTTGTGTATAGACAGAATGATAAGCACACACAGGGCTACACACAAAAAACACACTTTCCTTAGGATGTGTTCAAACTAAAATAGGCCATTCCTAATTAGGACCTCACAACCTGAGCTGTTTCTTCAAAGGCAGACGCTGCTGCGCTAATCTGAGGCATCGCTTCATTATGAATTCTTCAAAGTCCCACCCAGCTGTCAAGCAAGCTTGTTGAGAGGGCCGTTATTAGTACAGCAGGCACAAAGCCTGGTCTGTTGTTCTGTGTTGCTCCCACCCTCACACAAACACACACACAGACCGGGGTGAACATGTTGACCCGAGATGAGTTTGTCGGCCTCTGATGTGCTCAGGTGTGTTGACTCTTTACAAAGGAGTATTGACACGACTAGGAGGGTTCCTGTGAAATCCCTTGCTCTAAGAGAGAGGCCTGCCACAGCTTATCTAATCAGAGGCATTATTAACTACGATTGGAAAAATTATCAAAAGAACGTTAGCTGACAAAAGAAGCCCTGTCCAGTGAAATACATACGCAATGCAGCACACCTCTATTGGCTGATAAGTGATTTATATGAGTGATTTATACGAGGGCCTTAGAACGGCTTTTGGTTAGAGTTTGATAAGACACAGAGGCATGCCTGGGTGTAGTTGACACACTCAGCTGAGTACGAGCTAACTGCTACACCCAAGGTCAGAATCAACAAAGGCTAATGTGTTTTAAAGGGGGCATATAACTCATGTTTCAGACCACTGATGTCTGCTTTTATTTATTTAAGACATTTTATGTCATACTGGAAGTTGGCTGTGACAGTACATGTAGGAATAAAGGAAACCAACACTTCATTTAACATTTTTGTCATGATGTAAGGAACTGTGATTTTCTGTTATGTCCGTTCAGAACTGTACCCAGGAGAAGGAGAGACAGCCCTTTCTTTTCATATTATGAAACAAATCCCACTTTGGTTTCCATACTATAATAATTTCCAGCCCCAGCATAGCATCCCTTTTCAACAGGAATTACATCATATTAAGGAAGCAAAGGGAAGGAAGATGTACACAAAAATGTACACACATAAATGGAAGGTTTTTACTCTGTTCTGTTTCAGCAGCACAAAGTATCTTTTTAGGTGTAGTTTTGTATTCTGAGCAGAAGCATTGCAGTAATGGCAGGTTGCCTTGATCATGGTCATCATGACAAGAGTTGTTCATTTCAAAATGGGACTTCAAAAACTTTCAAATCATATGCTTGCCTATGTAACCTAAAGGTTGACACTGACCTGTGCAGCCTTTCGCTATGGAGACTGGGTCATAATAATAGTATCACAGCCTGGTATGAGTGGGTGCATTCATGCATGCAGACAGCTAAACAGATTTTAATTGTCTCTCTGAATAGCTTTGGTAGCATGTGACAATGGTTCTCAATCACACTCATACAGGCTTGTCCAAGAGATCACTCTCTGTACACACACACACACACACACACACAGATACACACCAATAATATACATACACCAAAAACACAATGACAAGTTAAGTCAAGCAGACACAAAGATTAGAGATAAATGTAGTGGATGCAAGTTCTCTGTTGGATCACAGGAGCCACAGAGGAGCAGGTCCAGGCATATGAAACATGACTCTGTGACTCTGTAAGTGAACATTATCTTGTTTCCCTAACCCCAAATCCAAAATTCAGTCCTTTTGAATGACAAGAGCTGGTGTTGGCACATCTACGAGCTTTTGTTCCTACATCTTTTTTTTTTTCCTGCTGTAAAGATATGATCAAGTGCCCTGCTTGTTTTACAGAAATATCAGGGACATGAACTCTTTGTTAAGAAGCTCACTGTCACAGTCTGAGTCTTTGATTGGCACGCTTGACAGTGCACACGCTACTTGCAGCCTTTCACACATTTAGCGAGGCCCATATGCTGAAGCGAGACTGGCAATAACACCATGTGACTGCGCCTATGGAGCAACTGTATCACGCTCAAATCTCCATTTAATCGCCAATCTCAAGTTACCCCACACTTAATAAACAGCAGATTAGTGCATTCTTTGCTATGCCCAACACACATTTCCGCTACAGAAAGTCCCACGGGGGCAGGTCTCATAGTTGGCATAACCAGCCGCGTTAAACGGTCAGTATAAGGCATGTCATTTGTTCTGTATAGTCCTCGGCTCCGAAGATTTGCTAGGTCAGTCCACGGCCATTGTTGTGAAGGAAAGTCAGCTGCTTCTGCCCTTATGCCAACACAACCACTACTCATTGGAAAAATGATCTCCATAACCTTTTGACTGGAGTTCACTGGAGCCACATTTGGCAATATGTGCATTGTTCTCATACATAGTGAATTGACAGTGAGAGAGAGAGAGAGCGCAAGAAGCAGAGTGTAAATGCATGCTGCATGGTTCAAATTAGTGTGCAGTGTGAATGACAATAGGAAGAGATGTCATATTGAAAGGTTACTTGGGTTACCCTGCCGAGTCTGTCTGTCACCTCCATGCCTTCAGGGATCTCTAATCACTTTACCCTATAATTACCTCCCCACAAAAGGCTCTGTTAAAGTTCCTGTAAAATAAACCTGATGCTATTGAGAAAAAGAGAGGCCCTTTCTTTTAATTAGGACCATCCATCTTAACCTTGTCTACCTGAGGTGAAGTGAAGGTAGCCCAGGTCAAGCTCTGAAAACGCTTCTCTCTATTGTCTTCTCCTGCCACTGACTAGAGTACAATGTGGCTGCTAGCCTGCTCACCACGACAAGCCCTTTGTTGCCTCTTTGCTGGCTCCTGGTAGGATTTGCTCCTGAATGGGTTTTTTTTACAGTGACACAATACTTGTAATTCACAATGGCAACCCAACACTGCACGCATCACAGTTGTGTGTGAAACATATGCAGTGGGTAACTATAAAAAATTAAGTGTAAGCTCATATCACAGCTGTTGGTGTGATGTAACAGTCTTGCTCCTGAATGGACAACTTGAGGCTTGTGGGAACAATGTTTTTTTATTGGGTGTTGCTGAAAGTAGTATCCGGGATTACATGTTTTTATACATAATCCCTTACTCTGCTGCTTGATACACCTCTGTGCATACGCCCTCTGTGTGTGTCTGTGTGCGTGTGTGTGTGTGCGTGCGTGTGTGTGTGTGTCATAGCATGTGTTATCAGCTATGTGTGTTTAGTCAAGCACCAGACAGGGCAACGCTGTGTTTAGAATCGGTGTCTCTTCTCCAATAACGCTTAGGTGAGGAGTAGGGCGTAATGATCAAAAGTAGTGTTTGTTTTTTTCTTCTCGACCCCATGAGGGAAAAAACGCCATGTCCCTACAGAGCGTAGACGGGCAAACTGCCTCACACTGATCAGCTCTCCTGAGAGAAATGCTTTCCCCCAGTGTGTATATGTGTTGTGAGTGTGTGTTGTGTGTGTGCCCCTGTTTCATTGTTTCCCTTTCCCCCCTTATCCTCTCATTCTTTCCCCTTCTTTGCTCTTTTCAGGTGCCGCTGGCAGCTACCTCAAGCTGACACTGATGTGTGCTGTCACCTCTGCTGCAGCTGGAAGTAAAAATGAAACACACACACACACACACACACACAAATGACTGAAAATCACAGGCCTTTGCATGGTATATAGTCTTTTCCTCCTCCTCATCCTCCATCTCCTCCTTACTTCCTCTGTATCTCAGCCCACTGTATCCGACCCACAGTGCACTGTGTGCGCTTTCATCTGTGCTGAGGTGGCGTGGTCGTATATTATTCATGGGTCGTACGATCTGAGGCGCGTGTCATATGGCAGAAGTAATAAGATGGAGTACTGGTGAGGAGATGATGAACACAACACTGGAGAGAAAGACACAAGCCTACCTCTCCCATTGCCTTGCACGGCTCCCTTCACTTCATATACACATGTTGGCGCACAGCACAGCTTTGATTTATACTGCTATGGATGTCCCAGAATGGGACGGCACAACAGGTGTTGTTTTGAAACAACAGAGACTATTCCAGTATATTTTACATTGGTTTAAGACAGAAGGATTTATAATGTGGTGTATCTAATACTACAGGTATAATATTAATTTGTCTTTCATTTTGATGTTTTTGTGCCAATTCAGAATTGCAGCAGGATCTTTAACTCTTCCACTTGCAGTGCACTTCAGCACTACATGCAGTCATCCTGACATTTTTATAAGTTGCCTCCTCTGCTGTAAACTTGTAGTCACTGACTTTGCTGTTTACGTGCTTAGATGTCAAAAAGGACATTGTAAAGTAGAGGCATGTACTGTATTTAATGATGGAATGGGTCAAAAATTAGTAACTGTTCCATTTAATGCAAGAGCAAGACTTTCGACCTCCCACAATGCCCCTCAGCTCGGCACAGGGAGCAGAGGCACTTTATGAAGGTGGAGTGCAGGGCAGAGAGCAGACCAGATGACCAGTTGTGGCGTATCAGAGACTGAGTCCTGGTGTGCAATGTCTGGAGGGGACGCGGTTAACCACCTGGTCCCGCTGGTTGACCCACTGAAGTGAGAGAGAGAGAGAGAGCGAGAGAGGCAGAGGCAGTAAGGGCAGCCTGTACAGCCATTTGCTCATCAATGGAGGGCATCACTGCCACTTAACACAGCTTATTGATCTGCACAGCCTGCAGGGCCTGTGTTATGTGTCCATTTCCTATTGATTATTTCAAGTCTGTTCTTATTGACTGCTTTCTCTCCCTTCTAACCACTGCTGTCCTCTGTCTCCTCCACTGGGGATTTTTTTAAACAGTCATTTGAAATTATAATCTGTGTGAGTAAATGTCATAATCGCCCCTAAGGCCTGGTGCTGATTGGTTAGAGAGCAGAGGTCTCTGAGGTCAATGACAGTGGTCAATACTGATCCATTTGTGTTATGAAAGGTGTACTGGTCACTCCAACTAAAATGGATAACCCCAGTTCTGTTCCCTGCATTTCATTTTTATAGGGTCTATGAGTTCTTTTTAATCATACTATATTCACTGAAGATGCATTACAAACTAATATTATTAATAAAATAAGTAATTCAGTTGTTATTATTTTAAGCAAGAACGCTGTCTGTGAAGTGTGTGTGTTTGTGTGTGAGTGAATGAAGAGTGACGCATTCGCTGACTACTCATCAATGCTTCATAGGTTAGATCATTAGATCTAAAGTGACAGTGCTACACAAGGATGGGGAGTGGGGGTTGCTTAGATAAAGATTGGCATATTGCTATTGATTTAACACCCTTGGGGCTTCTTCTGTTACCATGGTTATAGTGATGGGGGTGTTAGGCAGAGTAGGAGTATGACTCTGACACAGAGAGAATGACGTAATATATATATATAGTATATATATATACTATATATATATATTACTGTGCAAAAGTCTTAGGCCACTATTGGATTAGTTTTTCAGCAATGCTTTGATGTCCATATATATTTATTTCTCA
>JAUBNQ010000017.1:21292391-21373270 GCA_032353495.1 Ctenopoma kingsleyae | reverse complement strand
TTTCCGATATTACATTTTAATGCCGATATCGGCCGATAATATCGGTAGGCCGATAATATCGGACATCCCTAATTGTAATGTACCTCAATATCAACATGACCAAAGATAAAACTGTTTCTGCAACTTCCTAGAGTTGAACAGTCCAGTCCTGTGCTGTGTTTTAGTGTCTAATAAGCTTTTTAAATACACATGCTCCATCCAGATCATATTTCAATGTCTCACTGGTACATGAAGCAGCACACCCCCACCAACCTCTGCCACCCGGTCCCTGTATTGTTTTAATGCACAGTGCATAAAACACAGTCAGTCACAATGCCACCTTATGGTGTGGGATTTCAACCAAAATCTCAGTTACACATTATGAAGGAAAGTTTAATAGGGTCTAGTCATATGAGGTCCTACTGAGAAGATTCACATTTTGAGCAATAGAAAACTAATAAAAAAATTACAGTATTACTAAAGACTACCTGCTGTGTTGTATCACACAGTTTCAAGTTCATATAAACTTGTAGCAACACCAGTCTTTGAAGCAGGTTGGAACCCATGTCCAGTGGCACTGAAAGCAATAATCTCTCCACTCACAGGCACATGTTTCAGCATTCTCTGTGACCTTACTGCGTATTCAGTTACTCAACAGGTTTGGGTTTACGATCCTGCTCTTGTACTCGCAAAGTGCCTGTGGCCTAGCCGACCACATGACGCCTGTATGGAAGGCAGGCGGTGGCCATCAGCCACAGGGCGGTTGGGTTGACAATCTATAGTGAATAGTGGCAGACTACTCCATTGTTTGTGGTGCAGTGTTGTTTGTGCAACTCTAAAAGACAGCGCATGTGTATACCAACCATAAGTGGGAGATTTGTCTCCTCGTCTCTCCACATCTATCCCGCTTGTAGCCACTGCACTGCCTTTCTTGCTCCAGCAGCATTGTGTTTTTACTGCTATAGTCGCCCTGCATGTATTTGGCTAGGTTTTGTGTCTACTGAGCGTCGAGCCTGCTATACCCCTCAATTAACACAGCTTTTAGTGGGAATCTTTGAAAACATGATTATGATACAAATAAAAAATGTCAAAGCATTTTCAAATAGTTCACATTAGGGTTTTATGGTGGCTGCCATGAAAATTTATTTTGGGGAACTTTGTTTTAAATTTCCATCAGTCATGCAGATGCTTTTATGCTTTACGTTCTTTAAGTTTTTATTTCCAAAATTATTTGACAACAAATAGGAGCAGAACAGGGAATTTATAAATATGCTACTTAGTTGCATGCAAAACTGATAAACCATTTGAAAAATAATGCAAGCATGGTGTGTAGTCTATTGTGTTACTTAGTTATCCATTTATATGTTTCTTGTTGTAACTCATCTCACTTCTAATTCTGTGCTTTTTTAGGAAATACAAACATTTTCTGGCTTTTTACTGGGTGTCTAGTTGTGTTTTGCACAACATTTATAGTTTGTAGTTTCTATTGATAAATTTGTATAATTTATTATATTTTCTGTTTTAAAAAGTTATTTATTATAAAAAGTAAGTCACGTGCATACTGTGAAAACACTGTGATTTAAAAAAGCTCCCTTAATTATTCACAGGTTGATCCATATGTCTGCAGGTTATTTTATTCTCCACTACAATGTCATGTAAATGTGTGATTCTCAGGACAGAGCAAAGACCAGCCTGAACACAAGCACATGCCCCATTTGTTATCAGACATAGAATTATAGTGTATGCTCTTTATTTATACTGCAGCTTTAATTATCCAGTACTTCATGTCTTTGAAGTGTGATCAATCAGCTCCTACCTGATGCCAGGAGAGGCCTGCACATGTGCACTAGGGGCATGAATTCCCCTATAACCGTCGTATTCCACCTTCCCCCTTTCTGCACTGTTGTTCTTATTGTTTTGTTCAACACACTACAGTATTGACAGTAAAAGTGCAGGCTTATCATCCTAAACTCCCCACTTTAATACAAACCTGAAAGACAGTATACGATAAATACAAACCACATTCTGTCCACTGGGATTTTTTAAATGCGATGTGAACTGCAATGTTACAATTATGTAAAAAGTTTTTTTTTTCTTTCCTTGTGTTTTGTAACCTTTCGTCCTCCACTGTTATACATTTATCATTTCACAACGCTGGATCAACACCAGGTTAGTAAGATTACTTTGTTATGATGCATGTCAACAATGGATCATTTGCTGTGTTAACATAAAAACAATGAAACAAACATTAAAAGAGCAACCAGATGAGGTTGTGTCTGTGTACTGGCATATTTCAGAGCACACAGGCATTTCTAAGAGAAAAGTCCTTTTTCCTGCACACAGCATGTTTTCATTTACCAAACAAGAAGCGGAGCCAATGAGAAAATCAATAGCACAGATAAGCAGCCCCTCTGCCCTCGATGTGTGACGGTGAACCCACATGGACACAGCAGGGTGCTGTGGGGAAACATGTCAAAAAAAAAAAGTCACAACCAAATGTTTCTGCTCTATAGGCAATAGACTGTTGTTCAATTATTAGTAAATATTCACAACTCAAGGTTGTACTGAATGTAGAATAAGCATTTAGAGGAATAAAACAGAGATATAAAAGAAAAAAGAAGAAAAATAGGCAGAGAGAAAAGATCACATGCTAGACAGCAGGTTTGAGTAAGTGAATGAGTGTAGAGGTTTGTAGTTGAAGGTCAAAGGTCTCATGACAAAGCTGAAAACAAAAGTGTTTCAGAGAAGCCAAAGATGGAGAACACATATGTACAGTCTGCTCCATGATAGTACATGGTAAAGGGTTTGTGTGCAATATGTTCTCTATTACATAGCCCAGGTGATTTCTGCCTGTCTTCCCTCAGAACATGATCTCCTCCAGGCCACGGCCCGTGTCTCGTTAAAGCGACGGGACCCGGCGTGGATTGAGTTTAAAAGTAATAAAAGAAGCGGACCTGCTTGCTAGGTGAAAAACCTGCTATCAGATTCCTCAGAGCAACTTTCTTTTCATGTGCAGACTGCATTCAACGAAGCGTTTAATTCAACAAATCCACGGTTGTGATCCACCAGAAACGGAGCTGGGGTTAGTTCAATTTGTACCAAACGATCTCCACATGATCAAAGCGCGGCAAGCTCTCCCCAACATACTGCTTAAATTAAACTAACACCAAAGTCTTTGGCTCTGGGACAGTATTTGGAATGTCTTACCAGCAGAGAAATTCTTTCTCACATATGGTTTCAATAGGCCAAGATGCCAGCTTCACATCTTTAATGGGCTGACAGGGAACTTTGGTGCTAACTCTCTTGACTCCCAAAAGTTTCTGGGCTGTCACCCGCAAAGCGGTGTGCATTTGTAAATTTTTTTCATTCTTCTCTGCCTATTACCAGTGCAGTATAGGGAAGGAGTTGTTCTCTAACTCTCCCTGCTGCAAACTTCCTCCCTTGCTGTGAGACTGTCACTTCTTGGAGTGTGTGTCAACCACAGTAACTCAGGCAGCCCTGCGGTCTGCTAGGAGCAACTAACCAAAGTTCCTGAGTTTCCCCAAGCAGACACTGTCCTTCCCCTCATCCTTCTCCTCCCTTTCCACGTTCTTTCAGCTAGAGCTGACATGGCAGAGATCCACACTGTACTGTCCTGAGCTAAGTTTTCACAAGTGAATGTGGATAGCCTGTGTTTGTGTGTACTTTTTTGTGTGTGCAGATAACTGGTGTGCATGTTATCCAGAGTAGGCAGAAAACCTTCCTTCTCCCTTTCTCTTGTCTACATCTGCAGGGCATGTGGAGCTCAGAAAACACACAAACACACCAGCAGGAGAAAACAGGGGTGTGGTTCTCGTGTGCCTGTTGGAAATTGAGCACTCCCTCGGCATGTTGTAAAAGCCACTCTAATATCAGTGTTGTAACCAGATGGGCAGTGCGCAGCAGGACCCAGTTTTCCTGTCACCAAAGTTGGAGATATCACGCCCTACACATGATTGTGACTTGTTCGGATGAGTGGATGTCACAGGCATTATAGACATAAACGGAATATCACACACACATGCAAGCCCATATATTTCAGATTTCACAGCTGAATTGACTTAGGACTCTCGGGAGAGTTCAAAATGTGACATTTTCACTCTGCATCTGCACTTTTTTTACAACAGGCATAAAGAAAATCTGAAAAGTAGAAGCAGCAGGGGGTTGGTAGGTGGGTTGTGGGTTAGGGGCGTCTCTCCAGGAGCACATTCAGACTTCTGAGCTCTATTTCTGTTCTAGTGCAATTAGTCTGTTCCCAGAAGACATGGCTAGGGAGAGGAAATACATGAATACGCGCTTGTTGGCATGTCACTCCATGAGTTCTATAGCATAGAGGGAATTGTGTATGTGTGTTTTGTTTTTGTTTGAGAACTTGCTTTATGTGTTGCATTAAATCATTTTTACTTAGTTGTATACTATATCAACACATTTTCATGCACACTTTTGGATTTGTGGATGTGTCAGCTGTATTGCCTTGCATGAAAATGATGTGAATATAAGATGTAAAAATATTTCTATTGTATTTTACTAGCATCATTTGCTTGGTGTTAGTGATATGGAAAAATAAGTTCATCCACATTTGTATTTATTGCACATTAAGTCCCTCTATACAAGGACCTTATTATTAAAAACCACAACAGCTCATCGTGAAAATATACTGTATCTATATGCATTACTCTCGGTATGTAAATCCTTGTTGCCAAATGATCTGGACGCTGGCTAAAAGTATTTGTTCACTGCAGTAATTTATGCTTAAAGTGGCTTTTGTCACGCTCCAACAAAGCAACTTTGATAAATGCTCCTTAATTTATTGTCACATATGTGAAATCAAAGTGAAACATTTACAGGCTGTCCACTGAGTCAGACCAGAGGAGGGGCCTCTTTGGTGAAAGTGAACAGCCCTGAGTTAAATTTCTTGTCTTTGGAAACTTTGGCTTCTACCTCCTGTCTCGCTCCCGGGGTTAATCAGAGGCATAAAGGTTACGATCTACGTCTAGTGACTAATGACTGTATGATGTGCATGGAAACGACGTGACAGTTTGCAGTCATTAACCTGGGAACAAGACATGGTTCATTTTTTCAGAGGAAGGCAGGTCAGATTCAACACAGCACAGGATAAGACTTATTTTTGCCTACACATTGTATTCTGAATTCTGACTAGCTGCCTCTTAAAACATGCTTAATTGTATGTTCTTTATGTTTCCTGAGCTAGATAGGGGGACTTTTAACCAAAAGAGCGTTCAGAGACCTCCGCCCCTGCCCTGAACCATGTGCTAAAATCTTAAGCGTTTAATAGCAAAGTTTTCTTTAAACAAGTTGTCAGACAAGTCACTTTTAGACAGGTTGCGTCTGTGTTGTCACAGGCACAATCCAATTTCACTCACCCCCAACATGTGTTGAGCTTGGATGACTTGCTCATAAGCAACTTCTTGAGAAATGCACACCCTCTTGAAAAGAGAGAAAAGCTGGGCTAACACTGCGATTCACAGGCTGACCTCTGACGCGACCTCTCGCCTGTTTGCTGACATTTTTGCAATGGAGGCACTTGAACAAAAAATTGGGGGAGGAGAACGAAGAAGAGAGGAGTAAGAAAGGAGGAGGAGGAAAGGGAGAATGTCTTTTTTCTGATGGATGAGGTCTTCTCCTGTTACATTTGGAGAGAACACAGCTGTGAGGAGCTGTTAAGTACACGCAAACAAGCCGTCTGCTTCAGACAAGCCTGCCGGGCACCCGGCCCCACATCCCACTTGTACAGCTCTGACACATGATCACAGCCAGACAATACATGTGGGAGCAGAGCGTGCTCCACTAAAAAGTGAGAAATATTTTCAACTAGAACAAAAAACAATCCCCTCTCAATACCACAGGGACCCCTTTTGGTATTAATTCATCTTGTTTCTCTTTGTCTTGTGCTGGTTTGTGTGCTGTTGGGGAGAGGGAAAAGTGAAAGGAGAGAGTGGGGTTTGGTGGTTTAGTGACTAGGAAATAGGTTAGGAATGGGGAGAAATGTAAAGAACATCTGCTACCGTGACGGTGTCACACTTTGTCTAATGTGTTTTGAATAGGCACGGCTGTCGCAAGTTGTGTGAAGGGAAATCTTTCTGATCCATATGCTGATTAAGGGAATTAATGTAGGATTTCTTTTTAAGCAACAGCCACAGTGTGTAGCTTTTTATTTGGCAGTTCTAATGGTGAAAAGTACAATTTCATCATATCCTTAAAAAACACAAAAGGGCATTTGATTTTGTTGTGGTCACAATAAAGCACAAAATAATTATAATATATAATTATTAACAATTATTAGACTTTACACTTTCAGCCAAATAGGCAGCATTTCTATTAGACAGAGGGGACTAGCCTGTCCACAGTGAATACAGAGGGGGAACACTAGTCAACATGTTGCCATACGAGAAACTGAAAGCGATGTGATCTTGATACTTGTGGCAAACCACAAATACGTTGACAAAGTTTTTAAACTCTTGCACACATTCAATTGACATGTAGTGTAAAGTGGCTTGGGTTAGTACTCTATTGTAGCATTAAATACATGTGGCATTGTGCTAGGATAAATCATGGTTCAGATTCGAATGATAATGGAGATGGTTTGCTGACAGATGGATGTTGTGGTGAAATCTGGATCCCAAAGACAAACCTTGCCCTTTGTCAGATTTTTACTAATAATCCATAAGAGTTTCTGAGTGAAACTTAAAACGTGGATAATGGATTCTCTCTCTCTCTTTCTGTGTGTGTGTATTATTGGTAGTGCTGATGCAGCATTCATCACTGCAGCACCACAGCTGGTTGTGTTTTGGGTATGTGTGTGTCTCTCACTGTGACACTGTCTGAACTGTGAACTTCAAATGACTTCTGCTGTGCAAAGTGCCAGTGCTATTATTGGCCATATAGAGTTCATTACATACCAAGGACACAATGGGTGCTGATATAGTAGTGTGTGTGTGAGTGTGTGCGTGTCTGTGTGTGTGTGTTTGTGCATGCGTGAGGATTAAAGGAGCAAAGAGAACTACAACAAACTGATGTAGGCGTCCTTGATGCATAAACTTTCTGAATCACAGATGTATGTATGCACAAAATTGATGTTTCATCAGAGCACCATAGGATAGTGTGTAAACTCCTACTGAATCTTCTCTGCAGCACCAGCGTCTCAGTATTTTTATATATGATATATTTTTAATCTATCATCATACTATTTGTAGAGCTGAGGAGAGGGTATGAGGCCCCTCCAGTAGAAAAGGACACACACATTGTGGACAAGCCGCTGTCAGCAGCTCCAGGTCCAGGTCGCAGGATACACTATTGTTAAGTGTCTCCATTTATCACAAGGCCTGGGTTAAAGAGCAGCCCTACTTCCTGTATCCCAGCACTTCACACTCAACTGAGCTGTTCTGCAGGACCATCACAAACAAAAGCAACCTTTGCACAGCAAAGAGTGAGGCTCGAAAAAAAAATAAACACACAGATGAAAAAACTTGGTGGGCCAACTACAGGAAGAAATATATTTATATCAATATAGCCTGCTGTTATTCTTCCACAATGCTGAATGCTAACAGTAGCTACGTGCCATTTAAGCTGCTGCCTGAGGGGTTAAGGTGATGAAGGAAATCCAGGTGAAGCATCTCTCCAGCACTGATAGCGTCACACCACTGACTGCCTGCTGATATGACATGAAGTACAGCCTACTTGGCGCTGTTCTGTGTGGCCAAACACACCTGTGACAAGTTATGACATCACACATGGAAGCAGAAAAGTGCTTATCATAAGGTTTTGTTGTGCAAATAATATAAGCTATGTGCAGACTAGACTTAATATTAGTTGTACTTATTTACAACGGATTTTTAGCATAATTAAAATAATCTCTATTCGAGTTCAAATGCTTTGCCCAAACACAACTGACCTTTCCCTAAATTTTTGCTGCATTAAATATATACTCTATGTATCTTTTTCATTACCATTTTAAAGGGAAATATATTAAATGTGTGATTAAGTTAAACTTCACTCAACAATTGTTTTGACCACATAGGCACCTAAGTAAAGATATTGTAACTCCTAGGACTTACAATGTGCAATATGATGCATTAAGTACTCCAGATTTTCTTAAAAGCATTTGGAGCTGGATAGTCAGTCCTTATTAGTGATGGTCTGCGTGTGCATACACGGCTTTAAGTTAACGTTATTGACTCCCTGTGATTCTGCATATGTTTCTAGGCTTGAGGAAAGTTTTTGTTCCACTCCACATCTCATTATTCATCTTGTCTTTAACTCTCTGTGAGCACTGCAGAGCAGATTACCGTGAAAGAGGAGTGGCTCCGTGTTCCATTCTCTCCTTCAGCATCTCTGTATCACTCTCTATCACTCTTTCTGTTTGTCTTTCCATGCATGCTGATATGTGTTTAGACGAGGTTTGGGCTCGTATGACATACTTCTGTTTAGAATGATTATGCTTTGATTTCATTTGACAAAATTTTCTCTCTCTGTCTCTCTCTCTCTCCAGTTACATGAAAGAAAACAACAGTGCCCCCTTACTTGTTCTCTAGATATTAATTTGGCTTAATTTAATTTGGAAAACATCTCCAGCAAGTTTTCCTGGCACAACCTTTGAAGTGACAATATGAAATAATAAACCCTATTAAATATAAATCACAGGGGTAATGTCAGCATTGGTATGATTCCTATTTGATTTTCAAGAGAGAACACATGTGATCACTCTTTTTTGCACTCCTCACCCCCACCCACTATCCCACTATTTCACCTTTAATTGAATATGTTTCTGTTGTTGTTGCCAACCAATCCCACCCCCCACCCCCATCTACTTCCTCAAGCACGTAATGCATGCAGTAAATAATTCAAATGAAATTAATTTTACAGCACCTTGTTTCCACTAAGCATGCCAACATCTGTTGTCGAGTCACAAGTTTACATTGTTGGTCATTACTTTCCACAATGAGCAAAATGTTTTATTAAAGCCCCGTGGGAGTTCCTCTTGGATCAGGCAGAGACGACGGTGCTACTGACTGAACCCTCCCTGAACTCTGACAATCAAAGATTGGCTGCAGCTCTATTGGGGCTTGACTACTGCGGCGCTTCCCAAAAACGGGCTGGGACTTAATGTGATTGAGGTATTGGACAGCCTCAGTCCTTCAGGAAATCGCTGACCATAATGAAACAGCTTTGCTGACTTTTGAAGTGACGTAGTGCTTTTGTTCAGCACAACAGAGTAAATCTCACCCTGCTGTTATTTCACAAAGGATATATAAATAGGCCTTTTATTCTGTTGCTTCTAATTACAATAGTGCAAATACTACAGCACAATATGAAATGATAATCTTCAAGTTAAATCATCAACCATTTTATCTACTGTCAATATAAAACATGCAGTACATATTATATCGCTTTTTACTTTCCACACTGTTATGTAGGCCCAATACTAAAGGAGTGTTTGGTAAAATTAATATTTGTTATAAAAGAGATGAGGACCTGCATGTATGTATGTAATGCGTTAGAAAGATGTGTGGGCGCATCCTGGTGAGGACAGAGTTCAATAGCACATCTCCTTTATATGCAGGGACAGCTCAGGAAGTAGGCTGTTTATTTGCATTGGTCCACATTTAAAAGGCTCTGCACTCACAGCCTTTCAAAGAAACACACATTGTATATTCATCAATTTTCGTACACATGGGGAGAGAAAAAATAAGCAGACTGCTATCCATAAATCATTAAGATACAATCAAAAGCAAACACAAAATAAGATGTACACAGACAATCAGCTGTGGTTGAGTTGTGAATGTGGTCTCTAAACCTCAAACCAACGTCGCAGTGGTGGTTATTTTAGTTACTGTTGGAAAACAGCTTTAAACGCTAAAGTCTCCACAGGCTGGGGCTTTAACAGAGCAGAAGAAAAGAGGGAGGCATAGCAAGGCATCCTATGAGTGTTTCTGGAAGCACCTTTCCTCTGAAGACTTGGCTGTAAAATGTGAGGGGACCCAGGACACACCTCTGAGGAACTCTGAAGTGGTTGTAGCCACCAAGGGGCCCTGATAGCCCGGCTGCTTTTGCGCTCTATTGGCCCCCGAGCAGGTGACAACGACTCGTCCATACTCTGGGCCTCTGCCAGTAACAGATGTGCTTAGTCAAATGACTAATTGAAAACGTAAAACAAAATCAGCAGCTTGGCTATTTGGCCTGCATAATAACAGGCCTGTGCTGATAAAGGAGTGGGAGAAAACACGCACACCCCTCTCATCAGCGGCGCCATTAACAATCATGAGCAAAGATGAAAACAACGCTTGGTTTATTCGGCAAATGAAAGCACATAACTAGATGCTGTCCCTGGAGTCCATTTCCAATTTTAATAATACATCAAGGAGCATAGCTGCAGCAAATGCTACTACATTGAGAGCCAAAGCATACCAAACTGCTTACAGCTCCAGCATTGGGAGACAACTCCCAGAGCTAAGAATTTAGCAAATGCATAAAGGTACACAACATGATAGCTATTAGCTAAATTAAAAGAGCCATTACCAGAGCAGTGTGTGGAATCACTTGCCAGTTAAAGACTACAAACCAAAATTTTCCATTTCAGAAAAAAATGTCTGCATGTTTGTTTTTTCCTCACCTCATCTCTTTCCATCTTCATCGTGAAAAACATGCAGCCTGAGCTTGCCTCAAATTATGTGCATGAATAATAAAGTACCTTCTAATTAAAAACTGTTGTTAAATATGCAAAAATATAATGATAATGAGATTGTGCAATACCTTGGAGTAAAGCACATTATAAATTACTTAGAAGTGCAAGTCGGCTTGACCCAAACATTGCATTTTGAAGGCTATTTGCAATATTATGTCTGGGGCATATGGAGTGGGGGTACAGTAAATTGTGTTTAGGTCTGTCTCAAACTGTTCGTGTACATACATGCACACATGTGTCTGTGAATGTATGTGTCTGTTGATGTGTGTGCGTAAGTGCATGGGTGTATACACTGACATATGTGTCTGGGTATTAATGGGGGATTAATCATATGTATGTATGCAAATGTTTCTAGTGTCTGCTTCACTGATTCTTTAGGGGAAATGTCAGTGTTAAAGCAACTTGAGGTAGTGTTTGAGGACAGTGTGCACTTTTAAAAAAGCTTTAAATACATGTTTCAGATGGCAACAATGAACAATATTAGACATTTGCAGGTAAATGATTAAACATGCTATAAGTATTAGTAGTCCTAACAAAACAATTGCAGGTGTCATCTCAAAGTGGATATTTATGCTGCAATTATTTACATGTATTAGATTTAAGACTGTTATTTTCTGTGGCAGAAAAGCAAATAAATCATCATACCACATCATAATAATCAAATCTTTGTCTTTTTTTCCCCTGCTTGCTTTGTGTTTGCTTCACATCATCAATCATATCAGTTCTTCTGTTGTCCTCTGATTGAGTTGTCTTCATAGCTATATGTGACAAAGACTCTTTCTTAAGTCAGTAAACAAAAATAGACTTCCTCAATGCACATTTTTGTGCAGTTTTGAAGTGGTAGGTAGCAAATCAAGAAATGAGGGTTGTCAGTTTTCAACAGACAAGTGTGCATCTACAAAAAAAGCAAAGATGGGAGAAAAAGTGCACATTTTATGTTGGCTTATTATTATTCTGCTACTGGCAGTCATGTCCAATTTAGTTTTCCTGTGAAGTAAATAATAACTTGTCTTTTTAGAAAATATTTACACAGGTTTAGTGAATATAGGAAAGACTAAAGAAATATTACGTTAGGTAGCAGTAGACAACATTGGTTTATGTAGACATGTAGATACATATGTATACACTACTCTTTGTTTCCATAACTTTATTGCATTAAGATGCATTATTGAATCATATTTATGGAGATGAGAGTACAAGTCAATTGGAGGCAATAATATTCCTTAGCTTTATAAATTCATGTGACACATACAGAATAGAACTAGTTTTTAATATTCAGCAAAATAAGGCCTTACTCTGATTGAAAGGTTTGCACTGCACATTGTCAAACATGATTGCTTCATTCTGGCCCAGCCAGCACCAGGAACAATGTGCATATTTCACTTCCAGTCAATAGGCCTCCACCATGTTTATTAAAATTTTAACAGGACTCTGGGCTTCACAGGTTCATCAGCTATTCAAAGCTACCGAACAAATCAGCTGTCATCTCTCCTTGCATGTTTCTGCCTCCCCACTCCCCATGTCCCTGACCTTCCTGGCATCTAGAGCACACTGCCGTTTTAGATGACTTTCCACATCGTCTTTATGGCCAAATAAATAGCAGCTTGTGATGCTATCCATCACGTATTATAATCCTCATTGTTTTTATGTTTAAACCATAAACAAATGCTTGATTATGAGGAAAGAGAATAAATCAGGTGACATTATATGAGAAGGCAATCCAGCCAGGGAAAGAGTCATTTAGATTAACGAAGCAATTGCTTCATCCATGCGCACACACGCAGACAAACACACTTTAAGGAGGGAAGGCCACCAATGATAGTTACGACCAGAGGAGTTATGATTTGATGGATGTGAAGTTTGTTAATAAAAACAAAGTACATTAAACAACAGTGGTGAAACTTGTCCTTTGAATGAAGAGAAGACAGTTATTCACTTTATTGTCTTAACATCTATACCTACACGTTAAGTGTTTATGACGCGTCTAACCTCCTTGTTTTCATCAAGGGAATCATTGTGGCTTATTCATTATTGTCCTCTCACAGTTTTTCAGGTGTCTTGGTTTGACTTATCAAACGAGGTAAACACACCATTGATGTGAAAACTTGACACAACAATGTGGTGACGTCAAACAGGCTCATCCAGAGTCAACTGTGAGAGTAGAGGCCCCTTTGATGTCAGAAATGCAAGGCAGCGTAGAAAACAAAAGCCTTTTGGTGAGGTAGGATGAAATACCTGCATATGTATGTACTATACAGTACATATCTTTGTCTGTTTGTGTGTGCATGTGAGTATTTGTGTGAGAGTGAAACAAAGAGGGAGGAGAATTTGTGTTCCTGTGTGACTTAGAGAGAGTGAATAAAATTGGATGTTTGAGTGTGCATGCATGAAACTCATTTTATCCAGCTTTCAACTTACATCCTTCATCCAGCGGATGAAGTGAGTGAGAAAGTGGCAGTTCTTTGGCAAATAAAATCGGGTTCATGCAAAGCCAGTATTAATTTGGCTTTTCCGTTGGAATGAAATGTTTTTGTTTTGGGAGGAAATTGCCCTGAGCAGTAATGAATTTCCCCCTTCTATGCTGTGTGGCACCATAATTTAGCCGTGCGATAGATCACATAGGCTGACGATTTGAGTGTGCATATATTCTAATAGAAAGCTGATAAATATTACATGTGCAACATTTAAAAGAGGCTCATTTTCCCAGCTTTTAGTGCAGAGAGAGCAAATTTCTTTATAATGGCTGCTGGCAACTTGAGAAAGTGCATGAAAAAAAGAAAACACAACAAGCATTATTGGGGCCAGTTTTTATTCACATTTGTTTATCTAAATGAGTCTGTTAGCAAAAGACATATCAGAGATTAAGTCAGTAGTTAGATTTGCAAAGCTCAGAGCTCTCTGGCATATGACAATACCCGCTGCTGCATTTCAAAGCATCGATCATCCGTCATCACAAACCCGTGGTGATTTTGCCTTCTTCCTTTTGTTTTGAAATGTTTACACGGCCACTCTCTTGTTGTCGTTGTGATCAGTTCTTGCTTTGGTATGAAGTTACAGTCAAAATATGCCAGTGTTTGTCTGCTAAAACAGCTCTCAGTTGTGCATGAGCGAAGAAATTGTCCCTTCAAAACATGTCAGACTCTTTTTGTTGTTTGGAAATTAGTTTTAGACACCGGGATGTATTTGGAATGCTTTGATGTGTTGGCATATTGCTTTTCATGTCATCTTTGTGGTTAAACACATTTATAAATCAACACAGCTACTTTCTGGATGAACAGCTGGAGTGTCAAAAACAAAATAATCAAAGAGGCTGCAGGAGCTTTTGTGTTCGTGTCTTATTTTTGCTAATTTCACACATGATTTTGGAATCCTGTTCTCCATACAGTAGCTGTATTGAAACACTAATTTAAAGGGCAGTGCTGCTCAATTTAACACTAAGAGACTTATTTTAATAACACATTTACAGCAACAAGCACAGACTAGTGCAAATTTCAGGGCATATGCATGACAAATAGTCATTGGGTGTGTCCAAATCAGCAGTACAGTTTTTTTAGTGATTATATTTGTAGGCAGAAATAGCACCACTATTCGCAAATCTGTAAGTAAAACACAAGCAAAATTGCATTAAAGTATAATGCTAGATTTGATTGCAATTGACAATGATGCATCCACCAATTGCCCATAGTAATCCTGTATATTGGTATAAAGACCTAAGATGGCTATGGTGGAATTGTAAAGTTAATGTAAAACTACTTGTTTAAAAAGCTACTCAAATAATAGTAAACATTAACTTATTTTAAATTTACTTTGAGCAAATGTTAAAATGTATTTAAGTATATTTATATATTTGTTTATTATATATTAAGTATTACTTTTATGTTCCTCTAGGAAACTGGTTCTTCAAATTACTTTAATTTGAAGTGTTTTGAAGTGAATTTTCAGCACCATGCTTTTATTTTGAAGACCTTTTCCTTGTTGTTGAGTGACTTACAGGCAGCTATTTGACAGAGAATTCTAGTCAGGTCAGCAACAAATCTAAGCAGCAAATGCCAAATATATTAAACTTGGTTTACTTACTGTATGTTAATGACAGACAAAGGAGAAATGACAAAAACCATGAAGGCACAGAAACTGCAGGACCTTTTTTTTAGAAATATAAACAGTGTGACAGTACACTGTTGTTAATTTTAACATCTTGTGGAACATATATGAACATGTGTTAATTTAACTTTTGCATACACCGTGATCCAATCTCAAACTAATATTTGCTAGACCACCAGTTTTATACAAACACAGAAACTATTTGTTGTCAATTCCCTGTGAACCAGCGTCAGGACAATTACTGATTATTACTACGTTATTATTGGAGTTTATATGGAGGCTATCTCTGTTTATCCATTCTTCATCAACTTCAGCCTCAGCTGAACATGACTGACATTCTTATTTATTTAGATCTGCCTTACCCAGTCTGACATGTTGGCTATGTCTGCTTTTAGGTACTAACAGCACTGTAAATGTTTGTAGCTATTTTTAGCTATCTGTCCTAATACTATTGCGACCCTGCTCAAACAACGAAGTCCATGTAAACTACAGAAGCACAATGGAATTATGGCATAAAGACTGACATTGACATTTGTTTTTTCACTAGTAGTAGTGAAAAATACCTGAATACAAAATTCATAATTTATGTACCGTAAGAAAAACAAAATTCTTTACTGAAGTGGCATCTCTCTCCAGCCTTATGTAGTGAGGGTCACTGAGAGCCATGGGGAACTTCTCCACATAAAGCATTTGTCAAATATTAGTTATTAGTCTTTTTTACTCTATTTTCCCCATCTCCACCTCTTCAATCTCCATTTACAGCAGCAATAGCCCTTGGCCACACAAACCACTTTTCCGATGTCATTCTAAATGGTGCCTAATTCCAGATTACGCAAACCAGTAGGTGAGATGATATTTCTTTTGTCTGGTCCTAAAATAGACGCCTGTGAGCTCCTGCAAGCATCATTTAGTCTAGCTAAATTACCATGACAAGGAGATGAGCAAACGGACAGTGCCTTGGCTTATCTAAGAGAGAGTTGCACTTTAAAAGGATTTTAATGGAACCAATTATTAGAAGGATCTCTTTGCCGTCTGCTCCTCGTGCCACTTGATTGTTCTCGTTATAAATGTCCCTCCTTCCCTTGACAGAGTTGGTCACCATCCCCATCGCCAGCTCGCCTCACTCTTCATCTCTCTCTCTCGCTTGTGTAGTGATGAGAAGGTCAATAGACTACTTTTCACAGCTCTTGAACCTTTTCCATATTTCTTAATTAGGCCAGGCTGCATGTAAAAATGAAGCTGATAGGCTGGCACTTTGTCCTGCTCTCTCACACACAGCCACACATTTATATATTGAACATATTCACACTTTATATTGTGTTCACTAGCTAAGTCTGACTGAACATCTGACTGAATACCTGTAAAGGCAGACTGGAAAATACATAGGTGTTGTCTAGGACTTCATTTCATATACTTTACACTTGACCAAAGCTGTCAATTTGTGCTGCCTCCACTTGTCATGGCACAAACTCATTTGGCATACTAGAAGAGTGTTGGAGAACACATCCTCAGCTTCAGGGGGCAATGGAAGGAAAGATGGACAGAAAGAGGCAGCAGTGGACGAAAAAGAGGAAAAAAGCCATTAGAGCCCTTGACATTTTGTTCATGCTTGAAATCCTCAAGTTGTTCTACTGAGAACCAGTCGATTCCAGCACTAATTAGCAATCAGAAGAGTGTCATGCCTCCACTGGTAATTATGCATTTGTATGAAGCTATTCCACAGCTGGCCTAATGTGGGTACTGTTCCTCCCTTCCCCTCACCTCAGATTTTATACAACCAGTGTGCACTTTAAGCTACAAAGCTGGAAACAAAAGAGAATTTGGAAAAAAGGTATCTCCAGAATCCATTTAAACTCTGCTGTCTACACTTCTATCACCCAACCACTATAGCATTTAGATAATTCCATGTCCTTGCTCCGCTTCCCAAGCTATTGTGTTTTAAGAAGCAGTTTGAAAAGATGATTGTTTTTTTTAACGTCACAATCTCCAGTCATTTGTCCAAGATGCATTAAGTGGCTAGTGTAAGACAATGCTCTGGACTTTTGACAGTATGCTTTAATTAAAGCTGTCTCCAAGGAGGGGCTGAGATGCTGTGAGAATGTCAGTAAGGCTGACGATGAAAACTCCCAGTCTAGCATTACCACCACACAGTCACCTCTCTCTTTGCCACATTGTTGTTGTGTGTAGTTATGCTTAGTTTTGCATTTGTAGTAGTGTTGGAGTAAAAGGTTACGCTAAAACTTAATTTATGCTTCTGCGCTGAATCTACTGAGATTGTACGCCATAGGTTATCCAAGTGATCTATGCCATTGTAGCCTTTTATAACATTGCATGTGTCTCCTCCACCACATGGCAACTGAAATCCAAGCTAAAACTAAGTAGATTATGTTGGAGTTTGATAGATGTTGAACGTGGTTACTTTTTCTGAAAAGACTGTGGAAAAAAGAGAAAATGCTGCATTGTTACCAAATGCCGTCTGCATCACTGCAATGTGTAGTTACATTTGTGGGGAGGTGCATGTCAGGCTACTGCATAGGATCCATGACGTACAGATATATTTAAAGCAGAAGCATAAATCAAGCTTAAGGTCCAATCCCATTTATCCTATTTTACAATAATGGTTGGATGAATCAATTGTCTATGAATATAATAAGAAATATCTCAAGCAGAGATGTGCTGCAACTTCACAGACCAAATTAAACTAAAGATAATGTAAATATGCAAATGCTAACCATCTTGTTGGGATTTTTTGACACATTGTGGTTGTGGATATAACAATCAGGATTATGCCAAAAATGATAAATCCATTATGGGAAATTAATATTGAAGTATTGTTGTAGTACTTCACCACATGTTGGGAAGTGTTGTGTTTCTGGTGTCATCTTCCTACAGTATTAAGACATTAAGAAAGTGCCCATTTGTGCTAATGAAAACCTACAAGAGCCAAACATGTAGTTATCCAGCATTAGTGGTAAAAATGGCATTGTTGATGAGGACTAAGTGTCCAGTACGCAACATAGTAAACATGTCTCTCTTGTTGTCTGTCTTATTATTATTACTCTATAAAAAAACCAATGCCTTTTTGCTGGGAAATTTAGATTCTCACAGCACTGCTTTGTGTATCAAGAGAGCTCAGAGGAGATAGGGTGAGAATGTAGAGGGGGCAAGAGCAGGATCTTGGTGCAAACCCCATGTGTTATCAACTTTCTATTGCTTTGTAACTGGAGAAGAGAGGAAACTAAACATATCTCAGGGTCAGAACATGGCAAAACGCACACAAGAGCTGGTAAAAAGACAGCCAGAGAGACAGCCGGATACACTCTGAGTAAATGCAAGTCGAAGTGACAGCACAAAAGGTTGCTTTACAAAGCGTTTGCTGTTTCAGGCATGTGTGTCTTTTGCTTAATTTATGGACCTGCTGTTTTAAGGCATTTTAGATTAGTCTGTTCTGGGATATCTCATTCCATGTATCACTGTGCGGGGCTCATTAAAGCTGTGAACGAGCTGCTTCTGTCGCCATCTAATTGGCCTAAGGTGCAATAACCGCCAATCAGGCAATTTGGAGCTATTTCAGAATGCAGGTACATTAAACTGGCTTTGCATCAAGTTAATACACAGGGTCTGTTTGGCAACATAGGCCTGATAATGTGATTCATCTCTGATGGCTTTTAGAAAACACCATAAAAATATATTCTGGTAATGACTCTGATGTCATCAAGAGAATGGGCTGATGGTGTGGTTAAATGCATGAATGCATGCTTGTATTATTTTCAGTATGTGTAGGAGCTATGGTGGCAATTATGCTTTCATTTCCACTCAACTGCACTGTGTGTGGTACTAAGCGTCAACCAAGTCATTAAGTTGGAGTTTTGACCAAGGAGTAGCTCAGTCCTGTGTGTTTGTTTGTGAGTGTTTTGTTTCTGAGGTTTATGGTTTGTATTTGAATAGGTCAGTTGGGTCAGGATATGGTACATAACATGTGTAGTTATACACACACACATATATATATATAAATATATATATGTGTGTGTGTGTGTGTCTTTGTACTTGTACTGTATTTGTGAGGACCAATTTATGGGGATATTTTGCCTTGAAAGAGGGTCTACTGATCTAGAGATACAATTCCACATAGCCTAAAAATTAAAATTAGGCAAGTATGTGCAATGTTCAAGATTAGTAGAGACTAGTATTTGTAAAACACGTCTGTATATGCATGCTTTTTGTGCATTAATGTTGTTTATAAGAGTGTGTTCTTTACACTTTGGCTGATGTCTTTGCACCTGTGTTGAGTGTGTTTGAACATGGATATATTTTGATATCATCTTGCATAAGTGTATGGGAGTGTTTTTGCGCTTCTGTGTATGTGTGTGTATTGTGTTGGTTCAGCTCCTTGGAGGACGTGACCTGTGTGGGTAAGGACAGTGTTTAGGGAGGCGAATTGGGAGGAGGCCAGCCTTCTCATTAGCAGGGCAGATGTGAGGTCGCTCTGACCAGATTGCTAGCCACTTCCTTAAAAAAACAGCTCACCAATGGCCTGGCGTGAGACTAACGAAGGGGGAGCTGGGGCATGGAAATGTCCTGTGTTCCTGACATATTGTGAGTAGCCACCAGACAGGGAAAAGCCAGCAGTCTTAACCCACCTCAGAGGCCACAGAACACTGCCCTCCCCTTTCTTCACAACAACATCCTTGTAAAAACGATGGTCAAAAATAACACAAGCGGAAAACTGCAATGAGCTGCTACTTTATCCCTACTGGTCCCCTCTTGGGACGATTAGCAACCCAAAGTGAAAGAGAAAGACATAGAAGGTGAGGGAGAGTGTGAAGTTGGGCAAAGGAGAGAAGAAAGGAAAAGCATGGAACCAATTTTGCCACAACTTTCATCCCTTTAGAGTTGTTTGTTCATGAGATAATGAGAAGGCCATTAGAACAACATATTAGGTAATTACAAGCTGAAAGCCAAATTTATAATCTCCATTCTATTTTCTCCTTTATCTTTCTCATGGCAAAGTTAAGATGGCTACCAGCTTCAGGAGCATGTGAGGTGAGATTTTGATGAGGTACCGCAAGTGGCTTTCAATTAAATACATAATACAGGCAGTGCACTTTTTTAAAGTAATTAATTAATTAATATTTTGCACCACCTGTTCTTTAATATTGCATTTATAAAAGTGGGCATATTTAGCCTGTATGTTAGAATTTAATGTGTTAGATTTAAGGGATGTAGTGACAAGTAATTAAATACAACATCAGTCATTCTGCAGTGGCTGCAGGCATGAAGAAAAACACATTTTTGTGTGTGCATTATAACCACTCAGTCAGTAGGGGAGAGTGAGGTTGCTTCCTAACAGTGCTAATGGTTGTGGGTGTGTGACACCAGCTAGAATCAGGTAGACAGGTCACACCGTCAAACAGGGAGCAAGTGCATGGAAAAGAGGGGTCAAGGGCGACTAAATCGCTCGGCCGCTCTTTTTGAGATGACAAACACGTGCTGCTGCCAGAAGGGAACCATTAAAAATAATTTACACAAGCTTTATGTTGGCTGAGCTCTTTTTGATGCAGTGTTTCCCCTGGCAATTATGGCAATGGCGCAGCTCCAGCCATATGGCCAGCCGGGCAGTGGGCCGTAAGGCTCAGGAATACCTGGGTGGTTAATTAAGAGCTGTTGCCAGGGCCATAGGAGGCCAGTCTCAGATCTTCCACACTCCCACCCCCACCACACTACCATCTCTGCTAACGCTCTAGCTTTCTCTTAGAGTAGACCCTCCACTGTGACCTACTGTTGTCTCTCCTCGCTCACAGGCAGCAGCCACTAGGGAAAGGGAGAGGCCACCGGTAATTATTTGAGATAACATCCCCCAAGTTAAGGTGGGATAGGTGTAAAAGGAGAAAAACCTATGTGCTGTGTTTGTGTGTTTCTGTTTCTGGATATGTGTGCATGTGCACATATGTGTGTGCACCCTTGTGTAAGAGTGTATATTCTCAAATGCATAAAGGTTAACATTACCACTTTCCTTTCTGAGTAAGTGTAATGCTTCTTTAGAATGGAGGACAACGTAGCCATGTTTTTCATGAATTCCTCATTCTGTATTCAGACATCTACTATACTCTGCTCTCAGTAACCACACCAATTTGAATAAACTATTCTCACTTGCCAGGGAGCACTCGCCTCTCTTTGACATTTATTTTCCAGCAACTGTAAAAAGAAAATATCAACACTGAGCAGGAATTTTGCAATTTCAAGGTATTTTTAAGTTACTATGATAAAGATGTGCTGTAATAAGTTATTATACTACATTTTTGTTTATTCAGAAAAGAGGCCATCTGCATTCTGGCTCTTGGTCGGTCAGTTTCAACATGCAACATCACCATTATTGCCACAGTTAGGTCACAGTATTGTCAACTAGGGGTGGGCAATGTAGACTTAAAACTATATCACAATATTTTAAATATTTTTTGTGGTAATGACATAAATTGCAATATGACAATTCACACTATCCTTTCTGCCCACAAGTCAAATCAGCATACAGTGTTTAGAGCCAAGCAAATGAATTAAACCATATATTTATTGAAGAAAAGCGAGTTGCAACGAGATGGTGGGGATTGATGGAGGGGGTCTAAAGAAGAGGAGTGACAAACCTTAGGCCTGAGTTTGAGTGTGAAGTTGGCTTTAGGCAAGACAAGCACTTTGGTTATGGTTAGGGTTAGGATAATGTTTTTGTTTAAATTGAATACAGACATTGTGTGTGAAGTAACTGTTGGACTGTCCCTGTCCAGTGTTGTAAGTGCCCGAACCAAACAATAAAAAACTTATAACACTGAAGTCTCAAATCTGGAAGTCATACTGCAAGATCAGATGTCTTTGCGGAAAATAAAACAGGTTGTTGTGGACTGGATATTTTGGCAGATAAAAATGGCACCTGTGTACATTTAATTGATATATTAAGTATCAACATATTTGTGACTTGTCATTTACATTAATTGTGACCATGAGGCCGATATGGTAATAAAAAAAGTATTTGTGATTCCAGTTTAGTTGTATAAAAATTGTATTTTTACTAGACAGGGTTACTATCATAATATCAAACTATGTTGTCATAGTCATTGAGTGTTAAATTATTTGCAGTAGAGACAAAGACAAAACAATAGCTCAATATTATATTTTACTTTTACAATTTGATACCAAAATTACTTTCAGTTCATATGACTAGTCTTCTAATCTTTTGACCTTACTGAGTTATCTTGGTTTTTGATGTTATAACATATAACTTTGACCTTGGCTGAGGTCTTCACAAGCCTCCTGTCTAAACATATTGATATTCATAAAAGCACTATCACTCTATCAATCTGCTAGACAGAGATCTAATACAGTATAATGAAGCAATAATGAGGAATTTTCTCTTGTTAAAATGTCATTTATGTAATGAATAAAAGATGATGGGTTCAGCTGTGTCTGCTTTGTTCTCAATCAGTCTTTTTTTTTTTTTTTTGCTCTGGCCTGTACACTAACAATGGCGTCATTGGCAGACATTGTCCCGATAATCAGCCAAAATTGCTTCATGTTTCCACTGTATAAACAATCATTAGGATGTTGTTTTGTTCATTCGCTTCGCCTCAGCCTTTCATTTGTGAACAGTGGCTGCAACAAAAACACTGACAGCTTCTAATCTAAATCTGTGATAGTTCAGAATGTCCTGATTGTGACAGCATAGCAAGGCAAATACATTTGTGATTTTGTCTGTGAGTGCATGTATTTGTGCCCCTCTATATGTGTGTATGTGTGTGTCAGAGACCCCCTGCTGACTCTCCCCCTCATCTCCATATTCCTTTCTGGGAAATGTAAATGGATACATGATTATCTTTACACGGACCCAAGCAGGGTATGGGACCCTATCCTTCACTGTGACTAAAGAAGAGTGGGAAATTTTATGGTACAAATTATAAATGATTTATGTGTGTAGTGTATGGCATCTTCCCCTTGATAACCTCTCCTGTGATTTTTTTACATGCTCGTTTTTCAGCTGAGATTCAGCAAGGTCCCAGTGATGTAGTATCCTCTCGCTGTACCTCTCTAAACAATAAAAAGCATTATCTGTCTGCTTGTCTGTTTTCAGTTTTCAGTCATTTACACTGACCTGGTATCTTATGGTAATAAATCCCAGTGAGTAAAAGTAGAATGATATATTTGATGCTGAATAATTGGTCATTTTGGTTGCAGGCTCCCCAGCTTCACATTATAGTGATAATGAAGGCCTCCTGAATATGGTGATGAGTGTGCATGTCGGATATGTGTCTCTGCATGCATCTGTCATATGTGTGCATGCATGCCTCTGTGTGGGTGTGTGTACTGCAGAAGTGTCTCCTGAGTCAGGGATTATTGCTGATAGATTATTTCTTCAGCCCCCTCGTTATCACCGGATCAAACAGAGATGTGACCCGCACTTCATCACTCTATTCACCCTCCTCTTAAACCGAGCTCTGGAGACCTGCACAGAAAGCTGTTGGACCCAAATATATAGGGCTGTGTTGAGACCAGAGGCCCATAATACGGCTGCACTGGGACTATTTTGCATAATTATAAACCCTTGCTAAGAATGTGTGCAGTATATTTTCACTAGCCTTGTGAATTTTATCTTCGCTGCTGAGAAAACCCTTTATGAAAATAGTGTGCGTGGCTGATTCTATCTCATCTCATTTATCTCATATCTCATTTATCTCACTCTGTTTGCAGTTGAGGTTTTAAAAGAGATAGCTCTTTAAAATATTATACTTGTCCGTTCCATACTGTCCTGGCCTCTACTGTCCAGACTCATGTTTCAGTCCCTGTTATTATGTGATATTGTCGTCACCTGTCCTCATTACTAGTTGAAGGACAGGCCCTTTGATGCTCATTAGTGAGCGTCCCTGTGTCAGGAGTACAGACTAGTCATAGAGAGGTGGTGTGAGCCGCAGCTATGAGAGACTGTGATGTCAGCCAACCTGTGTATACCATGACAGTGGTGACACCCTGCCGGTCTTGCTTTTGTCAGGGGGCCCTAACGAGGTCATCACTGTCCCTGAGACAGGGGTCACCCTTACATTTGACCCCTGTCCTTACCCATGCTGTAATGTCAACAACTCCTCCCATCACCTGCCTGGTGGTGTCCCTGCGCTGCCCTCCTTCATTGGCTGGTGGCATGCCGAGCTGTCATGCAAGTGGGCAGTGTGTGTGTGGAAATCAAGGTGGGTTGATGTCTTTTAATGAGACAGACGTAGAGCCCCGCTAATGTCCCCACCTTCGTTAGGCAGGACCCAGCTGCAGCCTGTCAGCCCCCTTATTAAGCTCAGCCCTGGTGGGACGGCCAGGCAGGGCAACGTGGCTGATGCTCTGTCTGTCTATCAGTTGGTCAGCTTCTCTCCTCCTCTCTCCCCTTGGTGAACCTTAGTCTCCAGGGTGGAAAGCAAGCTCTGTCTGCCTGATGGCATGGTACTGTATGTCAGGGCTGTACTCTCTGCTGTTTTCCCTGGTTCCTGGGAGGTGGTTGGCTAATGATCCACCGACAGGGCTTTGGGGCGCTCCACGGCATTTTGTTTCCTGATTAGAATGCAGCGGCGGCCTTTGTCAACAGCGATGTCAGCCGCTGTAAGGACAAAGCATTGTTACCAGGAGCATAATTAAATCTGTTTCCTGTGAATCTGCCACCTGTGTTGACCAGGCAGTCGGGGATTCAGAGATTGTTTTTTTCACCTCCCACCACTCTGTATTTTGTGTTTATTCTCTCCTCTCTCCTACCCCTGTATTTGTTGTTGTTTCTATTATGCGTTGAAACAGGGAACCAGCTACATAACAGGGAGAAGATATAATTGTAGTTTTTGAGGGAGAATTATGAAAACAGTAGTAGATCTTTTACTTATCCTTACCTCTTTCTTCTCAGGTGCAGATTGCTGCCCAGAACCTTAATAGTGATTAATATCTTTACAAATTGCCTAAAATATGTATATTATTATTATTTAAAACTATCATTGTTTTATTATAATAATTATTAATTTTGTTAGATATGTATAAATGTTACATAACACATAATATATCGGGTTACTCATTTATATAGGATGCTAGAATTTCATGTGTTTGTATGTATTCACTATGTATATTTATTCTTTTCATCTATTGTGACCCTGTTATAAAAGGCTGCAGTTATCTTTCTCATCAAATACGCAGTGACATGTGAGCCAGAGCTAACCAGACCATTAAAGGCAACAGCAGTCCCTAGGATATGGACTGGTCAGAAATTAATTGGCCCCATGGCTGTTTGAAAGCACAGGGAAAACAACTCCATGGAGTGTATCAGGATTTCCCACATAAAATATGTCAATTTTCCCAGCTCAAGCCAGCAATAATGACCCCATGGTGCCGTAGAGTGGTGTGACAACACAAATGACACTACACTGTGTGCTAATGACATGGGATGTAGTCACTGGGTAAACATGGCAATTAAACAACAGTCTCAGACTGAGTGGGGCACACATAGAACCTTCACAGACCCTGTTGTGTCTTTGTCTTAGCGTACTCTCTCTCTTGCTCTCTTTCTCTGTTTCTGTCTCTCTCGCTCTATGAGACATTTGCATGCTGGAGGCATAATTGGCTGGTCTCATGGTGGCAGTGGCAGTATTCCTAGAATGAGGACATCTCAATGCACCTCACACGTCCTCACTGTCACAAGGCTCGCTGCTGAAAGCCTTCCTGACACAAACACAGCAACACAGAACGCTCCCACAATGGCAGCCATGTCTGCTCCCACTCAAACTACACCCTGTGACAAGAAGGAGCTGAACTAAGCACATTTCTCTTCCCCCCTTGCAGTTTCCAAAGTTCAGGATTACCGTCAGCATGCAGGAGCACTGCTGGAGAAGTTTTTTTTTTGCTCTCTGAGGAGGCTATGAGAGAGAGTTTGGAGGGTGACAGCCAAGGCGTAGCAGTTTGCTGAAGAAAACTCATATTGAGTTTGAGTATGTAGGCACATTTGAACATGCAGTAACTTATATAAGTGGCACATTTTGTATGCATGATGGACTGAATTCAAATCTGTTGTCAGTTAGAATGTAACACACCACTGTGTTACATGTTTCCTATTTCAGAGAAAAAAGGAAGTAGCAAAATGTGGCCAGCTGATTATGTCTACAGTATTAATCTCCATCCATTATCACAGCTACGCATTTCTTCATCTTTGATTGAATCATTGAGCAGATACAGATTATATATGACTACCCACAGGTGACACTACAGTGTGCTCTAGTGGTTAACACTTACTCGTCACATTGATAGAGTACTCCTGCCTCAGCCTTATTTCACTCACCCATAGAACAATTAGCAATGCTGAGAAATTTTGCAATTAACAGCCTCATAACTGTCACATGCCCCAATTTTAAATCAGCAGGAGTAATATCTATTTTAGACCAAAGCTTAATTACAAAGTAAAGCATTTGCATTTGTAGTGATTATCATTTTTAAATGACATTATTATTACTTTTTTTAAATTTTTTAAAATGCTACATCTCTACAGGCAATGCACCTCCATGTGGCCAGAGATTTATTTGGGAGGGTTTGTGTGTAACTGTCACACTCACACAGAGAAATCACACAAAATCTGATAACAATGCATTCTGAACTTGGTGATAAAGAAATAATGTTTTAGGTGACTGAATGAGTGACTGCCAATGCCAGAAGAATAGCATTCACTTCAAGCTTGACATTCTCCATCAAACCACAGCATACTCTTGTGAACAAACAGTCTGTCTAAAACTCTAAATGGGCTCAGTCAAAATGGATGCTAGAGCCCAGTCAAGGCTTAAATCATCTCTCTGTTGAGCTCAAAAGAGAAGCGTCGAAGCCAGAAAATAGAAGAGTCGGGCTGATGGAATCTGGCGCAAACACATTCCCACCTTTCCAATCTTATTTTCGTCTCTCGCCTTCTGCCTGGTTCCCTTTCAGGGGCTTAGTGTACTTTTTATGTCCCAGTGCGTACAAAGTCTATCAGAATGCATTTGTTTCAGGGAGCCCCCATTCACTTTCAAAGGGTTAAACAGACCATTCACCGACCTGTCAACATTCCCTGGCCCGCCTCACGGAAAAGTCTGCTCGAGTTTTGTTCCCGATCAACACTTGTCTCCTCGGCCCGTTGTTGCTCGCGTCGTGTAATATCCATGACAATCGTGTTGGGCTTTTCAGGGGGCTCTGTAGCACCCATTCTGTGGGGCCACTTTCAGGCCATAAAGAGCTTTATTTGTGTGGATTTGAAAGAGTCATGTGAAGTGCCCTCAGGCTGGAATCCTCTTCAGCGGGTCACCACTGTCTCAATAGGCTTCACACTCACAGGCGGTCATCAGTACTGCCCTCACGTTCTTATGAAGCAACATCAACGGCACTGCTGCAAGAGTTCTGAAAGTCCTCTGAAAGGTGCACTACAGAGAAGCAGAAGTAAATGGGTCCTACAGAGGGAGAGACAAGCATAGGAAGGAGACAATAGTGAATGTGACAGAAAAATAATATATTGGGCTTGGATGATGCAGTATTGTAAGCACTTGACTTGGCTGGGTGTCTAACATCGGCAACACCAGAACCTCTTCTGACCCAACTGCCTTAAGTGTGTGGACATACACAAATCAGACTGCACCCAAAGGCACTGAGGGCCAGGTCGTGGGAAGTAAAAGAGTTCCAACGGCGTATTCATTTTCATGGACCATATGGAAATTCTGTTGTGTGCACAGCGGACGCGTTAGATAGTAGTGACCCTAACGGCCATGTGTGCGTATGCTGAATGGTAAACAATGTAGAGTGGGGCGTCACCCTGACCCTCGGCATATGGGTATCCATTCTAAAGGAGAGTTTTCACAAACACAGCTATGCTGCCTGGCAGGCCCTTGGGACTTTGATTTGTTAATGAATTGCTCTATTGACTTGCATCCTCGCTTGCTTCATTAGAAGACACCAACAACACTCCCTGTTTTTCTTTTTTCCCCCTTCTTTTTATTCCACCCCAAACTTATGCTCAGAGAGGAAGATGTGGGCAGACGGGGGTGGGGTGAGGACGTGGGGTGAGTATTACAGAATGCTATTGTATGTTTGACTTAAATCTTCAGGCTTGTCATCTGTTTTTGCCCCTCTTCTATCGCTTCTATTATTTAGCCCAGCTAATTTGTATTGTGGCAATTTAAGACAACTCTCCAGTGCTCAGTGATGCAAGAGAACAAACGTAATGCCCCACTCCACCGCCTCCCTGTCCTACTCCCCCACCCTTACACCCACATCTCAGGCAGGCCATGGCCCAGGACCAGCCTCCTCTAAATCTATTTCCCAGTCCCTCCCCAGCCTTCATTACCATGTGGAGACAATAATGGTTTTGTCAGGACGATACCTGCTTTACAAGTAGCAGATTATTGTGTCCCGCCAGTGTTAACACAACAAGTACAAGCCCTCTGTCTGTGGCCATTCCACCGGCTGTCAGCACTCATCCATAATGGAAGTGTCACACCATAACACACGGCACACAAAGACGTGTGACCCTCCAGCTACATGCACAAAGACATACAGGCTCTATAAGACTTGCACAACATATGGCTACAGCATTAGGGCCTGTGGTTCTTCCACAAAACACAACTGAGCCAAAAACTTCCTACCCTTTGTCCTTAAAATGTGTTGCCCCTGGCTGCTAGGCCACACAGTGCCATGGTTGTGCACCAATTACACCACACTTTACCAGGAGTACCATCTGCATGCCAAATGCACCATTATGTCTGGGCATTCTGGTCCAATAGGTGTGAATTTTACAGGCCTAGGAGTGTATTAAAGACAGCAGGCATTTTATACATGTGAGTGTGTGTATGGGTTTTTTTTTTTTGCTTTTTTCTGCTGTTTTGTATTTTTGCTTATGTGTCTCTTCATACTGCATATATGTAGGCATGTAACTATATCAAATGTGATTTTTTTTCTTCTGCGAAAATATCTGATGTTGCAGTTCAATATCCAGATGTGTGACTTCAGCATTATTAACATTTCTTATGCTTGGGTTTAGGCATCACAACACGGGTTAAGGTCAGGGAAAGACTGTGGACTGGGCAAATAGACAAAAATGTAACAGTTGCTTCACGCACACAGCTTCTGCATTAAAATTTAAATCAAAACACAACCTTTCTCTAACACTAATCTAAGTGCTCAAAGCTCTCTCTCTCTCACCTGGACAAAGCAGGAAGCACTGTGAGGATCATGTTTTCAAGTGTATCAGCAGTGACAAGGAGGCAGAGGGCAGGGGCCTGGTAAACCGCTTTGTGGAGTGGTGAGAGAACAACCACCTGACCTTAAATGTGACGAAGACCAAGGAGATGATTGTGGACGGGTTGTGGAATAGAGCCAGCTTGAACACCATTTTGTTTTAGGAGAGGAGGTGAAGTTGGCGAACGGATAAAAATACCTGGGAGTTTTTCTGTCAGAAAGGGACACAGCAGACTTTACTTCTTGAAGAAGCCTAAGTCATTTAATGTGTGCAACAAGATGTTGCAAATCTTTTACCAGTCTTTTGCATCTAGTGCAATATTCTTTGCTGCTATCTGCTGGGGTAGCAGCATCAGACCCAGGGACACCAACAAGCTGAATAAACTGATCGGGAAGGCTGGCTCTGTGTTGGGGACTTCACTGTAACCCTTGGAGCAGGTGGTGGAGAACAGGATGCTGCACAAACTACTGAACATCATGGAGAACAGCTCGCTTCATCTCCACAGCCTGCTGGTCAAACAGCGGGGCAGCTTTAGTCATAGATTTCTCCAGCTCCTCTGTGACAAGAAACCGTATAGGAAGTAATTCCTGCCAACAACCATCACCCTATACAATAACTATATTATGACAGAGAGCTCTGCTCCAACAGTTTAACTATCTGTTGTGGGACATACTTTATTTTCTATTATTACACAACTGACCCTCAATTCATACAATGACAACATGCATAGTAGTATTTTGGGTTTTCCTGTAGATTATATATGTGCAACATTTCCCCGTTTCTGTTTTAGAATTGTTTTAGTGGTGTTTATATGTGTTTTAATGTGTATTATTCCTGTATCAGTCTTTACTATCTTTTGTATTTTCTGTATTTGTTCTGTAATATCTTCTTAATGGTTACTGCAACACTGGAATCTCTCTATCTATCCACAACCAAATTGTATGGTCGTATTGTTTGCATGGTCGTGATACAGACACATAGTGAGCGTGATGTGAAGTTAAGAAGGTAGCAACTTTTAAGACAAAAGTGAGATATATATATATATATATAGATATATAGATACTCTAAGATACACTAAAAATTATGTGCATCTCAAACAATATGTGTCAGTGGCAGTAGACAAATGAACTTATTTAACCTGTGAACAGTGGCTGGCTGAGGGAATTTCCTGTACATGTGAGGAGTCAGTGGGTCAGCTGGAGAAGCTTCCTGCCCTCTGCAGAATGGAGGACGCCTGCTGTGTGGGTATAACATGGCAGGCCAGGTCTATTGTCTGGGAAGAGGATGTGCTCTGGTGTTGTCTTGACTCTGGGCTGGGACACAGTGCATATGACGCATGAAAGCTCTCGCTGGCTTGGCCCAAAACACCAGGGTGGAGCGTGTCACTCTTGCTGTGTGTTGTGGCCTGGCATGGTGAGGATTAGTTCAGTGGAGTGGATAACTAATCTCTATCAACAGGAAAAAGGTCACTTCTAAAATTGTTTTAGGAACTGGGAGATAAAAATTATTTTTATGTTAAGTCCAACTTGCTAAAGTGTGGCTACCCTTGGCTGAACTTGTCACAAAATGCAGTTTGCTTCCAAAAATGCTAGATGAATCATGACACAAGATATATACTACATATATTATGTAGAGTTCCTTCCTGGCACTACCATAAGTGCACACTGCCACATGGCTCCTGACCTGATAGAGATAGAGATAGTGCTGGACAGCAGGTGAACTAAAGGCTATAAGTGTTCTTTTTGGTTCAGGCTGTCAGAAACCTCACTGCATGCAGGATAATATATTTTCATGATGAACACAATGAGTACTGTTTCCTGACAATGGGAAAAAAATTAGCTACAGAGCTCACACATTAATTTTGACTATCCTGTCAAAGCTAATTAAGAAATTATTTGAGTTTGCCAGCCCTCTATACATGTCTTTTAAAGAGAACACTAAGTTGTTTCATCAAAATTAATTAAACTATCTGCAGCATGCTGACTAAAACTGGACTTTGATTACTCCTAAAAGAGTAAAACAATCATTGAAAGTGCCAACATTTTGGACATGCTAAACTTTTGAGGAGATCTTTATTTATATTGTACAGTATAATGTAGACACTAAAATTGTAATATGAAATGGAGGCCATATATTAAATAGATGCAGTAATAGAGCACCTTAACCCATAGGAGAACCTTAAAAACTATAGAGTATGATTATTTCATATGAAATGGAGTCTCTGGTTTCTTCCTTCATAGTGTACACATCAGTTAGTAAGATGTGGCCTGTGTGACAGACTGGACTGAAAACGTTTACCACATTTCACAGAGCAATTAGGCAGGCAGACTGATGAGGAGAGACAGAGCTAAGCTACCCGATGGGGCCACTCATTTCTACCGTGCTGCATCAGAAACAGTTGGGTTTCGTTTCATATGCTGCTGTGCTCGGAGGAATCTCAATATTTATCCAGTTTGCCTGGCCATGGCACCTGCTGAGGGAGACATTAGTCATTTGTAAGTATTAACATGGGCATCCCCTCCTTCCCTCATCTTCTCTGTCTCTCTCTCTCCTTGTCTTCCTCCTCCCTCTGCACTCTCACTCCCTCCCTCTGTGAGTACACTGTCAGTCATGTTGTAGCCTTTTAAATGTCATCCACTTACTGTGGAGAGCAGTCGCCCCACTTGACAGTTTTATTGGGAGATGTTGTAATGATGGTGATGAGAGAGAGAAAAAGAGAGACAGAGAGAGAGAGAGAGAGGTAGGACTGGGGAGAGGCATCATCGAGTCAAATCAAATTAGAATAATCAGAGTGATGTGATTAATAGGAGTGCCATTGTGGGGTAATCATGCACAGCGATCATCACTGCGGTGGACTTCAAATTAGCGTGCCCTGCAGTGAGGCTTTGATCTGGCAAGCATCAAATAAAGCCAGGCGTCAGGTTGTCACTTTCTTAAAGTACACCTTCGCCTTGACGTCTTTTTGCCACACTAAAAATAGAGACGGAAGACAAAACGTGACAAAAGGCTGAGGTACAGTCGACAAATGATCATGACTGCTCTGTGTGGCACCTGCTACTGTGAGCCACTCAGGAAGATCTACATTTCAGTTTCTTAAGGTGGACTCAGAATCCTAAGCAGAGAGATAAGAAAAAAGAGACAAAGCTTAAGTGCTAGAAAGGAAGACATCAAAGTGACATTAGCTCTATTGAGCTTTTTTTTTTCATTTCAAGTGCATGTCTGTCAAACCCAGATGTAGTTGAAGCTGCAGAAATCACAAAAGTAATTATTCACTTACTCCATTTGTAATTTTTCTGACTTTAATGCAATGTGTATTTGCTAGCATTTTACATTTAAGTGAGCAATGCTTATTATATAGTAATATCATGTATATTGGTATTACACTATACTGAAAATCCATCTCAGAAATAAGATTAAAAAAGACTCAGAATTTTGAGAAGAGAAGGCCTCACTCTTATGTCAGTGAAAACTCTTGGATACATATATGTGAAGAAAAAACAGACATTTAGGAGGTGTCAGTGAACATGTAGTTGAGTTTGTGAAAGCTCACGTGTCATGGAGACTGTGCTTGGTCTCTGAAACACAGACCTTGCCTCTCTCCCCACTACAGGAATACTGACATTTTCATTAAAAGGTCACCAATCTTTTCATGTATTCACTTCAGCTTTTAATGTGAGTAGAAAGGTGAGCAAGAGAAAGGAGAGAACAGAAGTGAGTGAGATGAAGAAAGAGAGAGAGACAGGATTTAGACATCGACAGAGATGAAGCAGGACTCTAAGAGATACAAGATCAAAAAGAGAAAAAGACTAAAGCGATCAGTTCTCAGACCAAGGTTAGAGCTATGAGTTACATATCCCTAGTTCCTATCTCATACAGATATAGAGCTTTGAATGGTTGACTGTATGCAGCTTGGTTGACTTCCCTTATAGTGTGTCTTGGTGTACTGTTTATAAGGTTCTGATGTCCTTGCAATATGTGTTCACCCTGAACTTTGTTAAAACTGTCCCAAAATCAGTAACCAAAGCAAAGTCCAGTTTTATTATGGTGTTAATGTCAGTGTTAATTACAGTAATTTTCACTCTGTGTCAGCAAGCCAATATTCTCACCATATCTCACCATTTGTTTACTTCAAGGTTGTTTTTAATGCCTCGCATAAAAGGACAGACTCAAACAAACAATTTAATGGTTAGTCAAGGAACCATAAGAATGTGCATTTAAATCAGCATTCATATGTAAAATAATTCAGCATTAGTACAAGAGGATATCCATTACTGAGCTAATACTTTGAAGTGAATGCCAAAATAAAGGGAGGCCTTTTAGTTCTCTAATTTACTATGTCAATAGCAAGAAGTTAAAAGATGCCCCCATTTAGCTGTTTAAATGAGGATGTAGAAATTTTTCCTCTGAAAATGGATTAAAATAATTTGGCGAGAATAATCATTTAAATAGCAATAAGGACCCAGAGTGTATCTATTGAGCATAAAATAATTTCAAGTATAAATTAAATAGCTTATTACTGCCTTTCATTTCCTTGAGGGAATCATCTGCACTTCTTTTTTCTCAGCCCCCTTGGTAGATGGGGTAATTTTCTTTGGAGGTTAGTGGAATAAGCACCGTGCAGCCGCATGTTCAGCAGGGAAAGTACATGAAAGTCTTCTGTTTTACACAGTGGATCTCATTCTCCATGCTGTCCATATTTCTGTCTGTCTATCTTGAGACTAGTGCTAAAGCTCCTTAGTCTAACAGCGTTAGAAGAGAAAAAGAGACCTTGTAACTGCAGCGCAATGCGATTCTCAAGAATAAATCCAAGTCTAATCTTTTATGCCTTACCTGTCAGAAATCCTTCACTCACTATGCCCCTGCATTCCTTTACACATTGTCAATGTGTCAGAGAATTGCTGAGATAGGTTAATTTCAACACCTTTCAGTTTATATACACCCCAAAATTAAGTTGTGCAATAGACTAGCCTGGGAATGTTTCAGCGTTGGAATGCAGTGTTCAGTGACTAGAGGGACTGGAGCCACAGGCCCTAGCTCTGGCTGTGTTAGTGTGGTGGCAGGGCAGAAAGCTAAGGGCCCGTTTGGCCCTGACAGCTGCGTTTGCCCACAGTAATGCACCCTGCTGGCTGAGGCCAAGGCCTCTCTCCTGCTGTCAGCACACCGATCGGCTTTCATGGATCATCCCTTATCTGCCGAATCTGTCATTGCACTGGAGGGCTTCTTTTGGGGGGCTTTAAACCATGCTGCCATGGTTCACAGGCTCCAAGCCCCCCTTATGGATACTTTGTGGTCTCTCTGTCTTTCTGTCTCGCTGTCTTTTTCAAATCATGTCCCACTCTCTTTCTTACTTTCTTTATCACTCCATCTTGCTCTCAGATGCTTGCCATCTCTGTCATTCCATTTTTGTCTCTCCTCTGTTTGTGAATGATTGAAGGCAAACCTGAGATGCAGAGCACTGGAGATGGGGGCTGGTGGATAGTTGCAGTGTTGAGGAGTAGGGGCAGTGTTGAGGAGTAGGGGAGTGTTCTGGGAGGGAAGAGGCTTTTGTTTGTTTGGACAGATGCACAGACCCATCTCTGAACTTCTGTCAGTGATCAAAGGAGCCGATGATGTAGAACAGATTCATGGGCCGTGTCTTATCAGCCCTTGCTCCGGCCCTCATCCATCATCCTGAGCCCTCGTCCGTCTCATTCTGATGACGGCACCCTAAACAAGGTGCATTAATCACTGCCGCCAGGTGGTCTCATGCCCTCCAGACATCGACACTAACTCAGGGTGTACCCAATATTCACCCCAGCCCCTTTGGACAGCTTTGCTTACTGGGTTTACTCCTTTTCCACCACCAGCTACTGGTGTTCTTTCAACTGGTGACTCCCAGCCTTGAGAGTTTAGTTAAAAGAAATTTTACAAGTACACTGGCACACAGAGGCACGTGCACACTGTCAAATGTACACATGTGCAGATGCTTGCATGAACATATGCTCCACATTTTGTGTGTGCCATATGCACAACCTGGTGGACTTTTGGTATACATATATATATACATATATATATATGGTATATATTTGTCCTCTCGCTGGTTGCCTTCGGTCACAGGCATCCCCCATTATTGATTTCAAATGGAAAGTGAGTCATTGAGCTTGTAGAGGATAAAGGGGAAAACAGCTTAAGTGGTTCCTTTGTGTCAGCAGGTTAAGCAAAGCGTTTCACACAGGCTTTTACAGCTAGAGATAGTGCCTTTGTGCCTGAAAAGACTCAACTTAAAACAAATGCCAAATGTGACACCAAAGGGTAATGGCTACACACAAAATGAGGTGTTTCTAAGGGAAGGCTTATTTGTCACGCCAGGCTGTACTCTCCTTCAAAAGTTTCAGAGGTGAAAATAAGACTTTGTTAGAGAGTTTCTGGGCTAAACTAAAATGAAGCACTTCTTGTAGTCAGTATCAGAGTCATGTCAGTCAAAAAGTGCATTTATTTCTACTGACTACAGATATCAATGCTGAATATTGTTTTATATGTAATTAGGAGGTATGTTGTAATATATGTTAGTAACAGTGACCTCAGCAAATTACCATTATATTTCTGGCCGTATTGAGCTCCCAGGGATGGTTTTAGCAGTGTGGGAAGGAGGTCAGCAGGTCAAATGCCAAAGCATAGTGTCATGAAATTCAGAGTCAAATGACAGAGCATGTGTGGTTGAAGAGCCTAGCAGATGCACAGGCAGTAGACCGACAGACACATCCACACACACATGCACGCACAAAGTCAAAGTCATTTCAGAGGTGAGATCTTAAGCAAACAGATGTTGACAGACAGGCTACAAGTTCATCTCAAGGTGAGGAGACATAAACACACAGGAAGTCATCTCTGATGGCTGGACACAGAAGACATTCAAGGCTATGTAGTAATGAAATGGGAACATACAAATTCAACTATCAGCCAACTCAATATTTCTCCCATATATAGTTGCATAACCTTGCTGTTGTCCTTGGACTCTGAACTGTTAATAAGCCTATTTGTTAAAATGACACTGGCAGGCAGCATAAGCTTGGTTCCCCCTATCCCTCAGAGTAGAAGTCAGTTATGCCCCCTCTGAGCTCATCTGGCAGAGGTGAGGGGATATCACTCTGACTGCTGTGACAGCTCTACTTTAGCATATTCATGACGAGTAGAGTCTCATTTCACAGGTGTATTAAAATACCTCTAACCCCTTTCTTATAGAAAGCCTCATCTCACAGTGCAACGTCTAGACGCCATGCATGAAAATCGATGGGGAAAATATGTAGAAATATAAGCATGCATCAGAGGCCGGGTCAAGAACCTAATTTCACAGTGACACCGGGGGTAATTTGGCCCTAGAAATGTTTGTCAATTCGCCATTCATTTGAGCAGGCATGGCATTGTGAGGCCCCCAGTGTGAGTGCAAGGTGGCCAACCTGAACGTCTGTATTTATGGTGCACTTTTGTGAATACATTACGCCTGTCACAATGAAATAAGTGACATACTTACATGCTGCGAGGAGTAAGTCCAAAGGGGTGAGCACCGGGCGAGGGAGAGATAAGAGGAGAGGTAATTAGTACATTCATCTTTTTTATGATATCATTTTTCAGACATATATGATCACAATGTAAATTAGAAATAAGGAGGGACCTGCAGAAAATGGAATTCATCTGAAGTGGGTCAATTGCTCTACAATAGCAGTGCTGGGAGGCCAGGTGTAATTTACGATGGCGCTTGGCCGTCTCTCTCTCCTGCCATGCACCTGGCAGAGTCTGATACCCTGCTGCACCCCACAGCTGCTGGGCCTCCTCTCCCACAGATAACACTCTCCAAATGAGATTCATTTAGTGCACAGAAAAGAAAGAAAGAAAGGAAAAGAAAAGGCAGAAGAGAGGAGACAAACCTGCTATCCCTTTTTGCACCATCTTTCTGCCTCTCTCTCTCTCTCGTGATTCAGTACTAAGCACTTACTGTAATGGTATTCTATGGATTATTGATTTTTGATTTGGTTTTTCTGCTCGGCAGATGCCCCTCGTTTTAGCGGAGCCATTACCTCTGTAACGATTAGAAACAAAAAGTTAATTATGTAATTATAAAGCCAGTAACAGCCTGCGCTGGTTTACCCTGCTTTAGTCGGTTTAAACATTATCTCTTGTGTGCACATCATAACAGGCGGAATGTGAGGAGAGGAGATTAACGCCTTGGAAAGCAGATGCGGAATTTAATTCTCCAGTCCATGGCTGCCTGGGAAACCATTAAGTAATCACAACATTCTCCCTCGATTAAATTCACGGCTGCCACTTTGCACACAAAAGGAAGGGGGAAGAAGAGGTGCCTGCAAAGCTCTCCCATTTTTATTGACTGTAACGTCAGTCCCTGCCTGCAGGCACAGATGAATAAAACTGTTAAATAGCGTGCCTCAATCTGTCAGAAAATGAAAAGTTTGAGTGGGCAAAATAAAATCTAAGTAAAATAAAAAGGAGGAGGTATGTTGCGATGTGTTAAGACTGATAAAGCTCACTCTGAGCGGCTAAAATAAATGGGGGAGCAAAAAGATGCACTTGATATTTCCCCATTATTTTCAGTCATTTTACTCTACCACAAATGATTTTTGTCCCCAGCAGCTACAGATAAGGTTGACGGAGAGAGAAAGTGGTTGAATTGGACTTAGTTTAAATGCATACAGTCTGTGCAGGCATGCTCACACACATATACATGTATATGCAGCTGAGACACACGATTATTGACAACCTAAAATGCATACAGCAAGTGTGACTAATTACTTGTGGATGGGTATGTGAGGAATTAATACGGCCTTGAAATGATATTTATTTAATGTTACACAGTGAAGCTGCTTGAAACAGCCCTAGAGGAATAGAGGTCAAAGGGGTGGTCTCCATCTATGAACGAGCACTTAAGGGCAGGGAGAGGGTCCTGCTCTGATTAATTGGGTAATTCATTAGTTTGGTTAAGTCGTTTAGTAAGATGGGTGAGACGAGGGCCTATAACCTGAGGGCTCTGCAGAGCGCTAGCTACAGATGAGGAGGAATGCTGTGGCTAATGCATGATAACAACATCAAATGAACTGTGAACGAATACACATCTACAGAGCCATTAACCAAAGTAGCTGTACTGAAAACTAGCAACAAACAAAGGAAACTCATCTACAGATATACACACAAATGTCTTTTCATATTATATAAGTTTATACATGTTGAGAATTACAGTGCAGCAAACATGGGCGTTTGCAGAGCTCATATTGACAAGCATTAATCCTACATGGAAGTTCAAGTATGTGTTATTGACTGTGTTATTGAATAGGGAGTGTGTATGTTAAAGGGTAGTTCCTTGTGCAGTATTTAGATAAGCTTTAGTTCAAAGTGCCTGCCATTATCTATCATGCTCTTTGGGTTATCAGGCTGTAAGGGGCTCTAGCTCTGACTGCCGAGCAGTGTAGACCTGTGTACATGTGTTGTGTGTAAATACGACACAGTTTTTTCCACAGCTATATTTACACATGCTTCTTTAAAACCATTTCCACATGCCCAGCTTCTTTTCAGACCCATACAGGGCCCAGTGTGAGTGCCAGTCTGTTGCTATACTCCCCTCCACTCCTGTCCATCAGTTTCTTCCCAGGAGCCCTCAATTGTATCCCAGGGGCATGAGGTCTGCGCTTCCCTAGTCCCTCTTCACTCTGCACAAATGCCAGGATCAGGTTTGGGAAAGGCAGCAGTTTTTTGTGTACAGTGGACAGCTGGTACATTCCAGATAACAGCTGAATTTAATGTGAATAAAAAGGCAAAGAGCATTGGCTCCCTCTTTGTCTATCCTTGCCTATTGACGAGCTTCTCATCAGGCCCAAATGGTTTGTTTCTACAAGCATCCACACAATATCATAACAGCACTGGCAAAGAATAGCAGTCAATGTGTCTGGTTCCCGTTTAGACCTGTCAAGCCTTTTCAAGGTTTCTGTGTTACATCAGACACTCAATGGACGAACTGGAACGATGTGTTTGAATATAGAGGTTCAAATCCAAGTACACTTGTCAGTAGGGTCTTTGATCAGAGACATACAGTGGCAAACAAAATCAGGATGTAAAATATAATTAGCATGATTTTAGCAGGATAAAGCTAAATGCTCTTCTTCAGACACATATGCAGTCACTTTGTACGTGCTTTATCATACACAGCTTCATTTATATAACATTTATATAAGATGATGTAAATTTTTGGTGGTAGAAAATGCAGTGATCCAAATGTTTGTTACCCGTGTCAAGCTGTTTTTCAGCTTTACAGAGCTGTATGATGACCATTGCAGACATTCTCTATCTTTCAGCAGCTCCCCAAATTCCTCCAGAATCAGTGTAGCTCAGTACAAACATCCTGACTTATCTGTTCTACACCTCTGCTGGTGTTCTCTGACACATTTGGTTTTATCTCTCTGTGGTAATCTATCAGTCATTTTTTGTTTTTCTGGCCAAACCAAATGACATTACCCAACACTTCACAAGCTAATTACAGTACAAATAATTAAGCATGTACACACCTGTAACGCACATGGTCTTATTTGCTATCAAGTGATTGATGAGCTAAGGGAGGAGAGGAAAACAGTCATGTACACAAGAAATGGCTAAACTACAAATATGCACTCAACGAAATATTCAGAATGACCACATACACATGCAAGCACACTCACAATGCATAATGCACACACACCAAGCATGTGACGTGAAGAATTCACTTTCTCTAAAAAGCCGAATTCCTCCCAGAGTCTCTTTTGAACTAGGTCAAAGCCCCCACCCACAAGCCACAGCAGAAAGGATGGGAAAACTAATGACTACAATAGAGTGTTTGCATTTTTCTTGGACCCTGAAAAACACAAAGAACAAGGCCTGTGACAAGCTCCATTATTTGGTTGCTCTGCCAGTAAGGAGACAGCTCCTGCTGGAGAGATGAAAGTGGGGGGTGTGGGATAGGGAGGACAGGAGAATGGAGTGTGTGTGGGTATGGGTGGGGGCTTATGTGTGTGGTGTGTCAAGAGGGCCATGGAGATGGCAGGTGATGAGGACGGTCCCGCCCTCACTGCCATAACCCATGTCGCGTGGAGCTACGGGCCCATCACCACAAAGACAAATTATCGCAGGGGGAATTTCACGGACAGGAAGAATCTGTCACCTAGTGGAACCCTCCCTCTTAGGGACTTCACACAGTCATTATGAGCTTCTTTAAGGAGGGAAAATTCACAGAAAAGCCAGTGGGCAACATCCATAGTGCTCAAGATGGATGGGCAAGAGGAGGTTTTGGTCATAAGTTAGAGCAGAGTTCTGTTTTTACTTTTTTATGGTGTCAGAAGCATACACTTTATATCTTACTCATTTTCTAGTAGCTGCTATTATGTGTTTCAGAGTGTGGCTGAGCAGCCATGGACAAAATATCGGTGAATACTGTATATATATGATAAATGACTGAATGATTTAATAAATAAATAAATAGTGCATGTTAATACAATTCAATTGATTCTTCTTCATCTTATTCTTGCAAGTAGTTTTAATTAAAGGCCTGCAGTTTCTGTTTAGACTCTCTGGTAGATGACCTCTCAGTCCAGCAGTGAGCAAGAGGGTGTCAGTATTCTTGTTGCGTCTTTCACTGGCACACAGCCTCCCAGAACTTGGACTGTTCTCAGTAAGCACATGAAAAATCCTGCAATAATTAATAATACCTCTCATTTGGGTATTATGTGTACTTAAGGAGTTAGATTTATAAATTAAGGCTTTGTGTTTAATTGGCAACTCCCTGAGAGAGTTAACAGTATGTTGAATGTGCACTTCATGGATAAACTTAGCATTAAGCCTCTAGATACACAGGCAACAGTTGTTGGGAAATGCAGGCAAACACATGATGTCAGGCATTGTAAAGAAAGGCTGTTCCAATAGGAGGACTGCTAGCAGTGATAAATGGCTTATTTATTTGCGATATTAAAGTGCTTGCTATGGGACTTGTACTTTCACCCCAAATGGAAATGTGAGAACAAGAGGCCTTTTAACTCTAGTAAGAATCTCCACTCCTCTGTCCAACATATACATCATTGCTAATGTTAAGAACAAGTCAATCAAAGTACAAATAAAACAAATTTGAAAACCAAACATTTTCAGACATATTTCCAAAACTGGTTTTAAATTGGGTCAGTTTTTTTGTCTGTAATGTTTTGTCTTAATAAAACGAGAATGCATCATTCACAATGATTTTCTGTTCAGCTAAGTTACCAAACTTGTTATGCTCATTTATTTATTTTATTTATTTTTATTATTATTTATTTTTTTATCTATTTATATTTTTTATTATTATCTGTTCACTACATTTTGGCAAAACTGCTGTATATTTCTTACATTCACCATGAAGCAGTATCCCTCCTTTCTCAGTGTCTGTATCATTCATGAGACAGCAGTATGTGTAATCATGCTCTATATTTTATAACAGGTTGTTGTACAACAACTTATTCTCATTCAGAGTGTATGCATTTATCAAACATCTAACCCAATAATAGGAACAAAGGGGCTTTAAGTTGTTCGTGGAAAGAAGCCACATCTATTGTGTTCAAAGATATCATTCCAATTGAACCATTATGACATTGCCTTTTAAATTTGTCTTGGCCAACACAAAAGACCAGTGGCCCTTTAACAAATGTGAAGGGGATTATTCTATTCCTTCAACTTCGAACCCCACAGTCTTTCTCCTCTCTTTCACACAGGGGCATGAACTTGGATGGGTGCAGCACCCCCCAGCCAACCACCACCCTCCTGCTGAACACCACATTTTAAACACACAGTCACAATTGGCTGGATTAACCCACTCACTGCCCCCCCTGTATGGATGGACTCAACAAACCATACTGAGCTAGTAACCAGCAGAGGTGCATGCTAACTGGATCATGTTCTGTGAGAATAAAAAAAAAAAGACAAGTGTCCCTAACTTTTCTTATGTCACTTTCCCTCACAGCCCCCAGTGTGGATGTGTATAGGCCTCACTTAAAAGAGACTCCTTTGAACTGGATTCATGGTCCATTTGCATAAGCAGATTTGAGTGAGGAGAATGGAGGGGTATTGCGGCTGGTCATTAATATGCCAGCTAATTCAGCACATTGTAAGCCCATTGATGCTTCACTAAAGGGCAGTTATCCCATTGCCATTGTTTAGGCCTGAACCAGTCTCAGCAGTTGTTACAAATTACATACTTAATTGATTTAAAATCTGCCATAAACCGCACAATGAGAGGAGATATGGCAATAGCTGATGCTGGGTGCAATGCTGAATGAGTATTTTGTTTTTTTTAACACTAATGTTAATGCCTTTTTAAAATGAATGGGCTCGCAAACAGCTGTTGGTGAGATAAACATCATAAGTAGATGCTTTGCCAGTTAACCCACCTCACTTTACAGCATCACTAACATAAACACACATTTTAAATATATTTGCAGACTAATTTTTCAGCACATTTGTAAAATGTTTCCCGTCAATCGTGACTTTGGCTGTTGGTCTGATTTTCAGCCAAGCTACTTTCCAAAGATAACACAGCACAAGTGATTACTGCAGCACTGTTTGTGCCGTCATGGCTCAGCCACAGTAATGCACACCCCACATTTTCGCACTCAGCACCAATTAGTGGCTGCAACAAAACCTGACCAAAAATAAACACGACAGTATTGCATACTTGTTACTACAATAAGACGTAATCCCTGGGATATGCTGAACAATATTAGCTTTTCAATTACTCCTCAGAGCCATTGAGCAGCAGTCTATTGAAATAGAGAGCAACCCCTCCACCCCCCCACCCCACCCCCCAACACACACATACCCTGTCCTACATAGGACACTCCAGCATAGTACTTGAGATGTGAGAGCTTTAAACTAACACCCCTCACCATACAGACCAGTGGCTCCTCATCCCCTGTTTCTCTCCTCCTTGTTTATTCTGCTCTTTTTCTTTTCTGCTCCATCTGTGACTCCCTCCTCCGAACAGCACTGACGCAAAGGGTAGAAAGAGAAAACATATGGTGCAATAACGGTTTGCAGTAACTAAGTTTATGGTGAGACAATTATAATCATAAGAGTAGTGTTAATGATGATGGTGACTTTGAAATATTAATGACTGAAATGACAAAAGTGCATGACAGAATTGGAGGAAGAGAAGGAAGTGGTGCTGCACCTCTTCCTGAAATGCCTCATCTTTTGTGAGGCCCTGACCCACTCTTCAGTAGTTGCCATTGTCAGTGAGTCCTTCGAGTGGTTTGTATGCTGCAGGGGCCTCTGTGTATTCTTTGTATTCTTCCCCCACTCTCTTCAATCTCTTGCCCCTGATAGGGCCACATCAAAGCTGGAGTAGCTGTGCTTTGTGGGGCCTTCGTCCCTTGACTCTCAACATGTGGTTTTGTGGCTCTGGACATCGGCACCTTTTAACCCATTCTGTCGAGATTAGGCATCGCCTTCAATTGGGCATTAGTGAAACTATAGTAACCAATAAGAAGCTTGTCGCTGAATGGAAACTATGTATCTTGTCGCAGTGGAGCTGTCGGAACATCACGGTCCCAGACAAGTTCCTCTGCAGGATTTTGGCTGCCTGGATGGGGGCCTCTTCTTTTCATGCTGACACCAAGTAAACTCCTTCCACACACACTCACAGAGACACACACAGACACACATTTCTGCTACCCAGGCACTGTAATGGTAATTTATATTCAACACAAAGAGGGGGGAAACATTGTTTTCCGCAGGGCACAAGCATTTAATTATCTCAGTTTTTTCATGTCTTGCCTACTACAGTGAGTGAGAAAATTGGACCAAAATGAATAACCAACAACAGTTTAAGAAAGGGGAGGGGAAAAATTATTGCACACGATGACTAAGGGAGTAGGGTTTGGAAGCCTGGGAAATAAACAGGAACTAATGGAGTGGGTCTCTGCTGCAGTCTTGGCTGGCACAGGGTTGGTCCTGGGGAGAGAGGAAGGGCAGGCGGTGGGCCAGGCAGTGTCGTCGGCCTCCAGCTTCATTAAGAGGTGCAAACACAGCTCCACAGTGCTCAGGCCTAGGCCTCCATCAGTCAGATCCTGGCCTTAGCCTGGGCTTAACATGAGCTAAAGACTCCAGACATCACACACTCATTAAAGCCAGGCTCCTGGAGCAACTGTCACTGGCTAGGAGCTCTCCAGCAACTGCTCTCTCCAGATTCCTGTTGAGGGGAATCTTCACACATCCCCAGGTCGGCTGCCTCTGCTCCAGCTCTGGTCAACAGCTTGGATTAGCCAAACCCTGGTTGGCTAAACCCTTTCTGTGCTATTAGAGTGTGACTTATTCAAATAAAAATTAAAGAAATATGATCCTCACAGTTTCCAGACTCAGAGTACTCAGTGACAGCTCAATTTGTCAGTTGGTATATGATGTGATGTGCAGAATCTAGATAGTGACGCTGCAAAGCCTTGCAAATGTCATCAAATATACACATCATAGCATTGACACTTGGCTGGTACTTTTTGTCTATCCATTTTGTTATAAAGCCCCAGTTACAGTGTTCATTTGATGCTGCTTAGTCGACACAAGCCTCACACTGGCTCGGGCAGAGCACAGAGAATCAGCATGAGGGTGGATTGATTCTTGGCTGGGTGTGGACAGTCAGCAAGGGACAGTAGGCCTCCAGACAGAAGCTTGGCTGGACTCTGAAGACTGGAGCCTTCTGTGAGGTTGCCTGCCCCACCACATGGAGTGCTCCAACAGTGACCCTGCGCAAACTGGCAACTGCCAACCGTCTGCTTCCGTCTGCTTGGCATATTTGGCCATTTAGTGGGCGCTTGTGAAGATCAAATGGGTTAAGATCGCCCCTCTTAGTGAGCGGGGAAAAAAGAACATCAAAAAGGTGTAAATTTCACTTCCCCACTTTTGATTAAGTCAAGCATGAAAAGAAATGTAATACTCTCAAGTGGCAAGGGTTTACACTATTGATGCTGTTACTTCTGCTTCAGGAGGCCCAATCAGCCGACAGGGAGCTGAGTAAACTCACCCTGAGTTTTAGGGGAGGCCAGATGGAGGGCTTTTGCTGTGCCTGAAAAGACAGCTTAAGAGCTCGCCTCCTCAATCCCACTCAATACTGACTGTGTGAAATCCTGGCCCTGGCTAACCCCCCAACCCACCCGCCTTCTCCAAAGCTGGTGGCTACCACCATATGGGCTTGTTTAAAAACTCCCACAGGCTGGTACAAAGCACAACAACACAGTTTTCATATCAAGTACTCTCTCAAAGAGGCCCCCCCTCCGACTCCTTCCCTTCTGATTCCAAAGGCTGTCACGGGTTCTGCTCTGATTAATAGTTGGTGTTGGCCGTCTGTTTTGGCAGATCATTTTGTGCGATGATTAATATGAATTTGCCAGCCCAGCCCAGATTTCATATGTTACAGAAGGAACTGTTGATTGACTCAATATTTGCCATCTCACCTGCAAAATACCACAGTGCCAAATATCGGACCAATAGTAGTGGGGTGACCCTCCAGAATAACATTGCACCTCCTTGCAATGCTTTGTTGAGACAGGCTCTAACAAAGCAAAAGTGAAGTAGAGCAGTACCCGTGGTAGTTTGTGGTGGACAGCAGAATGGAATGGCTTTTGTAAAGACTTAATAGAATCTTTAACCGTTCCAACAATCCACTCCCATGGAGTTGCATTAAGTAGATATTGTAAAGGGACAATGACCTAAATAGCTCAACATCAACCTCATTAGGCATGCAGGCAGGGCCTGGACCATTTCATGGTGGAAGCTATTGTCAAGGCTCACCCCAGGTAAGCATTAAATTGCAAATGATACCCTGAAAGGCGGAGAAGAGAGGGCAGAGAGGGAGAGAGAGTGAATATAGCAAACACAGAGAAAATGGTTCTCAGGACAACAGAGAATGAAAAGGCAGTTGGAGGAGCTGCTCTGACCGTAAAAAATCCAATACATCACAGCTTTTGGGGAGCAAATTCCACTCGTCTCCTAAGTGTCTTATTTGTAAGCAATGCTGAGCACAGGCCTGTGTAGAACGACAGAGAAAAAAATAGAGAAGGAGCAAGGGAGAGAACCTAATGACAGACTGATAGCAATTACTTGTGCACATCAACAGCTCCTCTCTCTCCCCAGCATTCCAGGGTAAAATTAGACGAGTGGGAAAAAAGTAAGGTCCAAAAAAACGATAAAGGGGTTGGAAACAGTTTAGACTGAGTCTGAGGAATCAGTCTCTGTTGTCTCTCTGCACTGTCACAAACTTTCTAGCAAAGTCCATCTTTCAGCAAATCAATAGTTGCATCCTCTGCGCCAAACAATCTTCACCTAATGACCCCTTGGATCAACATGTTAATAAAGGGGTCTCTAAAGAATAGTTTGCAACTGCAAAGTGCTCTTGTGAGTGACATTTAAAGATGCTCAGAAATAGGAGTTGTGCTCCCTGGCGGAGCTGCTCTCTGTCACCCTTCCTGTTGAGAAATTGTGCCTTTGCATATTCCTTGTCACTGGTGGCATAAGTTAAAGGACCCCCGAGGACAGTGTTAGTCACTGCTTGCCTTGTGGAGTGGAGTAAATTAAAGCAGGGATTAGGACAGGCGAAATTGTGGATGACAAGCACGGTGGTGGCAGCCGCATCAAGTGCTCTTTAGGCCCATATGTCTTCATGAAGCGCCACAGTAGGGGCCACTAATGAGCTCACTGCACAGCAGTTTACTTTATTTAAACTGAGCTAGATAAACACTTTTCTCCCTCTCACTTTATCTTTCATCTATTCTCACATACGTGTATCTGTCCTGCAATACAAATGTATATGTACAGCATGTGTATATACCAGAACACAGAAATAACATGCATAATACATTTTCCCTTTGCTATTTCAATCAACTATTAATGAATTGAACAAATCGACTTAAAACTTAAACAGAATTATTCTGATTAAATATTATGTACATGAGAAGCAATAGCAGGTTAAACATTAGCTTGATATTTGTTCATCAACAGCAATCAAATGAGTGTTTTGCCATCTTTTCACAAGACTTTCACCCTCAGCTTTATTTTATACTAAATTTTATGCTCTAGTTCCTGTGAAATTGTCTCCTAAAACAAACAATAAACCAAAACAAATTTAACATATAAAGTGGTGAAGAAGCTAAGAAAATATTTTGACACTAGTTAATCCTTATTCTCCATGGAGAAACAATCTCCGACTTTAATCTGCTTCTTGAAGCAGTGTGGAATATAACCACCTTTAGGGTTGAAAAGAGGTGGGTGTCTGTGTGTGTGTGGTTTAGCTATAGATTAACCACACAATTACAGAATAAAGACATACATTAATCTTTCAGCTTCTTTAGGACAACTGCAGGTCTGTGTTGCATTCATTAATGGGTGAGATCCTCATGTTGTGGCCCAGCAATTGCTATCATTTAAAAAATGCTCTCTAGTCACTGCAGTCCAGCACATATATATCTTCTGGCTAGTAGATGAAAATATCAGAAACAACTGTGATTGCGTATGAAAGAGAATGTGACGACATCAACTGGGAGGTAAGCAATGGCAAGCATGCTGGGAAATCCAGAGGCATTCAAAGCTCACGTGTGCATTCAGCTTGCATCAAAAGTGTGTTGCTTGTGCACATGTTTATTTGGTCAGAAAACACTCTGTGTCAGTAATTTGAACAGTGGGCCCCGTCATCTAGCCAGGCTACAAAGTTGATGTCTTCATTTTCCACACAGTAACCACTGTAGTTTGGGTTTAGTCAAGAAAAATAAGGTAGTTATGATACTTTTGGTATTAAAGTAATTTACTTCCCATAAATGTCCTTGTTTTCATTACATCTTAAAGATTCATATTGGATTATAGAAACCCTCCCTCTCATCTTGTATGCAGGCACAGTGTTAAATATATGACTGAGCTCTGTGGGAAGCAGCCAGTGGGTGCTCTAATGAAAGTCACTCTGCTGTCCTACAGTGAGGTCAAGCGTTTACACCTGGCCATAACCACATGGGGCCACACTGCATGCATGGCCTTGGAAATGACTGTCAGATAAGGAACTGCATAATTTAGATGTGGTTTCCTACACCAGCGGCAAAGCAAGACGAGCGTAACAGCATAAAAAGTCAGGTTATGGGTAAACTAAATAAAGCTATTTAAGAACAAGCACTAACTATTCAATCAACTTTAGTTAAGTCACAGTAAAGAAATGTTGCCAATAGATTTTATTTAACATATTTAGAATAATACAATATAAGGTTAAATTACTCTGTACAGCTTGCTGCAGGTCATCTGCCAATCAAAAAAAATTGCATACAACTATATAATATCATCATCATTTTCCTATGACAATCTGGGAATATCATATTTGAAAGATTTGTTGTCATGATTCCAGCCTATATTATATTTTACTAAAACATTTTGCCATGCCTCCACATACCTTTTTAATAGTTTTGAATGCAGGCTGTTGGTAATATGTGTGTGTATTTGTGTATTGCCAAGATCACACCAGAGGATGGCAGAGTGGTTGATGAGACTTGGCTCCTGACAGTGGTTGCTTTGGATGCAGGGAAGGGCTTAAACAGTGAGCTTTCGGCCCCATTAAGCACTACAAAGCCTGCTTATTTTCTCAATTCCACACCTCCCTTTAAATCATCCTGCATTCTATGAATTGTAAGAAAGAAAAGCAGATGCAAATAAATCCAACTCCGAGTGGCATCTGGCATCACATTCCAAAGGTATCTCAAAACATACTCACTGGATGTAACTGACAGTTCTGACACTAATTCTAAGAACCTGATAAAAAGGAGTGTATATATACATATAAAAATATCCTTTCATTCCATTCAGTTGATTAGTTTGGACAACCATGCAGAAGCTATGGACAGGTATGATGACAATTACACAATAATATTCTGGTGGGTGTATTGAGGTAACACTGTTAAATGTGTGTCACTTAAAGAAATGTTCACTGCCACTCCACCAAGATCTATAGGCTGCTAACTAGTGTTTCCAGTAGCATACATATGTCCATCTGGCTGCCTTGTCCAGGTCTCTGGCCCCCACAAGCAGTCTGTGCAGCTAGCCTCCACGCATGGTCTGATCCTCTTGGCAGCCAACGATGCAGCACGCTAATGAAGAGTTAATGAGCCAGCGGATCCCCGCAATCTGCACAGGGGCCACAGTGCAAAAGTTTACGTTCCCAGGACATGGAGGGAGAGCATGCCGAACAAGCTGCAGGATGAAAGCTGGGCCTGAGTCGGCCGGATAGATCTACAGCCACAGAAGGGATTACAGACACCTACTTCCAGCTTAGGCTGGAGTTTTTGAAGTTTGGGCATAGGAGGGGAGGGATCCTTTTGGCTGAGTCCTGTTTGATTCTGTTGGGATTCTCTAATCCCCCTTTCCCGTTCTCACCTTCTGCCTGATCCACTGCAGCCTCTCTTCCCCATGGTCCAGGATCATTATCCACCTTGGCCAAGGGGGCTCCCCCTCATTAATTTCCCTAAGCAGATTACAGAGTGTGCGCTTGTTGTTGTTGTTTGAGCCATCTGATTTGCCTAAGCCCTTTGTTTTTTCATCTGGTTTACACTTTAATGCCCCCCGAATGAGATTCAATGACAGGGGGATCAACCTGACCCACTGGCAATGCAGCAGAAAACTTAAGGAAAGCAAGGCTAGCTCAAAGGGGTGGATGGAGGAAGGAGCATATCTCACTTCTGTCCTCTGCAGATTCAGATGTTCAGAAGAAGTAGATAAGCGCTGATTTAACCTCAACTCATCTCTTCAGAGTGGAGCTAAAGACTAGATGAGAGACTGGATCACCAGCTGCATTCAGTAACCAATACGGACCACAGGCACACCGTTATCTTCTCTTGACTACAAATGACACAGCTGCGAGCCAAACCAGACCAAGGTGTCTCCCCACAGCCAAATACCCCACTGAAGAATGAACCCTCAGAGTGATGTGGTCAGTTGGCAGGCCACACAAGTTCCTCTATGAATTTGGGGCTGTTTGCACAATCAAAAGTTGGAGAGGAATTAGTTGCAATGACCGCTTGGTTGTTCTGGTCGGTTCTTCTTCTCCCTGTGACATCTCATTAGTAAGATGAACGCAGGCTGACCTGGGTCCAACAGCACTTGGCAGTCTAGTATGCTCTCCCATCTGACACACCTCTCACACATCATTATCAGCTATTAGCCACAGTGAGATGAACATTACATAATTAATCCATCTTTTCATAAGCAAAGAAGGTGGAGGGCTGGATTCACTGGCATGGCACTAGCTACCTCATCAGGACGTGAAAATGATGCACTCAAAGTGTACCCTGTCTTTGCTTTGTGGACACTTAGGTAACTCTGACAAAGCTACTCTCAAATTAATTGATAATCATAATTGAAATGTACTTCTTTTATGTAACACTTTTATATTACATAAAAAGATAGTAGCTATTCACCAGTGAGAGACATGCATATATCATTATAATTTTGCGTTATGACACAGTACATTGATTGTGTTTGTCTGAAAACAGAGTTTACAGCTAGAAACAGAGGCACGGCTACAAACCAACAAGGGTAAAAAAGGGCAGGGTAACACATAGAAACAATTTACCAACAGTCACATCCTGCCCAACCCCCACCCTGCCTTCTTCCTATCTGCAGCAAACAATTCCATACAATTAATCTGACCAAGCCAAATGTAATTGATTGATAAGCAGCTAGCTCTAACCTTCCTGGGTTGCATTTGTCTGGCAGCACAGACGAACAGTACAGATGTCATCAAGCCCATCAACAGGCCAGACTTTATCAGGCTCCGGGATCAAAACGTAGTCCTTTTGGAATATGGCCAGAATCACCCTGAGAGTGAGGACAATGAAAAGGTAGAGCTAACAGGACACTCTTGTACACCGCATCTCCCTCTAGATCTAACAGGTCAGACCCAGACGCTCTTTAAGGTCACGACTGGCTCTACATTGGTCCTTTTTTGTCCCACTGTGTAGCCAAAGATTTTCTTTGTTCTGTCAGGACATTTGCAATGTTTTTTTACTAACATTTTTCCAACATGTATTTTTTTTATTATCTGCAAAAGTACATAGAGTACTTGAAAATAGTTGTGACAAGAATTCCTGATTGAGAGTGATGAGGAATTCTGGTTGAATAAACACAGCCTTGTTTAAACTACAACTTTGTCCTTGGTACGCTGCTGATCTGCACCTGGAAAATGTTGTGGCCTGCAATCATAGAATGACTGTCTCTGTGTATCTTTATTGCTGGGTTAAAGTGGTGTGCTGAATCACACAGAAACTGTCCTTTAAACAACAACAGAACCTAGGCATTTAGTCTTGGTTTAGACTAGAACATAAAAGACTCAACAACATGTGAATAAACTGTTATTTATGTACGCACAAGTAAAGCATTTGTATATGGCTGTCACCTTTTAAAATTGTCAGTCTACAGCTGACTCTTCATTGACCACATCCTAACTTTATGCAGTCTTGTTTGTTAAACTTAGCTTGTCTGTTGCATGACTAATGCATTGTTGTCATCTATCAGGTAACAAAGTAGACAAAACATTTTCTTGTTAGCCATTTTAGAAATGGCCTGTTTGACATTCATTTTCATTTGAGTCTTGAAGTTGTCAAAGCTATATTGAATACATTGAATATGAAGGTGTATATTTGGGATGCATTTATTAAAACATGTTAGACACATTAAAGTAGTTAAATCAGTTGATTAAAAAATGTATAATGTAGCTTTTTAAGATTAGAAAGACTAGTTTTTTAAAATAATGACATGAAAAATGTCAAATCACTTGCTACAGAGACTTCCTCATAATTAGTAGCTAATTGAATAAAGTTATCCCATTGTTGTCAACCACGAAGAAGGTAGAGACTCATTTTACACTGCAGCAATCATAGTGTCGATATGTGGGTCTTATTAAGTTCTATTTAAAAATACATTGTCCAAAGCTTAATAATCATAATTCACATGATTTATATATACATCCAGTCTGTCTGTGAAGCACTGTGGCACTAATGAACAGAATACTCTGAGCATTTACCAGCCATGGACGTCTGACTAGACCTCTGAGGTATAATTAGACTATTATTTGTCTTTTTGAGATTCTGTGTAACAGTGTGCAACTGTAGTATGTGTGTGAGTGTTTGACTATGCCTTTTGGCATAGCAAATCACAAGTTATGTGTCCATGTGTGTATAACTTGCTTTCACCTGCTGCACCCAAGCCCACTGGTTCCCCTGTTAAACATGTGCAGCGACTTCTGCAATGTATAAAAGACCAACCGGTAGAAATATTCATGTGTTAAGCTAGGAAAGAAAGACACATGGGGGAGGTGGAGATTGGGAGGGAGGAGGGTGGCCCACAACCACACTAGGCTTCAGTGGCAGAGGGAAGCTGCAGGCAGTGGCATGGGGTCCCTAACGGCTTCACCCCACTGATCCCACAAATTCGGTAAACTTCATGGAAATTTAATAACTGCTGCCGCTTTGTGTTCACCCATAGAGCCCAGGCCTGGTGCTGCGAGGCACATGTGTGATGGTTTACCCGCAGACCCTCACCAGCATGTTTCTGAGGCAGACAGAGGAAAAGTCTCTCTTAGTGCTACAGCTCTCTGAGCCAGAGAAGGAGCTGTGACCCCAGGGGCCGTGCTGCTTCAGCCAATATAGACTCTGTACATCCTGAGGGGGAATAATATGTGGGGCTGGCTCGGGCCTGTTTCATTTCCCCTCCTTCTCTCTCTTTCCCTCCCTTCAAAGGCCCTGCTCAGCTGCTCCTGCCAGGCTACAGAGCTCTTTGAGTTAAAAGGACAGCGATTCTCATTTGAAATTGGTGCCTTTGCTCCCTCATCTCTCCTTTTTCATGGGTTGGCTTCTGCTGGCTGCACCACACTGAGCAGTGCTCTGCCATGACAACTAAATAGCCCCCCTAATACCACTTCATAAAGCCAAGGAGTATCCTCCAGGCAAGGAGCTGTAAATTAAAGACATAAATGTTGCCTTCATGGAAAGCGCAAAGAGTGAATCTTCCACTAAAATGACAGGAGTGGCTTAACAGTCCAGGCTAAATGATACCTTAGCCAGACATAATTTATAGGCATGGCCTATGTGAGAAATAAATGGATGTGCTGGTTATGAGTACTGTGAACAGAGAACATGTTGCTCTGTGTAATGGTGACTGATCAACAAGTGTGGCTAGGTATGTACAGTATATGCTAGCCACTGGGTGATACTAGAAAATGAAAGATACATTTTATTTTGACAACTAAATAAAAAAAAAAGAATTAAAAAAGATATGCATTTAGACTTCTTAGTCTTCTTTTGCTTTAAGTAGAAATATATTCTACCTTAGTGTGAAAAGGTGCCGTTGAAGGCTTCTTTACTTTACTTTACTTTACTTTACTTGGCAGACGCTTTTATCCAAAGCAACTTACAAGGAGAAGATACAAGCAATTACCATTCAGGTTCTGTAAATTCTGAGTTACTACAAACTAAGAGCCCTGATAAGGCCCAACTTGTCAAGATAAAGAACATGCTAGGAATTGTTAAGTACTAGACCATTTTTGTGAATGGGTGTGTGTGTGTGTTAGACTCATTAGAAATACTTTTTAAACAAGTGAATTTTCAAATGTTTCTGTGACCCAGATCATGAAAAGTCTGGTTGCAGTGGAGATATTCCACTGTATTGATGACTTCACGGTAGTCTGTAGGATCGGGACAGAATCGTATGCATATATACACACAAAATTTGTGTCCACATGGAAATGAACCAACTGTGAATGTGCCAAAAAACTAAAACAGTTGCTAATTTTCTACATTGAAGGTATGTAATGTCATCCTTGACACTGGTCTTGTACATATGCTGCTCTGTTTGATGCACTAATTCACATTGTGCCCAGTCAAATGCAACAAACAAAGAGGCATCTTCTCTCTCTTTTGCAGAATTGCCATTATGAGTAGAAGCACGTTCATGTCCGTAGTGCGAATGTGGATCTGTCAGAGGGCAAACGGAAAATATGAACTGACTGTAAAGGTTTTGAAGAGCTGCTTGTCTGGCAAGTTTGTATTTTTTTTAGCATTCTTATTGTTATTTCACAAGACTATTACCTAAAGACTAGGCACTGCAAAGCAGTGAGACTGAGAGTGGGACCGATTTTAAGCGGTGTGCTACGGCTAGCTTGTGTCCCAGAAGTTGTATACTGTAGCTTTAATGTACCCTCCAAGTGAGATATAATCTCACTTGGATTTAGCAGGTAGACATGAACAAAGTATTTCATTTCACATCACTCAGCCCGCCCATATCAGTCACATAAACTGTTTTTGTCAGTCTCATAAACAGTTTAGTTGCCCCCCCAATGGTTTACCTTGTCATCATTCATTTTCTAAGAGAGGGGTCCTACAAGAATGATAAATGAGGTGTAAAAACAACATGAAATGGAATTTCTTGTGTTTTTTTCCCAAACATAGAAAAAAGAAGATTTTTCTGCTGTTTATTTAGTCTTATTTCATCACCGGTCAACAGACAACAATGAGAAAGTGCAAGAACCTACTGCATGAAGAAGATGAGTGAAGGTGCAGTCTGAGAGAAAAAGGATTTCCTTCACTCTGCTTCTCTGTCCTTTCTTCTGTCTGTCTATATCTCTCCCTCTCTTTCTTTCCATGCTGCCTATGATGATGTGACAAGTCTGCTAAGCGGATACATGCACCCGTCATTTATACACCAGCCTGTCTGTAACAGAACAATTCCTCAATTCATTTTTCACATCATTGTTTTCTCCCTTTTAGTATGTCACAGGGGTCTTGCTTTGTGGGCGTTGTCACGGCAGGGGTTAGATAGGAGGGCAGACAGGCACAAAGTAGAAGGATGCTGGGCTTCTCCAAGGGGATGTTTGGCTTTGTAATTTCACCCTTGAAATTTGTGATTACAAACGGGACAACTTTTTTAATTTTCTCTTTTGTCTGGATTCAGCTGGCTGACAGTCTGCCCCAGCAGCCAGGCCTTTTAATCAATCACCTAGATAATCAAATGTCACTGGCTATCTGCTCCATGTAATTACTTTTGCAATTAAAAATCAATCTCCAGTCACCCTGTCTAATTAGAGGGATGGGCAGATCTTCATCTAGATTGATTTTATAATACATATTGACTTCAAATGCCATAACATTGCCATATTCCCTCATTTCCATGCTGTGGAGTGTCAAAACAAAATACCAGGGCTTATAGGGATGTGCAATGAGAGGTTGTTCTGTTTCTGTGTACCAGGAAAAGGTCCCCAGTCCAGGAAAGGTTCACCTTGCTTGCTTGTTTGTAATGACAACGTTCATCCTTTCTGCTCTTGTTGGCAGAGGGAGGAGGAAGAAAAAAGGTAGGTCCAGTAATCTACATAACAGGCTATAGCCTGTAAAAAGAGCATTTAGCATTTTTAGGAGCACTGTGGGATAAAAAAAAACAGACTCCCCTGCACAATAGTAATTGAAGCTATTGTCATTCTAATAATGATGTAAGGTGACACAGGATATTAGGTTTCTAATACAGTGTTAACATCATAGCATGTGTTATCTGAGTCACTTTTCTTAGTTCTAGAGGTGTCTCTGAAGGTCTGAAGGTAGATCATGACATCTAGGCAGCTTGCTATGGCAGCTATAAACAAATAAAACACCACCAGAGACGGCTTGTTCACAACTCTCTCCCTGCTTTTAGCAGATTTGTTCCTAGGGAAACAGACAGATGTGTCCATCTGGAAGACATCATAATGGCCTGCGTGCCGACCGTTGGGGACAGGCGTGTGACAGCCGTGTGAGCATGGTGCCCTACCATGCATCTCTCTGTCTCTCATCTCCACCTTTTTGCCTTTGGGGAGACTTACAGCACTGACAGGTCCAATAATGAAGCTTTCCAATGTAGGCTTATTTGGACACATACACAATAACACATGCGTGTGCACACACTGAGAAACATATGCAGAAACATACACAGACGTACACACATACATACACAAACAACACGTGCACAAGCACATATGAACAGGCACAGCCTCAGGGAAAGTGCCACTCATACACACAAGCCAAAGACAGGAGCCTACAGGGAGACATGGAGCTCAAGGACCAGCTGTGTGCAGAACCTTGAGAACCCCAGAATGCAAATAATAGTGGAAAAGGCTGCCACAGGCTTGTAATACAAATATGTACATAGCTAAGTACTTAACTATATTCAAGTCTCTTTAGTTTGATTGAAGCTACTTCTACTGTGTGATTTCACTGAGGGCTAGTTGACTTATCCTGTATGATGTCCATCAGTGATTAATTTTGTCCATCAGACTTGTGATGAGCAGTGTCCTTCTTCCCCTTGGCTGATGATAATAGAGAGCTCTAGAGTCTGTAGTTCCCATTCAGACCAGTGTAGTGATTAGAGGAAGAAGAGAGTGAAGCCTCTCATAACCCTGGAGGGAGGGAATGAAGAAGGGATGGAGAGAAAGGAAGAATAAAGAGCAGAAGAAGTTATTTGACCCAACATCACACACAGACTTGGCAGCACCGTACCTTTCCATTACGTACTAAAGAGTAAACAAAGACCATGTATCTTGAAATCTTTCCTGGCCCCATGCGGCACAAGGTATGTGATTGTCCCACATTAGCCCAGTGCTGCCTGGGCCTTTTCCCAGTGAGACCAGTAATAAGGGCAGCACTTATCATGTGTTGCCTCCAGCCACCATCACTACCACTACAGCAGCAGGCAGGGAGAGCGGGGAGAGGAGAGCCCACCACAGCTGAGAAGTAATTAATCACCATGGAGTGGGAGCTGTCAAATCCCCAGGTCTTTTGAACTGATAATGCTGCCCACCACAATTTAGTCTGATGGAGATGAGATTTCTTTTCACCTCTGGCAAGAAAGAGACAAATAAAGTGGAGAAAACGAAAAAGAGAAAGGGGGAAGGGGGGTGAGCAGCAAATATATTTTTGAACAACAGTGGCCAGTGGTGTACTTAATGATTGCCTTGCTCCTCTTAAACCTAACGTCCTTATCAAGTCTAAGTGTTCCAATCAATATGTTTCCTCTCCGGCATTCCTGAAATAGCTCGCACATCAACTCCCAGAACCCCTCACCTCACCTTTTCTCTCTCTGTTACAGCACCATCTGTTATTATAGCCTGGTCACTGAGTGCCTCTGCCAGTCAGACATATGAACAAGTCAATATGTGTTCTGATACAAAAGTTCTGCTTATAACTATGCACTTTTAACCTTGATGTTAGTGCATCAGGAATGACTTGTCGGTTTACCGCAGCATTTAACTGCAGAGAATGTCAATAATTACTGTCACAATCCATTATTTACCATGGTAAGTCCACAAAAAATAAATGTATAATTCTTGTTTGTTCTGTGAGTTTCTGTGTTAAAATAAGTTTCTGTGCTAAATAAATAAATAACATACATGAGTAAAAGATTATGTCTGAGCAGGCTTTGCATTACAGAGTTGCTTGGAGCTCCTTTTGTAAAATGTACCAATTGGGCCTGTTTTCTAAATAAAAGTGAGATTTTGGTTGCAAATGTTTGTCCTGTAATGAGTGACCACTGTGTGACCATATACATAGGATCGGATCGGGTTGGATACTAAGAAAGATGCATGACACTAGCAGCCTAAATATGTAATTTCACCAGTAGAATGTCTTGGTGTTTGATGTGCATCACTTGTTTGTTTTGGCTTTAACTCTGCTATTCCCATGGTCAAAGTGCTCTCTGAGTGCCAGAGTTCATGACCTCTGACGGTGTGTTTTGCGACACTAGATGGAGGCACTAAGCGCTGGCTTTAGAAAAGGGCTGGTGTGACTCTGGACCTGCTTCATAGCCAGACTGTGGAATGTTTTCTTACACTCTTTTAAAATCACATTTCTAAGTAGGATTATTGGTAGATTGGGTGTCAGGCACAAATAAGCATGATGGCTGTCCAGAATCCACAGTTGATAAGAAATGTAAGGCGGCAACAAAAATAGAGAAAGGGGGTGCCATCCAGTGAAGACATAGATGAAAGAGAGACAGCTGCCCTGGACGGGTCTGGGACCTTATCAGGCTGGCTGGGTCCTGTGTCAGGCTAGGGCTATTATAAGTGGGTCATGCTGTGCGGAAAGTTCAAAGCTCTCCCCTTTCTCTTTCCTCCTTATGTCTTTATTCACCCTCACACCTATCAATGTGTGGACAATACAATCAAACATCACACAGTCTTTTCAAGAACAAAATGAACACAACTGAGGATTATTCAACAGCTAGTAAACAATCTATACTAGCCATTATTTTGCTTTTTAGTCCCCCTTTATTACGTAATATCAGTTAGAATACCCTGAACTACATGTTTTTATAGAGTCTAAGGGGTCTAACAAATGAGTGTGACTACTCATTTGTCACACTCATTACTTTTTCCTGATGGAAAAAAGTAGCACTCATTTGACATCCAAACAAGTAAAAGGGAAAAGTGCAGCAACTGTTTTATTCTTCAATCTATTTTTTTCTATTTAGACTTGCAGTCTAAGAAGACATTAATGTTCTTTTTCCCTCTGCAGCAAAATTAGCATGTCAACATGATGGTCTTATTGACATTGAAGATATTTTTACCTTTCGTCCTGACTTCACACTCTTTCGAGGTAGAACATTTGCCAGTGGAGAACAGGTTTCCTTTTTATTGCTGTGACACATAGTCAATACTCAATATAGTTCTTGACACCCAGAGGCACAATAGCAGTCACTTGAGTATAAAGAGTGTCAGCGAGTTATTTTGACCCCCTACTGTAATCATGACCTTTCCAATAACACGACTCCCCCACAGAGTCTCATTCCCTAAAGTCTCTTCCAACTCAGGGCTAAACTGCATTACGCCCAGCCAGCATTCACAGCTCAGCAGCTTCTAAACAAGCTACTGTAGATACACACTGAAGTACACATCCACACGCATATGGATGCGATGAGCAAGGACAATAAATGTCTGAACAGTGCACACACACGTATGCACTCAGACACACATATATTATACGTGTACATGAACGTGGCTTGAATATTTAGCTCAAAGGAACATAAAATGTAACCAGCGATATCATGCATAAATGAAAGGGAAAATGATATGGCATGCATTTCATTCTTTTGTAAGATTGCGTCCCCAGGTCATTGACTAAATAATTAGGCGATTGAAGTGACAGATTAAAGGCAGATTGGAAGTGACTGTGAAAGCAGGATAATGTTTCCCTAATCAGCTTGGTCGGAGAAATGCAGATTGTGAAATTTTCCAGCTACTTCCTTAGAAAAATGCATTTCACTTCTGATTACGGATGATTAGTGTGTTGGTGGAAGAGGAGGTGGGTCAGGGCCTTCTGCTGGGTTCATATGACCAGTGTGTGTGTGTGCGTGTGTGTGAAAGACAAAGAGACAGGAGAGAGGGAGCACAGTTGTGGGGGCAGAGGTGGAGTGCCAGTATACATACAGAGAGAGCAAAGCCTAAGAGAATGACTGGAAATGTTAAAGCTGGAAATAGTTAAGGAAAATAGAAAAAAAATGTCCTGTCCTTCCAAAGAAGATGATTTAGGAGTAGATAAGCTTTTGAAAGAAGAGAAGATCACGTAAGAGGAAGCACAAGATTGCTCCGAGTCCTGTCCCATAAGGCAGGAAGTAGCAAGGGGAGATCTGGTTATCACAACGTTTCAACTGGTGGATCATCTATTTACTGGGCCATGACAAATATGCCAGATTTACACTGGCTATGAAATCACCAGGTAAACTCTTCTCCTGTTATGCCAAGGTAATAGTTTCTGAGCAACAGCATTACAGAAGGTTAAATGTAGAACAGATGTAAAGTACAAAATACAACATGATCAAAGCTAAGGCACTCAAGACACATATGCCAGCAAATGATGATAAATGACTCTCTGCAGATTTGTAAGCTGTGCACAAATGTAGCGAACTGCAAAGGTTGGGAGTGTGGGGGTGGAGGGGCAGAAAGACAAGAAAGCGGACACCAGGGAGCAAAAACAGTGTCCAAATTCATTGAGATGATCCTCTGCAGAAGGCCCCCACGATTAAGTTCCTACAGCAGGAATCACAGTTCAGACAATGTGTAATTGATTTTCCCAAAGGCTGAGAGAGCACCCGTAGTGATCCCTGGGATAGCCTCCCCTGTGAAAGTTTGCTTTTCTCCCAGGCTTGTGGCCACAACTGAATGACATCATCACCTAGCACACATTTTTTTTCTACTTTTATCTCTGAAAGATATATTATCCATGTGCTGGGCTCTGCTAGTGGAGATCAAAGGCAGCACTCTGCGCAGGCACCATATTAAAGTGAAACATGATTTTGCTACAGAAAAATAATCTGTTTATTTCAAGAAAGATTCTGTTACATACCTGGCTTGCACAGGCATCCACAATTCAACTTGATTTGGGTATTTTCCACTAAGAACTACTATTGTAATCCATGCCAGGTGATGAAATTAAGGAAGGCAGACAACATGTGTTTGAAATAATATATGTTGAACGTTGGTATCACTACATACTTATTAACATTTATTATCATAATTTGCAAAAACAATGGTAAAGACACTTTTTCAAGTTGCAGTCATTGCACACTACTGCATATGCATTAGCTACTATTGCACATCAGCACACATGTTCACCTTTATCAATACACACACACACATACAATTATAGATATTCACATCCTTTTTAGTCTCTTGACGGTCTGTCCAGGATGATCGCTGACTGGTTTGAAGCGTCACGCTTAGAGGGAAACCAGACAGAGGGACACATGTTTGTGCACTTCTAAATGAAGTGTGACCACAGTGCACCTCTAAAGCAGGGTCTGGGCTGGAAGCTACTATGGGCTTTGACAGCAGGGGGGGGTGCTGTGATAATTTGATGTGAGCTGGTTTGATAAATCACTGTGTTGTTACCTTGGCTTTAGTATCTGTTTATGTCTCGACAAATTGAAACCCCACTGGCACAAGTCTGAGGTAGAGCCACTCTCTGGGCCCCAGCGATTAGTTCAAGGTGGGGAGAGGTTAGATGGCTGGCCCCTATTGGCCATCTCCCTCTTGCTGTTTTGTCTCTCCCTGCTGAGAGAAAAAGCAATGGACATGTGTAAGCAATAAAGCCAAAGGTCTGCCTTCCACCACAGACTCAGCGAAAGGAATGCAGAACCAAACTATAAAATAATAATGGCCAGTTGGGCAGGGAAGAAGCAAGGGAGGGCAGAGGCCGGTGGAGAGGGCAGCATCAGAGACAGATAGGTCTGAAAGGGATGTGGGAGGTAGCTGTGGAATGGGGGGTGTTAAGGTGGGGTGGGGTCCTGAAGCAGAGCTCTCCTCTGACCCCTGGATGTGCTGTTAAAGGCAGAGCGTAGCAAGCAGCCCGAGCTGGCACCACATCAAAAGGCTGACAGATGAAGGGCAAAGGCCAGTTTGACCTGGGTGCTAAGCTGCTGCTAAGCCTCTTAAAGCCAGAGGAGAGGTGCAGTAACAGGGAGAGAGAGGCAGAGAAAAGGAGTAGAGATTGAGAATGAAGGAAGGGAGTAAGTGAGACTAGGAACAAGGAATATCATTCACTACTCCCTCCTCCTCTTTGATAATCAAAGGCATGATAAAAAAGCCACTCGTGTAGACAGTAAATACAGATGCACAGAAGTCAGAAGAGATAATATTAAGTACCTTGTGTGGAATCATTGCACAAGGGGCATACTTCATCTAAAGCTAATAAAACCAACATCCCCAAAGCATGTTTAAAGCAGGTTTTCGTAATCACCAAAAATAAACTACAATCAGGACAATAAGACAGACAGTTGGAGTCCTGAGGCATTTATCTGCTTTAAACATTTCCCTTAGAACCCACTAACTTATCACGAGCTTGTCAACACAGTGACACCATTCTTTCAAATGAAACGCTAATGCGCTGATCTGAGCACACAGTGCCGGTATCTGTTCATGAAATCTGAGGGTTGATCAAAAGGTTTGGTACATTCAGTTCAGTGTATACCTCAGCAAATAAGTGGAAATCATCACAAGTACTCAGATAACAAGGATACAAACACAGTGGAGCTGCTTCCAACCAGAGGAGTTATGACAAAGCAAAGCAAATATCACCATGAGGGGGGAAACAGCAGACAGGAATGAACGGGAGATGAAAAAAAGGAAGCAAAAACAACAAGAGAAGAAGTAAAACTTTGAAAAAGTCCAACTGATCTCCTAAAGGGAAGCAGGCATATCCCACAGTGTAACAGGACAGGAAATGCCTACTGTGAGGACAGGGCTCCCCTCTGGACCCCATTAAGGGAATGCATGAAATTAATAGTGACATCATGTTGCTTGGTCAACAAATGCAGGTTGATTGATGAAGACAAACGGTCAGGGTGATAGCCAGTGGTTGGCTTTCCCTGGGAGATGCCATTTGCAGCCAGTCTCCACTTCCAGCCTGTGAAAACGACATGAGCTGTCTAGTGAGCCCTATTGCAATGCCACTCTTGTCACTCAAGCTTACTTTGGAGTTGTTTTCAGCACTTGTGTAAGCTGGTAAAGAAAATTTTAGCTGCAGCTGAAAAATAATACATCATCATTGTTATTATTATTGTTGTTATTATTATCACATACTTTACAATACATACAAGTATAAAGTAAGCATTCAGACATATATCATCATTCTCATAGGGAAAAAATAAGTTTATTAAAATATGATCCTGTTGAATTTGAATGGTGAATCTGCCTTTAACGCTTTCACCAAATCCAATTTGTTTTTCCAAACTTTAAGACTATTTGAAAAAGGATGTTGAGTATGGAGCTGCAGTGTTGAAGGATATCTAATGTTGAAGTATCGTACCAGCAGCTTAAAATGATCGTATTTTGAGAAAAATTATCGCATGCGCGTAATTTGCATTCTGATACGGCTCAGACAATCTCCTTCAATAACACATTATCATAGAGTGTGCATATTATTGTCTATAATGCAATATTTACCTGCAGAACGGTTAACGGTAAAACGGTAAAAACCACCTCTGTCAGAACAGTGCCGCTGCCTGTGTGGCGTGCAGGATGAGTCCCTACACTGAACAGCCCAGAATATCAGTCATCCGCGCTCAAACCACTCATCACCAAGTGTTACGTCGTGCGTTTAATGGCTGTAAAGGCACGTGAGATGATTGCTCATAAACAAGCCAAGTATGTCTGTGCAGGATGAAAAAAAAAGATATTTACTTTGTGCCGTACATTATGGGATTTTTGGAATTGTTGATTGTACATTGTGCAGAGGCTAAAATTATCGTACGCCTGGCAAGTGGCAACACTGTGGAGCTGCCAGGCAGGAGGAAAAGACCTCAGAGGAGGTTCATGGATGTAGAGAAGGAGGACATGCAGACAGTTGGTGTGACAGAGCAGGATGCTAGGGATAGGGTCTCCAGTGAGTCTCCAGTGAGGTTGGGTTTAGACAAGTAAAGTTCTTGTTAAATTGGGATTAGAGAAAAAATCGTGTTTTGGTTTTTAATGCAATGCAAATGTCACGTGTGTGAAGCGACTGTATGAAGTGACATTTTATCCATTAACTTAGCCCACAGCCTTTCCCTGATCCCAACCATAAAATCACTTTAATATGGCTGCAGTCACATATCTGGATGTTGAAATTTAATGTCAGATATTTTAGTTGACAGAAAACTGCTTGTAGATCGAATATTATGGCCGTCAAAAATATGTTGCCTGTGGACATTTCATTGATACGTTCAGTATCAACATATACAGTATAACACACACACACACACATATATATATATATATATATATATATATATACTATATATACTGTATATTTAAATAACATATAAATGACAGGTCGCAATTGCGACTTTAACGTAATCAGGATTGCATTTTCGTCATATACGAATGTAATTTTTAGGAGACAGGGTTGAAAGCTCAGGTTTGGATTCATCTTCGGCTACTACCCCAAAGAGTGGTGGTGGTGGTGACCAAAGTATTGCAAGTTTTTTTCCATGCACTGCTGGCACTTATATTGCACTCATATTGCACTTACTTGTTTTGTTAATCTTGAGCATCATTCATTTTATGACCCAGGTGTGTTAAGAGTACAGGCACTGTATTAAACTTGTGAAAAAAAAACAGCTTGCAAAAAGGTTTAAATGTTTTTATTATTATTATTATAGTAAATAATAAAACTCCTTGATTGCATAGCATCGTCATCACACCCAACCCTAAAATACTCTATACTCAAATAATAGTAAAGTATAAGCATTTTAAAAGCGTACTGTACATAAGCCTATAAGGTCTATAGCACTTAGAGAGAAAACATAGGAAGGAAGAATATAGGTGCTGTATTTGCTGCTCTAATGTCCAGTCTGAATTCACATACTCTGTGTCACACAGTCTAAGCAGAAAATGAAAATTAGAAATACAGTTTAAAATAAGGTGCAGTACATACATGCTACCTAACTTATTAATGCCCAGTGTTTGTGACTATGTCAAGTAGTACTTAGCATGTCATCATACAGTATGTTCATCTTTGACACTGTATCTTAGTTTTTGTAGTTATAGAATGTATATAAAAAATTATATTTCTGATTTTTCTGAGATGTGGGCATCACAGTGGCATGGTGATTAGCACTGTTGCTTTACAGCTAGAAGGACACAGGTTTGAATCCACAGGTCGGCTGGGTGCCAGTCTTTGTGGAGTTTGCATGTTCTTCCCAGGCCTGCGTGGGTTTTCTCTAGGTGCAGCTTCCTCCCACTGTCCAAAGACATGCAATTAGGTTAGTTGATGACTCTTAACTGCCTGTGACTGGTTGGTCTGTATATGTCTGCCCTATGACAGACTAGTGACCTGTCCAGGGTGTACCCTTGCCCAATGACTAATAACATTGAAAAAACATATGTGTGGTTTAGACTGTATGTGATAGTGTGTATCTACAATTAGTTTTGGTGGGCTGGTAAGTCTCAAGCGGATTTTGTTTCCACTCCAGCCCTGCTTCTGGTCTATATGTTGAAGTGCCCGCCTGGTTTGAGTATGTTGTTGCTTTGGGTAAAAGTATCTGTCAATTCACTAAAAGTAAATGTACGTAAATGTCTGTCAAGTTTTCTAATTACCGACCACTGCTACAGAGCTACTGTATGAAAATCTTCCCCTTAAACTTCCAGGTATACCTCTGCTTTGAGGTTGTGTCTGTTGGATTCAAACTTCCTCAAAGAGTTTGTTCCACTACTCAACTCAAGATGCATCCATTTTCTCCACAAAGGCTCCCTGCAGCAGTGGTGCCCAGCAGAACAATATATTTCCCTGCATCTGATCTAACCACAAAACCGTAGTTCAAATTCATTTGACAACTCTCCTCCTGTCCTCATCTCCGTTTCCAACACATTAAATTGCAGATCTGAAAATACAGGCTATAGCACTGATAATGCTGACTTTTGAATTTACTTTTAATGGATCAAGATGTAATGCTGTCACTCTTTCAATAATAATAACTTCTACTAGGTGTGATAAAATAAAACCTTCATCATTAAGAAAATTTAACTTTATTTACCTTTTCCCTGACATAAGCTAAATACAAGCTATATTTGGGTATTCCATTTCACCAGACATGGAGACATCCCTTTTTTCTCAAGATACTGTTGTTACTGACTTCAGTGATATACAACAGTTTCCATTCATCTCAAATTCTGTGCAGCTGTTGAAAGAAAAGTGACTTTGATTTAGTAAATATCTGCGCACATCTAGTGTTGTGAGCATCAAAGGTACGTGAGCAGATATCAAAGCGTTCTCCTGGATCGTCTATCCTTGGCAGCTAGACTGTACTTTCCATCTCAAATGTGCAACAGAGTTACAATGCACACATGGGACTGCAAACCCTTTACTAGACCTAAGACAATGATTGACTGAGATGGCTCTCCTGTGTTTCATTTGCAAGATGTAATTAAGTGTTGGCCATTTTGTATACTTATAAATTATTCTGGTATGTAGAATATAGAAAAACTAATCTATACATGTGTGAATGAAAGGCTTACAAATGCTGTGACAAGGGTGATAAGGATTTAAGGACAGCGATTTCCTTTTACAAACAATGTTTAAAATATTTTTAAAGACCCTATTTCATATATACTGTTAAATACAACACATTTTTAGCATACATTAAAAGAATATCAAATGTTGGAAACAAGACACATAGCGAAACCAAGTCTATGACATGGGAAGAGGGAACTGTCAACTGAGGTATACAGCGAGTGTTAACTTACTAATTGTGGGAAAATCAGAGGTGTGACATACTGTGGAAATAGGACTGAAGAGCCTGCCCTTTACTAGATACCTTATGACAGGGAAATTGGTGCCACCAGTGCATTGCACATGCTAAACTGTGTCACCATCTGCTTCGAGACTTGGGACAGGCCCAAACCACAAGACAGTGGCTGAAACACGCAGTCAAGATGGCAGCCACTCCACAAACACAAGTTACAAAGCTACTCTGAGTCTCAAAGATGTAGGACTGAAATATGGAACTACTTTAGGTGTGACAGGGTGACACAAAGAGTTGAGCTTTACTTGGGATGATGCCAGCAAGTCTTGGCCCAGCCGAATATTGCCCGTATGGCCATTCTGCTAAGACTTTGTGAGCCACTGCATTTGATATTTCAAAAGAAGAAGCTGGCGAAAAGTTAATAATAATATAGAATGGCAGAGGAGCAAACTGCTCCATTTATGTTCATGTCCACATGCTGGTATGGTGGAGATCACTCGGCCCATCCCACAGGTATAAGATGTTCTCAGTTGTAGTTTCATGGACAAATAACAAAGATCCAACATCAGATAAAGGCATTTGGCTCTTCGGAACAGAGTGGGAAGCCTACTGCAGCACAAGAGGCTGTCCTTCACTAGCGGAACCATTCTCTACGCTTGGCACTGACATAAAAGCAACTTCTACTCCACTGAAGTACTCACACATACATGGTCACAAAGACAGACATATACACATGCCCACACACACAAAACCTCGCAAACACAGGCAGGAAGTATGCCTGTCACGGACACACAGGGAAGGGAGGCAGCAAAAACAACTTTCTGTCGACAGGAATAAGAAAAACAACAGTTGAAAGGGGGTCTGCATGAGAGAGAGTGCAAGACAAAGGCATTCGCTCCGTCAGAACTCATCAGTCTGCAGAGGGAAAATATGTAAGGGAGATGCATCCATATGAGCACTGTCACTGTCCTGAACACAAGACAGAGGAGGACAGGTTGGTGGAGAGCGAGCTGAGAGCCAGTAAACCTTCAGTAAAATCCTTCCATGTCAACAGAGACATTGGCAGGTTGTTGAGTTTTAAGCACGTCTGAGATGCAGGTACACTAGCCTGCAATCTAGAGGCAGATGTAAACACAAGACTAAAACAAACTTTCTTTAACAAATGAGCAGGCACTGTGAAATGGAGGTGTTTTTCAACTTGGTAATGAGTTTCTTTGCCCAAAGGCACAGGCTTTGCTAAAGAGAAACAGAGTGAAGAGAAACACATCGGAGAGGTAGTCAGTGAGGGCCAGATTACCCTAAGGCCTCCAGGGCCACTCTCCAGAAGAGAAGATAAAAGAGCTTATTAATAGCCCTTAGATTTACATGCACTAAGTGGATGTTTATGTTGGAACTTGCTGCTTATGTGTGAACATCCAACAACTGTAAACAGTGCCATTCAGGGCCCATTTCCTTTACATCATTGATATTGTTTCAACTTGCAAAATAGGCAGCCAGAGTTTAAAAAACATCATTCGGGCATTATCTTTTAAGTGGTTCCACAGTTCGGTCTCCCCAGGACAGTAATCAAGAAGCTTCATTGTGAACTTCCTCTTCTCCCTCTTCATGTTACAGTGACTTCAGTATAAACAGCAGAAAAAGGGACAACCCTACACGCTAGACAGGGGGACAGCCCTGTTAGCCTACAAAAGTACAATATGACATGGCACACAAACAGAAAACTCATTCTTAACCTTTATTCGAATGAAGGAATAGCCTCTGGTTAATTGCAAACTTAGCCAATGTAACTTTGGGAAACAAGATTTCCATTATGTATGGTGTTTGCCTTCTGACAGTATGTATAGTGTATTAGAAATTAGAAAGTATATTGATTTTAGCCACCCTGTGCTAAGAAAAGGTTATGACAAAAAAAAAACATTACGCCATCGTATTAAAACACAGGGAAGCCCCTCATCAACCACATGAAAGAGGCAGTCAAGAAGAGTAGGGCTCATAGGGAAGCTTACAGAGCATGTCTCTAACCCCCACTGGCTTTTATTGGACAAATATAAAATTAACAACAGTCAGGAGCTGTAATGGTGAGCGAGGCTGCTTCCAACACAAATTTCCAATTTGAGGTCAGCTGTACGGTCCTATAAAAGTTTACAGGGCTGCTTAAAAAAGAGCTGTCACTTTACAAGAAACAAACTTTTCTAATTAATCATCACATTAATAACCCCCAGTCTTTTAATGGTTTTAAGTCTAATGCATGCCCCTATTAAAGGTAAAGAGAAGGCAAAGCCCAAACTAATGGCTACTGACATAAATCAATAAAAACTGCTGTTAAATTTTCCTTTCTGGGGCAACTAATAAGAAGACTGTAAAAGTACAATACACACCAAAGAGAAGTGACCTAGCTTTTAGCATTAAATTTTATACTACTCTTCAGCTCATGTTAAAATCTGTAACTTGTCAGAATGTACAATGGTGACAACAGCAAAGAAAGTACCTACAGTAGAGAAAGAATACGCGGACTGGGGTAATTGGGAAATAATGAAAGGTAAGATGTGTTACTTTCGGACCATTTAGGACAGCTGAATAGATTAATCTGATGTATTTGGGTTTTTCTTTTTTTTAATTCAGATTTTTAGTCATAATGTATACAGTGGTGTGAAAAAGTATTTGCCTCTATCCTAATTTGATACAATTATAATTTGTAATTTGTTACACTTTAATGATTCAGATTACCACACAAATTTTAATATTACACAAAAATAAAGTCAATACAAAATGCCGATTTTAAATAATGTTTTAAGTTATTACGGGAAAAGAGCTGTCTAAACCTGCCTGCCCCTATGCGAAAAAGTAATTGCCCCCTAAACCTTATAACTGGTTGTGCCACCCTTGGCGGCAACAACTGCAATCAAGCATTTACGATAACTGGTAATGAGTCTTTCACATTGCTGGAATTTTGGCCCACTCTTCTTTGCAGAATTGTTTTAATTCCGCCACATTGGAGGGTTTTCAAGCCTGAATGACTTGTGTAGGGTCATGCCACAGCATTTCAATCAGATTTCAGTCCAGACTTTCACTAGACCACTCTAAACCCTTAACTTAGTTTTTTTAGCCATTCAGAGGTGGACTTGCTGGTGTTTCAAATCATTCTCCTAGTGCAAAACCGAAGTGTGCTTGAGCTTCATGTCAAAAACTCATGGCCATTTTTGACCGTTGATATGATAATCTTTTTATGAAATGCTGTGTTAGTTTTACACCAGATGTAACGGGACACACACTTTCCAAAACTTTTGTCTTGAGTCTTGAACCTTGAGGATAATCAAGATGTTTTTGGCAAATATGAGACAAGCCTTTGTGTTCTTTTTGGTCAACAGTGGCTTTGGTTTTGGAACATTTTTGCTAGGTCTCTTTTTATGGTTGAATCCTGAACACAAAATGTAATTGAGGTGAGTGAGGCCTGCAGTTCTTTAGATTTTGCTGCGGGTTCTTTCATACCTTAATATTTTTGTTAGGCTGTGCACTCCAGGTTTATCACTGTTCAAGCTTTTCTCCATTTGTGGATAATGGCTCTCAAAGTCCCAAAGCCTTAGAAATGGTGTGTAACCCTTGCCAGACTGATACATGTCAACTACTTCCTTTCTCATTTGCTCTTGAATTTCTCTGTTTTGTTTTTAGATATTTTAGCGTGGTTCACTTTGTCAGATAACTTCTATTTAGGTCATTTCTTGATTCGACAGCTCTGGCAGTAATCAGGCCTGGATGTGGCAAGTGAATTAACTTTCCACAGGACGTGGTTAATCACAGTTCTTTCCTGATTTAGCAAAGGGGGGCAATTACTTTTTCACATAGGGTTAGGTTTGGACAGCTTTTTTCCCTAAATAAATGAAATCATTATTTAAAAACTGCATTTTGTATCTAAATAAAATAAATAAACCTCTGTGTAATATAAAAATTTGATGATCTGAATTATTTAAGTGTGACAATATGTAAAAAATCAGGAAGGGAGTAAATACTTTTTCACAGCACTGTAAGTGTTTTGGAGTTAAACCTGTAACAGATCTATTTAACATCTTGCACACATGGACAGGGACTGTGGAGGTGTTAATGGACTGGTTGACACAAGAATCATGTTCAGGATTCCAGGCTGGAGTGTTCTCTAAGTGTGTAAGGACACCGCAGCTTTGTTCTGCCAGGACATCAAAGGTAGAACCTGAGCTATTTGAACAATGGTTCATATCTATATATAGAGGAAGTGATGGACGAAGAAAGCCGGACATGTATGAGGTCACCGTCAGAATGCAAGGAACATCTATGCCAACATTCATCAAGTGATGAAAGAAGTGCAAATTCTTTTTCCCTGCCAGTGCAGGGTCAGTGATTGGCTTCTGAATATTGCCACCACCAAAATACTAAGGGAAATATGTCACCTTTGAATACCAACTCCCAGGCTTACCTCATCTTACTTTACCTTACTAACAAAATGAACAGGGCAGCTTTTACCTGCTTAAGCCCTGTCCATCTAGCCTCAGACGGATTTGGTCCTGTAACATGTGACACCTCTGCTAGATAAGATCACAGGGAGATTAAGCTCCTGTATCAGAGATTAGGCTAAGTTTGTTTTTTCTCATTTGAACCTGGGTGGGAATAGTCCCTGGGCTTGCCCCCCCAGGCCTGGGCATAATGCCATTAGTGGTGTTTTGTTGACAGCAGGCAACGGTAAATGAGGCCCCACTTTAATCAGCGGCATGCCGGGCTGGTGTCAGAGTTCCCCTATGTCTACTAGGTGAAAGATGAGCAGGGAGAGAGGTGTTGTCTCCACGTTAATTAAAACTGCTCCCCTCACGCGTGGACTCAGAGCTGCTACCACCAACCAGTCCCTGAAACCATGGCTGTACTTTCAGCATAAACACTAGCCATTAGCTAGAAGAGCAAAGCGAGGGGGCAAGCAGCAAGGGGTGTAATTAATCAGAGTAAGATCATGTTCTAACCACTTAAAAGCAAGAGGGGGTATTTATCTGAAGGGAAAACAGGTCTGTTTTGGGTTACATAGCAACTGAAATATATAGGAGGCTGTTATTTTGGAAGGAATCCTTCTTGTTAACAATGAGTAACAGTAAAAGAGAGTGATTCTTCATGGCAATTTGCTTTTGTCTCACAGGTTATTATCTACTTTTGTCTTTCTCTGCTGCTTTCTCATAACAGTACATTTCAGTCCATGTCAGAGGGACAGAAGACACTGTCCCAGAAACCTTACTATTTACCCAGAAATTCCATCCTCCACAGCGGCTTCCTGTTCCCTTGAAGTGAGACATCCTTTCCTGGGGGATCAACTGGATGAACTAGACACAGAGATGCAGACACTGCTTTAGCCTGGCCATGCCCAGTTACAATAACACCTTCATGCTGTTTGTCTCAGCAACCTGCCCTGAAACACCAGCCCATCCCAGCCAGGAGCACCAGGCAGGAGGCCTGCTGTGTCCTCGATCTGGCCTGGGTTGATGAGACAAAGAGTGCTTGCTCGAGGGTGGGTAGCTAGGAGGGAGGGGGAAAGTTGGGCAGTCCTCTGCTTCCCTCCAATACACTATGAAACCTGAAGCCTATGATGCAAATGAGGTGGTGGGGGCAAAGAGAGAAAAACAACATGAAGGGAAAACTAACACAAAGGGGCAATGGGAGGAGAGAAGTTCTCCTAAAGCAGCACGGCCCTTTCACATCACAGCAGCAGTGGGTGTCAATCAAGCAGTCAGCATTAACAATGTTAGGCCAGAGCAAGCAGGGCTAATGTCCTCTTCGCTTTGCCCAACCACCACCACCAGCACTTCCCAAACTCCCCACCTTCCACAAGCCCCTGGTGACCACATGAATCTGACTAGTGACAGCTCACCATCCTGTAATTTGCCAATTTGCACGCATGTCAAAAAGCCAAACCAGAGTGAATTATGCTCACAAAGTGGGGATAGGCTGAAAGAAGTACAAGAGATCTGCAACACAGGGGAGGATAATGGAGATGACGGGGGAAACAGCAGGATGAAATAGATTTGAGTGAAGGCTGTTTTCACAGTGTGTCTGCCTCCTTCATAGTGAACACTTGACACACGGTTTTTAGATAACACAGCCTGTTGGGCCCCGTTCACATGTCTTGTGTATTTGAGCATGGGTGAAATTGCACATGGATCATTGTGATGCATTGTATGCATTTGTTTATGTGTGTGTATATGAGTGAGCAGGAATGTGTCTTCTTTGACAAGACCATTTGTCTAATGAAAACTTGTGTGAAAAGTTGAACAAGTCTATCTACAACCGCTGTGCTGAAAAGTGGGGAATGATGGTGATTACCCACAGCTGAGTCATTAATCTTCAGCATTAGCAACACCTTGCTGGTGCAATCTGTGTTTCTATCCAACAGCCCATGAATGCATCTCCGGAGTTAAAGCAACTAGAACACTAGTTAAATAAAGGCCATCTTTAGCTTAAACTCTACTGCATACACATCCTGCATCAAGACATATAAAGGAATAGGGCCTCAAATATGAAACAAATCAAGGAAAACCTGACCTCAAATATACTTTTAATGTTCATGTGTGCATGTCCAAATGCACACATGCACGCTCTAACACAAGAAAGAACCATGAAGCCTATATAAATCTTTATCAGGAAGCCAGCCAACCTCTCTGCCCCTTGCTGGTGAAAACCATATAATAGTCTAAGGAACCAGAAACACATTTTCTGGATAGTTGGCAGCAAATGTCCCATAATCGTTTGGGCTGGGTAACTTTCTAAATGCTATTTTTATTGTTGGGTCTAAAAGGTAGAAACAAAAAGAATGGCTGACAAATGTACATAACACCCTGAGAAGTCTACAAGTGTGCTCTATGTGATCTATGTAAAAAAGAGAGGCAGAGCAGCAATTGTGCAATAAAACCCCAGTCCACACAAACTTGAACTTACAAGCAAAATAAAAACACTGAAACAGTGTATTTTACTAAAATATAACTGCTATCAGCACTAATAATCTCACATAGTTGCATTCATATTAAGTCACGTCTTACAAGGACAGGTTTTCTTTGCAAAATGCCATTTGGCAATGCAGAGATTGAGTCTGCACTTTACACTTGTCTAACAGTGTTTTGCGTCTCCAAAACAATCCCGAGCACCGATTAACATCTGACAAAGGGGCAGTCGCTACTGCAAGAGATCCTCAAACCATCCGTGAAAGTGAAAATGAGAAGCAATTCTGTTAAACACTCCACATTATGATAGCTATTTACCACACCATTGTAACTCTAAAGGGTAGACCTTTAAACGTCTGACAAAGTAATCCCACCACTGGTACAGTTCACTAAATTCTCCACTGCTGGCCCAACAATCTGTCTTGCATTTCTCGCCTTCCCAAGTGTGAGATGTAAGAGGGCTGGAAGGAGGACAAAGCTGACATTGCTTTTAGCTTTTCAGAGTTGTGTCATTTACTCAGGGGTAAGCTGATTGCGTGGTCACTGAGCCTGATTGTTCAGAAAGAAAAAATGCAAGTGTCTGTGCTGAGTGTAGTTAAGTGTTCGTGTGTCTTTGGAGGTTTGAGCCTGAATGTGTTGTGCACAGCCCTTAATATTTTAATAGTGTATCTTCAGGCCAGATCTGCATGTTGGCTTAAAAAGACACAAGGTGGATGATGACTGTAAAGTATGTGTAAAGCAGAATTTATTTATTTGTAGTATGTATTTGAAGTAATTATTTTAAATGGTCAGTATGTGGTCACTTTGATGCCTGAAGTAAGTATAAATAATGACATATGAGAGGAAAAATGTTTTTCATCTTTATAGTGTGACAGTCCTCAAAAACATGAGAAACTTTTAGTCAAAGTGCATACACAGTGTGCATTTAGTAAATGTTAAAACAAGAAGAAAATACAACACAAAAAGGACCTAGTTGTTGTCAACTCATCCACACTATTAAACACATAAGACAGCATAACCAACCATAACTCTGCTCCTCATATATTTTTTACTGTTACTGCATGTGACTAACAATAAATATCTCCCTGTGTCCACCGTGTCCGGCCTGTAGGTTGGTTTCCTTCTGGGAAATTGATGTGAAGGTTCTGCTGAAACCAACCCTGCACGCATTTTGAAGAGGTGAGCAGGAAATCAGGCCATCAGAGGCGGAACACTGCATTCCTATCACGCAGCTTGGGTCAGAACCTCTGGTAGAGTCAGGATTTGTAGTTTAAAGGCTGTCAGAAATGATCACTTTGCTCTGCAACTGCACCCCCAACTCTGACACAACCCCTCCTTTTCTTAAGATAAAGGATGTACCCCAACAGATTTGGTGACCTGCTCTCTCCTTCACTCGGCCCGTTCTGGTCTGGGCTAAACACAGTTCAGGTTGTGGAGGTAGCGCAATGTTGTCATACAGAGGAAAAGAAAGGCAGAGTTACTGGATATTACCCAGGGAGCCAGGGTGGAGAATCAGTTTCCATTTCACCATGACCTTTCTCCAGTCCCAATGGTGGTCAGCTCCACCACTACCTCCTTCCTCTCACATCCCCACTGAGCAGCCTCCGCTCCACTGCTGTCTCTCTTTTTTTCATTTGTCAACCTATCCATCTCACATGTTTACTCTGATAGGACAGCACAGTTGGCCCCCACCACCAGCAAAGAGATCATATTCCCATAGTTCCCATATATTTTTCTCATCAGCTGTTTACACAGATTTAAATGGTAGCATTGCACACAGAGCAAATGTGTAACTAATATGCAACTGATGAATAGTAAGAAAATGACATCTCCAACTCCATATCAAATTAAGGACCACCAACTACTTCTAAATGAAGCTGTAATTTCAGTGAATTTTCCCCTCAGGATGGGAGTCATCCCTTTCCAACACCCAAGCTATTTTTAGTGTCTGCTAGTATTGTTTTCAGCCACCAAACATTACTTTCATAGTAAAACGTGTGTGATGAGTTTCTCTTATACCAACAATGCCGGGAAGCTGTTTGTCACAGGACTTACTGCACTAACTTTGACACACTCTGGACACACCCTTCATTCTAACTGCAATCATTTATATGTACTGTTTCCATTTACTTTTTACTTACTTTACTAAGTATGCACAGTCTGCAGTCATATTAAGCGAGACATGGATAATAGAAACAATAGTAAGGAAATACAAGGGGCAAAACCTCAGCACGTCCAGGCAACATTTAATAAACTATAAACCTTGCTTGAAGGGAAAAATGAAAAAAAAAACTTTTTTTTTTTTTTGCTAAGCCTCAAAAGTGGAAATTCACTGTTAAAGTTGAAAAACTAACCACAGATAAAATACTCGATTCCTTGACCAGAATGGTGTCTAGTGCAGGAAAGTCAGGGACGTCAGTAGAGTTGAGGAATGCCCACAACCATAATCCATAATTAAGCATTTTTCATGTCAAACAAGTGTGGTTAATTGCAAATTCCCCAGGATTTACCAGGGTTCACTTAATTTGCAAGGGTCACTTTTGTGCGAAGCAGGTGCACATTTACACAGCTCAATTAAAGGTTCGGGAAAAAAAAAAATCTATCTGGCCTATTGAAATCTCAAGGACAGCAGACAAGGAGCACAAAATATGATCGAAAGAAATATGCACTGAACAGACATTTTTCTTTAAAAGACAGAGAACAGAAGCCATATAATTTTAACATCAAACATATAACATATGAAGTGAGTTGTATTACTCCATATATGGTCATTAAACTTGAACTTGAATTCATGATCACTGAGCTGATGCAGTAATTGAAATCTTTGAAGAGATTTACACTGCACTAATTCTTTGATAGGCATTGTTTCCTTTTATGCGTTATTTTTATGAAGTGACATTTTTCATTTCTTTAGAAGTTTAACAACTCCCACTGCACTTGTTTTAAAATTAATTAATTTTCTTATAAGTACACTTTTATGAACTGAAGTTTTTTTCCCACCTGAAGAGATATTGTGACTTTAGTAAACATTTGTGAATTTAATTATTAAATTAACTAAACATGTTTATTTTTTGTTGATGTTACACAAATCTCAAAATATTGAAAGTGCGAGTAAGGTGTGACATCATTGTAGCTTCATACTTTGTGTCTAAGGAATAATATACAGTAGTTTCACTGTAACAAAGCACTAGGGCAGTGTCTGATGGTGTGGTTCACTAAAACAGTGCCGTTGGCATCATAGTAAATTCATCAATCTTTACGTGTCAGAGGCAGCTGAAGAGTCACATTTCATTCTGCAGTCACACCTGTCCTACACAAAATAACAAACCTTCGCTACACAAAATAGAGAGGCAGCCTAGCCGCCCCAGCGTTTTGCAGTCGTCATACGTTGATAAATGAAGCCATTGTGCAGTGATTATCACAGTTATTCATAGCCTCTTTGCTATGGGGATGGTACATTTGTTGCATTACATAGGAGGAGACACTGCTGGGGCTAGCACATGTTTCCCTGTCACTGTGTATTACAGGCTAACCACTGACATTTATAAATACTTGGTAATCTGCACTGCTATATGCGTCGCATTATTAAATTGCCATTATTGTGATGGCAACTGGGCCCAGCCTGTGATTAATTGCATACTATTAACTTGAGGAGGATCATGCCTGTTTTTAAATTCTGCTTTTACATTACAAATTAATCACAGAGAAATTACAATAAATTACTATTTGGTGGTGCTACGTTTTTGCATTAGAAGGTTTCTCTATGACAGAAATACAAGAAATATGGAAACATATTATTTCTTCATTATTTCTGGTGACACTGTAATAAAGAGTGATTTAGAGAGTTGGTCAGTGTTGGACTGGACAGGCAAGCATTATACAGTGTGTCTCTGTGCTGTGTGGCAGCAGAAGTGTCTGCACGGGCTTCGGACATGGGAGAAACAACAGACCACGCTCTGGTAAGCATCAGGCCAAGGCATTTAGCTTTTTCTTAGTTTTGGAGTGCAAAGAATGAGCTCTGAGTTGTGTATCTACTCTACCATATAACCTCAAGCATAAGCCCCAAGGCTGCAGACAGCCATGGATCTAAAATACACATCAGCATTTCCTTTTATCTACACAGTGGAATGTGTTTTAATGAATCAAAACAAGACGATAACAAATGCATCCTTTTTAAAATTGTTTTTACATTCTAGGATTGTACAGCTTATGATTATTTAGGACTCCAAGAAGTTAGTTACTGAAGCCAGAACTACCGAGAATGGATGTGCATTTACTTCATATGATGAAGGCATTACAGTAACCACTGCACTGTCATCTGTGTTATTATCCTTTTGGTTTTAGTGTACAAGCTGGTCAATGTCTACAGAGTCCTGTTCATCATTTGAATGGCATCTCCACTGCCACAGCCTGGCATGCTTTACTGAGTTCACGCATTTTTCACAGTTCTTTAATGAGAGCTCAAAATTTTGTGTTTACATTCCCATCTCTCTTCCTCACTCCTCTAGCCACCTCACTGCACCCACTCCTAACTCTGGCACTATGGCAATTCCCACTCCCACCTCACGATGACCTCCTGTCTTTGGTGGTTTGCAATTAGGATCATTTATTATGTTCTGCCTTATTGGCTACACAAAACTAAAACTGGAGTGGGCACGAGCTATGCCATGTCATAGTTGGCGGCGATGGCAGTAGGCGAAATTTCACTGGGATTTACAGTGTCAGTTCACAGGCAGTGGCCTCTGGGCCTCCTCTGCTCTTCGGTGTGTTGAAACAAACTCTGGTTATTTCAGATTCAGTGAAAGCTGACTTGGATCTGAGGAGAGAACCTTCCTGCCACTGAACCCCAAGGGAATGGACAACCAGTAGCCTTAAACACTTCTCCTTCACGTCTTTCCCTTCCACCACTGGTCCATTCATCCACCCTCTATCCTGGGGCTTTGACAGAAGGTACATATTTTAGGAGAGACCCCTGGTGATGTGATGGACATGCAAGCCCTGTTTGAAATGGAAACCCACACATTCTATCCTGCCAGGAAGAACCAGGAATATCCCAACAGAGGTGATGAAAGAACATGGAACAAGTGAAAAAATAGCCACCTTTATTGCGGTTTTCCTTTCAAAAACACAAGTAAATATAGGAACCACACTTTCTATTCAAGATGTGGTGCTCTGTAACGCTATAACCTCAATAGAGTACCCACCGACCACCACAGGCATAGATCATTTCTTTTTCTCATATCAACTCTCACTCTTGTATACACTGACAACACATGCTGGCTCAGATAACCAAGAAAAAAAAACATGATAAGAGAAATGAATGTAATTCATGAAAAGAGATAAAATGGGCCACACACAAGCTTATCCTCTTGTGTGTGCAGCACTGCCTTGCACCATCACCATCTATCGTCTCTTTTTCCCTTCACCCTCCATTTATTTCACACAGGAGAAGAATACTATGCGTTTTTGCATGTGTGTGCGTTCACACTGGAGAACGTGAGTGTTTGTGTACACATTGGCCTGCTTTTTTTGTGTGTGCATGCATGTCTGAGTGTGCAAAGAAAATGATGTGGCACACTTCATCCTCCCTATAACTCACCTGGACTGATAAAGAGAGCAAAGGAATCATTTCCTGCGCCTGCTACTCATTCAAATGGGTTGGTGTCTGTAAACAAGAGCTGCAGTTATCCATGTAGCGGTCAGATAAGAGGGGAAGGAGACCTCCGGAGTGATGGATCACGAAGGGGCTCCCAGTCTTCTTCTCTTCCCAGCACCGCCCTGCCACCTTAGGATAATAAACAGCCGCGGAGCAGGGGGCCAGATAAGAGCCATCACTCACATTGGCCGAGCTGATAAGACACAGACGCTCTCTGTCACCCTCCATGACATTTGTTTTTCATTCCACTTCAGACTGAGGGAGAAGTCAACCTGTTTCATCTCATCAATGGGCTCCACTCAGGATCACCCGCTGAGTGTGTGCCACCTTTTGACACTGATGGCACGCAGGTGAGTAACTGTGTCATGCTGCACAGAAGAAGAATGGACTACAGTTTCCACCGTCATTCACAACGACAGTACTGTACCCCATCGAACAAAAACATACTGTTGCATAGATTTTAAAAATCGAATTATTTTGAGAATGCTGAAAACGGATGTGATTTCAACTCTTCCTGCTTACTGTGTGCTGAGAGAAGTTACTGATATAGTGGAGTTGCAGATTTTCCACAGAGGGTGTGTACAAAACATGCTCACTTTGATGAATTATGGCTGTATTTCTAAAGATGTGGTAACAGTTAAACAAAAGTTCTTGTATAACCTCTACTAAGTCTCTAGAGAAAATGCTCTGATACTGTAGAGTCCTATGAACAGTTTTTCCATTTTTAATACTTTAGCTGAGCTATTTTTATCTCATACATAGTCTTAATGAACCTGGGTGAGGCTTTAGAGTAAGAAACAACCAGCAAAACAGAGGTGGGTTTCAATCCTTCCCTAGCTGACTATAAAACCAAAGCTAGACATGAATCAATGTGAAATCTCTTAAACAAAAACCTCAAGTTACAAGTTGTAAATTACTCTTTGGAGACTAATATTACTGATGGGGCACATAAAATTATTATTTAAATCATTTTGTATTTTGGCACCTGAAATTCCCTAAAAACGCAGTCCTATCAGAGGGAATATGCAGTCATTATAAATCTGTCTGCCCTGACATTGCCTCTACCAGGGTCACCTGCAAGTCATAGATTTGAGAAGTTATAAAATGGTTACTTTATAGCTATCCCAATTGTTATACGTTAGACTTATGTGCATTGTATTAGCTCTAATGAAGGGCGTAAATTCTCAGTTTACGACTGGACCTTTACAGGGACGGTTGTAAAACACACGCTTTTTGCGTTACTTGTGTTTGTCACCTGAGTTCTGGAATTCAGACCGTGCACACACTGTTTCCATTAGTCAGAGACTTTGCAGTAATGGCCTAGACCGTGAGAGAGCGGCATCCCGTCCGTTGGTCACGGATGACATTTAACAGACAGTGCCCAACTTCCTGTGATCAGAACAGCAGTAACCATGAAGCTAATCCATGGCTCTCACAAATCCCTCATCCTCATCCTCTGGCTGTCAGAGACAGACCGCGCCTACAGTTGTGGGATGATTATCACCTGTTTGACCCCAAGATCTCAGCTTATATGTGCATGCTCTGGCTAAACATGGGATCTGTTTAATGCACGTCTCAGTTCAATGTTTTGATTCTCAGTAACTTATAGGATGAACAGATAGATTTGTAAAAACAAACCCTAAACCAGTGAGTGACAGTGACATGCCCTGTTAAGAGACCTGTTCTGTGTGAAAGTTAATATGTGGTTTCTATCATCCCTTTACAGGGACAAACTGAAAATGTGTGTAACTTAAATGAAAAAAAAAAAAACATTCAACAGTACTGTGCAAAAGTCTTAGACCACTGTTAGATTTGTTGTTTTTGCAGTGCTATTATGACCATATATGTTTTTATTTCTTAGTCTCTTTATTAGAATACGACTAGAAAATATAGGAAATATGTACACAGTATTAGAAAACACAAAAATATTTTTTAAAAACAGCTTCTTTAGGCTAA
>JAUBNQ010000017.1:21236042-21292220 GCA_032353495.1 Ctenopoma kingsleyae | reverse complement strand
GATCAGGAATGGTCCTTGTAGATGGAGAGCAGCCAAGAAACAACTTTTTGTCTTTCTAGTTGTTCTCATATAAAAACCGAGAAATAAATATATATGGACATCAAAGCATTGCTGAAAAATGATGCAAATATGATGTCCAAGAATTGCACAAATAGTATTGGTTTTACTTGTCATCTTGTATTATTTATTATTTCACCATAAATACGCCAATCACATTCATGGAAGCTGCTTTAGCACGACATAGTATTAAGCACTTGGGCTCTGAAAGGGAGTCTTTGTTTAGTTCAGCAGCTCTGCAGATTCTTGAGGGGGTTAAGAATCGAGCTACTGGTGATACCCTCAGAATATATGGGGTCACAGCGCAGAGACATGATGCTGCTTTATGCATGTCACTATATTGCCACTCCCTGAATATTTACCGGTTCGCATCATAAGGTACAGGTTACTCATTGAGCTCTTTTATATGTACATTTTAAGTTCTATAATTTGGTACCTTTTTACATGTGTTTAATCTAGTGTATAGTGCATCATCAACATGTTTCAGAACTATGCAAATGCCAGGCCTTGCTCTGTCACTGAGGGTAATACTGTATTTGACAGTAAATGGATGGTGGAGGTGGGGGATGTACAGTACAGCAGCACAGGATTGTAAAGGATTGACAAACCAAGCAATTAAAGGAGGTGATTATGTCATCATTTCCTTGGGCTGGCTCAAAAAGGTCCTGCTACATTTCATATTCAGTCTGAATGAATGATTAAAGAATGTAAGGGAGGTGAGGATTGAAATATCTCACAGGGACATTCTGCTTACTTTTTTCAGTAGGCCTTATCTCCCTACGTTCAGCCCTGTTATTATGATGATGAACAATATTTCATGAAGGACGGCTGAATGTGTCTCTCACGGAGAGGGCCCAGGCTCACTCTGTTTCCTCACCATGTCCTCATCTTTCCTTTGTACGTCTCTTTTCTCTGAGAGGGGGTGAAGGGGGGCAGGTGAGAAAAGGGAAAGCAAGGTAGATAATCACTACCACAGCACACACATGCCTCAGAAACACACAGGTCCAGGACACTCCTCTTCCCCCTCAAACCCCCCAAAATATTTTCATATCAATAATCAAGCAATTTTCCTACATGTTAATCCATCAAAGCGGGCTGGGGCTAATCTTCAGGCGTGGGGATGGGTGGTGTATGCCGCTTCCTCTTTTCAGGTGTGCCACACTCCCTAGCAGACATTTGTCCCGCTGTGTGGCACACAAAGCCCCTGCCCTGTCAGCACTGATTGATCAGAGGCCGGCTGTAAAGGAGGGAAGCTGTATACCCTATCAATGATGCTCTACATCTGCACCTGAAAAGAGCCCTCATCTCCTTCCACAACATGCTCAGTAATGCAGATAATGAGAGCCATGCTGTTAACAGCTACTGCAACTCTGGTTTTTGTCATGTGTATATAGGCGAAGTGCTTACCTTTTAGATGGAGGGAAGAGACAGTGAAAAAAGGAAGATTATCATAATGTCTACAAACGCTGACAGGGTTGAATTTCAGAGACTCTTTTTCAGATTAGTGGGGCTTTTAAAAGGGTGCATTTGCAGAACAATGTGATTGCGTGTTTGATTTTAATTTTCTGACAATCTTTCGCAGCATGTAAGGGATACATGTGGATGTTTTTTCTGTACTCTGCATTGTTGGGATTTAGTCAGGCTAAGGGTGCTTTTAGAAGATTTTAAAGGCATAGCAGGCGCCTCTAAGAGCCTGGGTGATCCTGCAGGAGGGTGAGTGAGAGATAAAATGCAGAGGGCCTCATTAGTAGCACATTTATCATCTCCTGTCTGTGATTTAAAAGAATGACTGGGTCAAATCACTTTAAATACCTCGGGGGAAATCAACATTTGTCATTGCTAAGCAAACCTGCCTCTCCCCACCCTTCTGGCATTAATTTATTCTGGTAAAGCAACCCCATTCGCCACCGCACTGATTTTAATTTCATCCTTGCAAAAACCTTGGCTGACTGTCTATCTCAATTCATTGCCTTAACATACAATTGTCCCCTTCAATTTGGTGAAGTAATACTCACTAGCAAGGCTGAGACCTATCCATAGACACTGGGTGGATGATGCAAACAATCTTTAGTGAAACACTAAAACATGTGAGATGTTGCAAATTATTCTTCTGATATCCACAATTAAACATGAACACCTTCAGTGCTGAACAGAAAAGTGTACACGCAAGGAACAAGAAAGAAATTATGTATTATAAATGTCTTATTAATGCGTAACTCGGCAAGGTCGGGGAAGTCAAGATAGGTGTTAAAATATTGAAATATGGATGTCACCCTCAAAGAGCCCACTAACATTGCTGCAAGTGGACCCTCTGGACACAGTGCCTGACAGAATATTTATGCATTTGCCAGCACTTCAACTTACATTTCTGTGAGCATGATCTAAGGACAACGCAATGCTGGTCATGCTACTAATAGCAGTTCAATTGTGAACAAAATAATGGCCTTGAGAGTTTTCTTTAGCAGCAATGGCTGTGACTGAATGATTTATGGATAACTTACTTCACCTACTTTTCTTCAGATGTCAGTTTATCATTTATTATGTCTAAAGTAGTTTTTTTTTCTGCTTTGTTAATCAATGGAAACACTAACAGACACAAAATATACCTTTTGATTTCACATTTTTACAATTAAAAGATTTTAGCAGCTGCTTTGGTTCTACTTTCAATCATGTTTTGCTATAATTTGTTCCCACACACTGTGCTGTGTCAGTCGTGTTTCAGTTGTGGGACGCTCCTTCTTACCACTGCACTTTTTGTTAGCGCTGCTTAAGGGACATTTAAGATGTTGGTGCCAAATAAGTACTGTAGGGCAGTGCAGAAAGCTTTCACCCTCAGGAGGAAGGAAGCAAAAGGGACAGATGCTGAGCAAATCCTGAAAGAAGTGTGGGGTGGCGTAAAGCAGCACTAGAATAAACGCATATCTATTTCATGCCAGTTCAGACAGAATAGTCTGCCATATGTAAATAAGGGTTCAATAATGAATGCACTTCCCCTGCTTTTATTTGCTTTAAGCCCTCACAGTCACACACACATTGGCACCATGCGAGACACAAATTAGAAAGCGTTTTAAAGGAAATATTCAAAGAGCCGCCTGCCGCCGGAATATCAGTTATTATTTTTGATGTTGCAATTTCTGACACTTTGATGCAATCAGTGAGTAGCCCCGGCATTCAGCCCTCTCCAGGGAGAGAGCTGTCAGGAGTGAGAAGCCGGTGGGTAGATAATTATGGGAGATCAAACCTTGCTAGTTAGTAGGCAGGAACGGGAGGCAAATGCCAAAAACCAGCCAATGTTTCGCAAACGCTTGTTCAAGGATATCCTAATTGCTATAAGTGGTTCCTTCAGGACTGGCACTTCAAACATTGCCTGCTGCATGATGTCATCTCCCTGGCTCCCCTTCACACTCACAATAGGCAAATTAAGGAAGAGAGCACAGCAAAACATACCAGAGGACAGTGTCCTTTTTCTGTCACGACATGTGACCCATCTTGTGCGTGCACATGTCAGTAGCAGACTTGTGCACGCACAAAATAGGTACATGTGTGCACATGCTCACTCAAAGACAAGCAATTGCCAGCAGACAAAATATTTTCTTAGTTTGTTTTCTTCATATGGGCAATGCAAAGCAGTTACTAACTTTTAAACTTGATAGCAAGATAAGCTTATAACATCATATAATTAATACAGAATGCAAACTCATTTATATGCAGAACACAACAAGTACACCCATATTGTTCATAAATATTAGCATTGTATGATCTTGAAAGCGATACTTTCTGACATTCAACTGTGTGCTCCATAATTCAAAGTGAGAACATAGTCCTATCTGTCAGTACTGTTTCCAGCCTACTTCTCCTATTCCCTTCTTACCTTTACAGTTCAAAGGGAAGGAGAGGGGAAGGTGAGTACAATTAGCTGAAATCAGTCAGAACAAATTGTCCGACAGCATTGTACTATGCTAAGACATCAGAGTCCATTTGCTGTTGGTGGAATGACCCTCTAACCGTGACCCTTGTACCCCAGCGACATGCATAAAAACCGCCGTCGTCTAATCAGCCTGTTATATTTATCATTGACCAACGTCTCATCTAATACAGAAACTAACTTGAAAAAGAATCATAGACCTGTTTCTGTCTGCCTGAGCTACATCAAAGGAAACCCAACCCTCAGCAATCAGCAAGAAGGATTTCATGTTTCAAAAACAATTCGCATTTTCAAAGAGGGACCACAGCTGACATACAATTGCAGTAAACCTATTGAGTCTTCAGCTCCCTCATTCTTTTTCTCTCCCTGTTGTGAATGTGAATCTTGAGGGTCATTGATCATCTCATTAAATTCAGCCCCAAAGAAAGCGATCCTTTTCACACAGCTCAGGAATTCAGACGCAAAACACCCCCGCCTCTCTTCAGGCACACACAAACACGCTTGCACCATCAAACATCACCAAATGACTGCCTTTCGCAGACAAGAAAGACAGCAATAAAATGATAAAATAAAGTCTATTTTGTTCAAAAAGGGTAAAAAGAGGTCATTTTCTGCATAGAGTGCTGAACTGTTAGCATAACAAAGCAGTGGCTGGCTAATGGCTCCTCATCTGTGACAAGGGTCTCACTAGCTTTTCACTGTTGTGCTTTTCTTAAAGTGGCCTGAAACAACATCTTACTTCTGCTCCTGACCTTCTTACACTCAAACACAGGAAATCCCAATGTCAAGCTCAAAGTCTACACACATCTAATATTGAGCTATAATAAACACACTACAATGGATATTAATATATTTCCAACTATACAAACACACACTCAGACTTGGCAGGTAAGACAGCTTTGTGAGTGCTCCACAGCACTAGAGTGGCTTGGCTCAGTCTAATTGTGTATCTAATTGGTGATGTCTAAAGGGGATCTCCTCTTTATTTTTGGACAGAGCAGCATGCCATCACGCAAGACAAATTACATAGACAGTTGGGAACACAACCGAGCAGACACAAGTGACAGCGAGACAGGAAAAAGTGAGAGCAGGGAGCAGAGCAAGGAGGATGATTGTCCTTATTATTTTATTCAATCTTGGGGAAAAGACATGTTTAGGAAACTGAGTTTCAGGTGGCTAAACACCCAAATTGCCCCCCTCCCATTGGCCCCTTGGTCCCTTCCATCATCCCAACTCTGGCTGAGTATGTTAGAGATGAGGTCATGCTGTACTCATCCAGGGAGTGGTGAGAGGCCTCATTCTCCACTCCCAACCACAATGCTGTATCTGGGAGGCCTTCCTTTGATGTGCTCATAATATGAAGGACACAGGGCTATCAGCTAGCTGTCAACTCGGTAACTACCCTGCATCGCTCCCAGGGGCAGCAGAGCCAACTGAGCCAGCATGGCCGTCTAGCGCCCAGCAACTCTGCTGCTGATGGACCTGATTAATTCCCTGGAACGCTGGTTTGTCTTCCTGCAGTTCAGTCAGTGACTTCATTCAGTGGGGTGAGGTCACCAGAGGCCTGGTAATAGAAGGGCTGCACTTCACAGCAAAGACAGCACGTCTGTGTGCAGCTCTCCAAAAAAAAGCCCTTTAAGACAGAAGATGGTAAAAAAAAGAGGAAAACATCCAAGTGCCTTTGGCTCCAGAGAAACAGTTCTTGAGCAAGAAGCGAGTGTAACGTATTTCCTCTCACCCCTGCTTTCTCTTCTCTTTCCTGTCTCCCATTGTGGGAGAAATAATAATTGGCAAGCCAATGAATTATTAGCACACACCGTAGCTACAGCGAGAACAATGTCTCTTATTGGTGGAAGGCTCACTTAAATGTGACGTTCCTTGAAAAGAACAGAAGTTCACATGAGTGAATGGATTTCTTAAATAAAAAATAAAGTGGGTGTTTCGCTTTTCCTCTGACTCTGACCACCTTCTATTCTATTTGAAAACTTTTATCATTTTTATAGAGAATAATGTGTCAGTGTGATGAATGAGCATTCAATAAAACAAGTGATAATGATAGAAGTTGTCCTCTGCTCTCCTTGAGTCATAACTGATGTGGCACAGCGATTTAGAGGAGTAGTCTCATATAACAATGCTTATTAAGAGGCAAAAGCCTTTAAACAAGTCAAATAAAATTGATGTCATTCACTTTTTGAAGCTCAATGATAATCTGGGGAATTTCACTCCAACAAACGGCATGGGGAACGAATTACGAACTGGAGTTACTCATTTTCGCGCTTATGGGATTGTAAAAAAATGACAATTTCTTGAAATGTGTCATAAATTTGCTGAATTGCTCTTGCCATCCTCACAATGACGGTTGCTTTCACTTCGTGGGCTAAGCAAGTCTAGTCACTTCATATAATCTGGAGTCGCAAATCACAAGGGGCCTCAGAACCTCCGAGGAGTAATATGTGGCTTTGGAGGATTGTTTGGCAGCTCAGGTTTGCCCAGAAGACGGGGACAAATAAATGGCAGCCTGTGGTCTGTCTATCCATCCATCTATCCTGCCTTTGGGATGGAGCGTGGATGAGGAGGGGGTCTGAATAAAACGGTGGCCCAACAGTGATGCACGATGCTGCAAGCTCATAAAGCAGGCCATCATCTGACCTCTGAGGCACGAGGGAACAGGCAGGGCCTTTACGACCATCACCAGATTTAACAGCCAATAATGACTGGAATAACCGCTTAAACCTTTACGAACCCTCACAGCTGCATGGTAGCACTGACAGCAGAGCAAGGCAGGAATAAAGAAAGAGAGAGAGAGAGTAATAAATTCAGCCAGTGCACTGACAGGGGCCGTGTTTCAACCGAAAGGAAAATGATAGATGCAAGGGGAGAGCACCCTGATATGTGTGTCTCCTTAAGTGGAGCCAACTGGCTTGTCCATTCCTATCCTGATGACTCCACAACAGGGAGAGCTGGAGAGAGAAGTGGTCGAGGGAGAAGACACAAGTGATGCATTGGCTTGAAACATGAAGGGGGAGAATAAATTGATTTTTTTTTTTTTTTTGTTTGGTTTTTGTTTTGGCTTTTTTTAATAAAATCCACCACTGAAATTCAGATTTTATTTATAGAAGACAAAAAATAATAACAATGTATAGATAGAGTTTTGCTTCAATATTTGAAACTGTACCAATGCAGTTTCCACTTAGATGACCTTATCTGAATTGTTTGATTTAACAGCTGTCTTATAAACTACACACTAAATTTATATGCAGACACAGTGTTACATTTAGTGCAGTACACTATACAATATATTTGAAACTGAAGTATATAAATTAATTTACTGGAAGAAAGTAAAAAATTTTATTTACAATCTGTTTAGTAGATTTCTTACTCCTTTATACTGACGTCAAGTCCAAGTTATAGCACACTAGCATCCTTTGGACTAAGATCATAACACCAATTCATTAACTGTTGGCAGCAAACTAATTCTGATTTTCAATAAACTCTCTAAACCTAATACAGTGCTCATGAAAGGAAGCCCATTTCACAGGCTGGCACATGTTCAAGCAACATATGCTCACATAATCTTTTAAAAAGCATGATCCAAGTCCAAATTTAATTATGTAATAGCACAAACGAAATCAGAGTGCCGACACAGCAGAGCTCTGATACACAACGTTCTGCCACTCAACTCCCATTCTCCTCATTTGTTTATTGCTCTCACCAGTCCCAGCAGCCTCAGGGGCCGTTGCGTCCAGAGTCCACTCAACGGTCTACAGATGGCTCTGAGTCTCCAGGCTCGTTTCACATGGTTGTTTGTCTTTTTAATAATGTCTGCTTGAGATATATGGCTATTGTTATATGATCAAAATACTTTTCCATGGTCTCTGAAGGCATTACTTTTAGCACGTTCTTTTTTAAATACTAACTTCAAAGACGTTAAACTTGATTTTTTTTTTTGTTAGTTAATGTAGATTTACAGTGTTATTACTCAGTCAAGGTAGTAGTGCCGCTGCTGGTGACAGTCAGATGAGATTTAGCATTTTCAGGGTCTAAATGATGGGTTGGGGGGGTGGCGGAGAGGTGAGGGTTGTTCATGGTTCCCTGAGCCCTGCATTTCCTCTGGCAGCAGTACTCAACTTGCAAAGCACTGAGCTGAGGCTCCTGATCTCTGTAGAATACAGATAAAAGTTAACCACTGAACAGTGTCAGGTCTTAGTTGAATACGATACTGTCCCCAAACATTGCTGAGGAGGAGTAAAAATATATATATGAGCATAAAAACCACAAAGGAGATCTACTGAAGACTATATCCAAGATACCAGGTCACCTTTTTTTCCTGTAACAGTATCAATAAATCCTGGGGAAAAAAAACTGCATATCTTAAGCACCTTACTGGCGACTTTTACAGTGCACAGTCGGCGCTTGGCACGCAGACGATAACATTCCCTCCACACAATGGTCTAATCTTCATGGCACAGGTAGCACTGGGATTGTCTTGGATGTGCACTCTGCTGTCGCCTGGGTTTGTCCCAGCATTAGAGCCCTCTGCAATCCTTTGTGCTTTTTTAACCAGTGAATTAAAGAGGATTTCAACAGGGGGAATACTTATCAGAAAAAAATTACCCCCCTTACTCAGAGATAAACAAATCAGACTAAATAAGTTGGAAAGAGTTTCACAAACTCATTCTGTAATCAGAAAGAGCTGCTTAAGATAACAACGACTGATTTAGACATTTTCTTACACAAAGAGTGAGGAAAAATGAACCTTTAAGCTATATGGGACAGGGTTCATTTTGAGCAGCTGCAATTGCTGTGTAAGATAGTTTACTTTACAATTTGTATTTATAGGAGCCAATCAGATTCTTGTGTTGTGAGTAAATAAATGAAATTGTTGGGAAGTATTGTTTGTAGATTATATATTCAGGTCACTTCTCCCAAGAAATCTTTTAATTTTTTAATCCATACAGATGTTTGTTTTCAGAAAACTTTCTGAAGTGCATCCCCAGATGAACACTGAAAGCATTCTTAAGTAGCTAAGTTGCTCTTATACAAAATACCTCAAAGCGTCTAAGATAATACATGTGGATTGAAATGCAATCTGCCTCTCACTTCTTCCCAAGATAAGTACAGCCATTGACAAGACCTGGCTTCCTCCTCTTATCTCGCAAACACTTGATACCAGAAACCCGGTGCATGAATAAGTCTTTCAAGATTGTGATGTAAATATATCCGATTAATCACAACAAGGAAACCTGCAATAACTTGTGCTCTCATCCCCCAAACAACATTGTAAAAATGTTCCTTTGCTTGCAGTTGTATCAAAAATATTTTTATTCTTATCCATATTTCTCACTCACAACTCCGTGATCACACAGCTCTCATATACCCACTACACCGACATGTTTTAATCTATGCTAATCTATTGTAATATTTTCTATTTTTAAAGATTATTTTTTAACATTAATTTAAAGCAAAACAACATAAAAAAAAACTATAGACAAAACTGCATTTGGATAATCTATGCAAAAGCTCTATGCCCATTTCCACTCCTGATGGATTTAATGACGTACAGCCTCATACCTCCTGGCGCTAAAATATTTAATTTTCCTGAGCAGATCCCCAGGACATGAAGGAAAACCATCAGGTCCATGTTCAAGTTTAATTACTGATTACTGATTTAAATCTAGTCTCGACCCTCCAGCGCCATCTCTGCCTCTGCTGTAAGAGTGAAACAGAGAGAGACAGAGAGAAGTGCCAGGAAAAGGCAGAGAAATGTAGTTAACCAAAGTGTCTGTGTTTTGCGACTTATATTTTCACTACTCCCTCTGAAGTAAATAAATGCAGCTTTTTAGTAATCAACAAAAATAATGTGATTGCGTGATTTACAACTTTACCAAATCCATCAGTGTTTCCTATTTCCTGAGCTCCCTTCAATATCCCTCCGCTCCACAGTGTGGTGCTCTGCTCTCTGTCTGTTGCACTGAGTCTAAGCAGATAGAGATGAGTCTCATTTTGGCACATACCATCTGTCCCCCCACTTATCACACTATTAAACATCTGTGCATTTGACTATGTGTGTGTTTGAGTGCGTGTGTGTGAGTGAGAGTGAAGCTGTGTGTGCACGTGTTTGATTAAGCTCCATCTAGCTGCCCTCATTGCTGCTGATGCCTGTGAATCTATTACAATCCTTCCATCACAGAAGCCACTTCATTTACATTCCCCGGGTCTTGTTTGAAGAATATCTCAGGTGGGGGAATATATTTTCAGAGTGTCCCTCTTATAGGTTTACCCAGACTCCAATGGGCTTGAAAAGTTGCTGTTATACACCGAGGGAGGCATTTTCACCTAATGAAACCCAAGATCAATAGAACTGTTCTCTCTCCTCATATACAGCGCACGTACACAAGGGAAATAAAGTATTATTTTTCATCCTCAAATGTATAATGGATATCATTCTTTATTTAATACTTAGTTCAATTCCACATGAGGCACGGAGGGAAAATATTTCCTCTGATGATGTCCCTACATTACAGAAAGAAGATATAAAAGTGGAAACATTGAGTTTGAAGTTGTGAAACTGAGCATCACATACCTGAACAATGACAATAGACTTTGTAGAATTCACCACCTCACTCAAGTATTACGCCACAATGCAGTTAATCATATAATTAAAAAGCTTACAGACATTTACATATTAATCTGCTCTGCCTACCGCAATCGACATATTTTAAATCAAGAGCTCAGGTTTTAAAGAAAAAAGAGAGCACAGGAACGAGGAAAAAAGGGCAGATAAGCACAGAGAGGAAGGAAGATGAGAGGAGAGCGGTGAGAGCAGTCACTTCAGGTGCAGCCCTTATCAGTGGCAGAGAGAGGACCTTTCTTATGTAATCTGTGATTTCATTCAGCCTCCGTATCAGATGATTGTCTGGGAGAAGAAAAAGCCATTTTGAGGGGAACGGGCTGCGTGAAAAGGATCGTCTCCCCGGCAGCTCACCCTTCCATGTTGAACCAGTCGCATGGCACCGAAGGTCAGCAGAATTACTGGAGACGGGGGCGACTCCGGCAGAGAAGACAATGATATGGCCTTAACCCTCATTTAGAGGTGCCATTTCCCCACCCGACCCCCCTGCTAAAGTGTTATTTTTCCATGTTATGAAATGTGATAGCTCTCTGGTGAAACAGGAGTCTCCAGTTAGGAAGGTAATACTTTGGTGTGCAGCAACAGCGAGACAGACTCAGCCTCCCCTCTAAATAGGCTGGCTGTGCGGCCTTACTGCTCCATGCTACGCAGACAGTTCAATCAGGGTAAAACAACATTCATTTAACCGCTTGACTAACAACAGCCAGTGGCACATAGTGGTACACACAGGAGCACCAAGATTGCACAGTTAGGGGAGATGATGATAATGTCTTTGTGGATTTCACCCAAACATGTCATTTGAACCTAGGGCTCTGCACAGGGCTGTGTTCAGTGTCATAACCTGTTGTTTCCAGTTCCTGCTCTCCTTCTCTGTGTGATGGAGGAATTACGTGAGGGAATGGTTTTTAATATAGGTGGAAATATCTTTATTTAACACAGCAATAAATGATTGATGGGAAATGGAATGCAACAGTGATTAAGAGATCTATTTCTGTTTGAGATGAAGATCATGTTTGAAATACTTGTCCGGCAATTACAAAGTCAACTTTTACACATGGTGTGGTATTAATAAGTAAGGTGGAAAAATCATAAATGGCTAATGCTTCATTAATTTCATATTACATTTTCATTAATGTAAAATGATGCGAGAGAGCTCTGTAGAGTTCAGTTTCAAAGTGAATCATATGCAATATCATATGTAAATCAAATGTCAAGGAGATGAAGCTTCTAATCACTTCATATAAAAGGTTGTATGTGATTATGGTTCTATTAATATAAGTTCAAATTACTTTATTCAGCAAAAAAAAGAGGGATATACATCTTGGCCTACTCTCAGCAGCTCCACCTAGGGGAGCACAGAGGAGTCTGACTACCTCTTCACTCCAACATACAGTCTTTTCTTGCTCCTTCTGTGAATCTAAACAAAAATATGTGGTAGTTTGCCGTGACTTTCTATTTCTGCAGCAAATCATTCCTGCATATTTGTCACTAATCATCCCTTTGATGAGGGATGAGAGGACACATGGCTACAGGGTCCAATCTGACACAGGGCCTTGGTTTTGGATAATGGTGCCCAGAGGGCCACGGCACAGTGTAGGGCGAGGGGTCAGAGGAACAGGCAGATGAAGAAGGAAAGGTGTTGAGGTTGTCACCTTGGGGCCTCCACCTACACACACAGGAGAAGACACTGAGAACAGACCCAGCCATCATTCAAAGCAGATGGTATTTTTCTTAATGTGTCAGGTCTTATTTTTGGGATGCAGCCTCTGGCAGGCCCTGGATAGACTAGTTACTAAGCATGGACACTTGTAATTTATCCAAACCATGGAGGGTTTAGACAAACCCTGAAGCCTCAAACCAAAGGTCTTCCCCGCTCTCCTCCCTCTTCTCTCTGCCTTCCTGTCAGAGGCAAACGAAAAGGAAACTGAGATTGTGAGAACGATAATGTGGTTTTGCTGAGCACAGGGAAGCATGTTGAACTGTGTAGTTCAAGTGCACTATCAAGGTGTAGTATCCCTACAAGACCACACATGAAAAAATACTATCCTTACCTAAAGAAATAAAAACATTTACTAAATGCTTATATCATAAAATGTCATAACTTTTAAAAATGTTTAAGGAAAACCGACTTCCTCCTCTGACAAAACCTGTAATAAATACACAGTCTTTGATCCAAAACAGTCTGACAAATGCACAATGCATCTTCAGAGCAAGTAAACCTGCTGCACAAGTAGTGGAATCTAAATCCACACACTCACATGTCACAACAGCACTCACACAACAACTCACACACAACACACAGGCATCAGGACTGCAAAGAGATAATTAGCCAGCACAGCTGACTCCTTGAATTGTCCTCCGTCCTCCCCCCATCGTTTCCCTGCTAATAGGGGCGTGAGTCCCACTTATTAGATGTGATTATCCACCCAGGGCTGTATGTAGATTAGTTTTACTACATCCCTCAACCAGCTTCTCTGCTATTTAGACAGAAAATGTAATTCAATGATGTAACTTAGATATAAATCTGCATTTACAGGGCAAAGTCCCACTCCAGCACTGGCTATGACAGGTTGGCTGATTAAACTATCAGGCTGACAAGCCCAGCAGCCACACATGAGGACAGGCAAAAGTACAAAGGCCGTCTTATTATAGCAAATCCCCCAGAATAGCCAACGGTAGGGATATGGTAATGATGTAGTACCTCTCCATCAGGTCTATAGCACACAGGCATACACGCAAACTGCAACTCTTACACATGCACATATTTGTGGTGTCAAGAACATGCATATAACAAACACAAACAAATACACACTGATATATACTATTCAATATGTGTATTTATACAAGTGTGCGCAGACACACGCAGACACATGCACTCACTTATCTGTCCAATTCCTTATCCAACTGAATATGATGACTGGCTTTTGGAATGACCTCCAGGCAGAGGACAAGGCCTTGTTCTGTGGCTCCCTCCTCTTCCCCTCCTCTCTTTCTTCCTCCCACAGAATGAATCTAAAAGACTGGTGACCTTGCTGTGGGTCTGTAAGGGAAATGAGCTACATCTTGTCACAGACTGAACAGGCCATTTGAAACCTGGTTTGTTGGCTTTGAAAGGACCAGCGATTGTGGAGCTGATAAGTGAAAGGGGTGTGAAGGGGTGGCTTTTATTCTGAAAATTAAAAGGCAGGCCTGATGGAAATATGTCTGCATTGGTGTTAAGCATATCGTTGCAGGGCGCTTATCAAGTGAGCATCTCTAGAGCAAAAAAGAAAGGGCAGACAGTAGCTGTGAATCCATACTCTGCTACTGGCAAGCTGCAGGCATGAAACAAAAACAACCAGCGAAGCTTCTCAACAGCTCTTATGCCAATAACTAGGAATATGTTAATGATTTTCAGGAAGCAAATTAACTTTAAGGATTTCTTACCAATGTGCACTCTCTGGGACAGGATTTAAAATTCATTATCTGCACAGTTATCCAAATCCATGCTATGCTTCAGACAGACACACAGCACACACAAAGTCTGGAAACAAGCACAAATGAGCAAACTTGCCCGTTTCTCCAGTGAGAGAGATTGAGTGAGAGAGAGAGAGAGTATATGTAAGGAGCTCTCCAAACAAAAACTGGCATCTTCCATGGCCTGCACAAATGTTTGTCTAATGTAAACTGCCATATAGGAGCATCTAATTAGTGGTGTCAGCCTGAATGTGGCTGAGATATCTCAGCCAACTGTCATCTGATTTAGATCCCACCCAATCAGCAGGGAGACGAAAGGGGTAAAAAAGGCAGGACAGGATGTGGCAACTGGGAGCCAGGGACCTGAGCAGGGGGCAATTAACAGCCAAGGTGAAGCCACTCGTTTTTGTCAAAGAGACTACGCTAGCCATGCATGTTAGACTCCTACCCTCCCTGTTATTTTGCCAGTATTCAATGGCACTTGCGTAATTAGTCTCGAAATACAGAGTAGTGCTGCATGGTGGTGGTCCCAGTGCTGCATTAAATGACACATGAAGGAGAGCATGCTGGGTAGATGGCGCAGCACCACTGTATGCACACATCCACAGAGTAAAGTAGGTATACACTTACAGAGGGAGTGGTTAAGTGGGCAGGGCTGGCCTGAATGCCACAGTGGAAAGGTCATGGTGACCCAGCATGGGTCTAGTGTCCTCATTAAAATCCTTTGCTTTACAGAGAGGAAGAGATGCTCTTTACCACATTCACTGCACTTTTAAGACCACACGAAGATAAGGTGAGTTCTGCATCTTAGAAGGCCATGGAAACACATGGTAACATGGTTAAACTGCAGAAAGGGGCAAATGTTACTGGAAATGGTGGGAAGAAGAGGGTGTGAAAGGTAGGACTAAAAACACACACAGAGGCCAAGGTGTTTCTAAACCATCTCCCTCAGCACTGATGATTAGTGGGTGAAAACTGCAAGAGGAATGCAGTGTTTTTTTTCTACCTAAAGCTATGATTTGCTTTGCACAAACAACAACAACAACAATAGCAGGCAAGTTCTTCTGTACAAGCCACACAATGAGCTCAAGGGTTCCTCATAACATCTCATTATAGTTAATGAGCGCTGTGTGTTTACAATGTGTAGCTCTATAGAGCTAGCAGTGTTTACCCATCCCCTCCTCTCAATGGAGATCACTCAGCACACCCCAAAACAAAGAAGGATTTGTTTAGCCATGGGCTGTGTTTCTTCCCCTCTGGATCATAGGGCTCAATCTAGCAGGCACAGGCTGTTGACACTATCTCCCAAATTCATCACAGCTTCTATGGAATCCCCAAATATATGGGACAGAAACCCACATCATTTAGTTAGATTGAACATTAAACACTTTATGTGTACCTCTGACACAAATGCATATCCCTAAAGGCCCATCCAGACTGAAGCTTCCACTAAATTAGAATATGTTGTTGTTGAAAACAACAAAGCAGTCTAGGTTAGCTGTCTTTTTCCTTTCAGCTTGACTCAACATGATTAAATCAGTCACAGCGACCTCCCCTAAGACCAACAGAGGTCTGGAGGGCCCACATCTGGATGTCCTGTCAAAAGCTTACAATGACTACACATTCTGAGAAAGGTGTGAAAACATGCAACACTATCTGCGTTTCTCTCCTCCTGGAGAAACTGACTGAACTGCAGCTCAGGTTTTTAATCTGATTATTTCTTTGACTTTGAACAGCTCATCCACCTCGCTTCTATACACTTCCATAATTAAACAAGTAAGAAAGTACCAGAAGAGGAGAAAATTAAATACCTAAAATGTTTCCGGAAGATCACATTTGCATCAGTACAACACATACCTCACTGCATCATACGCCTATTCACTAATTAAGAAAATAATTATCAACACCTAAGATCCTTGGGTAAAAAGCTGCAGGAGAGTTCTGCATGGTAGGCTCTTCTCTTAATCAGTGTGTTAGTAAGCATGGCAATTGAGAGGCTGATTGAGTCCTGTGTTGAGTGTGTGTTAATCTCTGATTAACATCTGCATGTGATCTTGTGGAAGTATGGCACCAGTGAGCCCTATGCGCACACAGGGCATGAAATATCCAGGCGTGTAATAACATTTTATTTACAAAGGGCCCACTGGGCACAATGCATGCCAGCACTGCCAAACTGAGCCCAATGCAATTCACTTGAATGCATTATATTATCCTGGCAATTCAGCTGGGGAAAGGAAAAGGGAATGGCTTTAGTCACACTGGGTTATTAGAAGCTGAGAGCCGAAGGATACCTGTAAGGCAAACCTAATCCAACACTCATCAGCCTCAGCAAAGAACAGCAGGGTACCTATAAGGAAGAAGGATGAGGCGTGATGAGTACCATACGGGAGGGTCAGTGTGCTCTAACCCACCAGACCCAAATCTTTCCATTTGTCTGCAGTAAGACCTGCATCACCTCCCCAGTGAGGACCAAAACACTACTGTGCAGTATTTCTGGAAGGAATGTGAGGCATGCAGACCACAACTCCCATCCACTCCTATTAAATCAATGGTGCATTTAGCTGAGAACCCGCTGGATCAAAATCAATAACACACACTATTTCACCACACAGTGAGAAAAACATAAATGTATACCAAACATTAAATCATTAGCATGAGGCATGACAGCAGTGTATGGAAAAGTACATTTTTTCTACATGGTGACAACATGTGAATATAATAAAGGGTCTATGCATATGTGCAAAAAAGAAAAAAACTTCATATTTCATAACTTACAAGTTTCTTAGGCTAACGATGTCAACATGTAATGACAATATTTATATCCAATGTGCAGTCAAAATAGAAGGGTTGTGGCAGTACTTGAATGCACAATCACAAAATATATGAAAATATATGTCTTAATTTATATTCATTGTTGGTATGAACTGACAGCTTATCTGAATAATCTCCACTTTATGCAACTGTGAAAATTTCACCTATGGGCTGACCTATTGCACCCCTGGGGCTTAGGAGAACCACATCATTTATCTGCTGCAGTGAATATCCGACATGATAAAACTAGAATAATAAATAAATAATAATAGAATTTTTTTTTTTTATAAATCAATTTTAATGGTAAATGTAACACTAAAAAATACCAATAATCCACGTATGTATCAAGACCTACCCAAAAACATACATTTACTGGCCAATTTATTAGGCACACCTGTACAATCTAACGTAATCTTATACAGCAGCTCTGCCATGAATTCTACTTTTACAAAGTTATAATTATATAGTTATAATATAATAAGTTATAATAAAATATAACACTGTCAGAAAGGTGATAATTTATTATTTAGTAATGAGGTCATAGTCGGTGGAGGAGTCCTACTCGAGTACACTACATTAAGAAGTGTTTCTAATGTTTTGCACTCTTCATTTACATAAATAAGATGGAATTATAGCAGTATTATCACCTTATCTGACAGTTTTTACAAAAGAAAATTGAAATTATAGAACTACTATATTGCATTAGATTGTGCTGGAGTATCTAAGCATACACATAAGCATACAGGCAAATCCACATTCACATGCACTATCTACATGAATATACACTAACACCATCCAAAAAAACTTGTCATGACACCCATTATTACATGTAAATATAGTGTAAATAAATCACACTAAAATGATAAAACACTTATTTGTTTGTTGTCAAACAACTGAGGTTATAAACAAGCTCTACTCATATAACATTTATATGTTAGTTTAAGGATCAAGAAACCTTTCAACCATGCATCCACAGGCAGCCAAAGCCCAGTAATTTTAGGTAATTTATGCTGTCTTTCCCCCTATAAGGATTCTCTTATAATGAATATATGCAAAAGTCCATTAGAGCATAAAAACACAGACACCAAGCCCTCTCTTCCCCTTTCCACAACATAATAAAAAAAAGCTATCTGCATCACTTTCAATGAAAGCTACGCCTTTCAAACCTCTTTGGTGTCGTACAAAATTACCATATGAGAAGCTATTTACGACTCGACAAAATTTCTGTGTGTTTCCACGAGAGTTCAGTCCGTTCCTGTGATGGAACAAAATGAAAAGCCTGCCTTACTTGTTGCACGCAATTAAGCCCCTGCGAAAAGACAGTCGGGGCAGTTTAACATTTCATGGGGCTGTAATTATTCTTTAACTGTTAGAAAGTGTTGTCCCCTAGGAGCCAATTACTTGAAAAGCGCTCATCACACACAAGATATATACAAACAAATCCTTCAAGCACAAAGTAAATGTTTAAACATTAAAAGGGATGAGCGGAGGAACCCATACCAATCAGTTTTGGTGGGAGCTAATTACTAATAAGAGCAGCAACACTGGTGTGTTAGATAATTATGACACCAACTTGCACCTCAAACACAGAGAGCCCCTTGCTGGCTGGTTTATGGTGGCTCCTGTAATCACGAGGGAAGAGTCAAATCAGGCATAGATTGCAGGAGCCAAGTGGATGGGCACAGAAAATATGCTGAAGAATGTCCATGCTTACAGACTCTCACCTAAAACTGATATGGACCCATAAATGAAGTACAAAAGAATGTTGCAGCAAGATGATCTCACATGTTTTAAAACTGTATAATTTCTTTGAAGAATTCTCCTGTAGCAAAATCATTTTATAAACTAGCTGAAATCTGTAATTTTATTTGTTTCAACAATTTGTCTAAAAACAAGCAAAACTATTTTTAAATGAGGTAAGTTACTACACTACAATGAAGTTCATGTTACTATATGAAAAACTAAAGACATTTAAAAACAATTCCAGAAGCTGAATAGGGCTGGACGCCACCCTGAGCGAATTACATCACTTATTTTTCCCTAAAATAAAAACTTAAGAGTCAATATTAGCTTAAGTGACTTAGATGGATAATTCTTCAGTTCAGCAATCGTATTAACCTCCACTTACTCTCTACATCTGCTTGGCCTGTTGTTTGCTCATCGAATCAATCTCCTTCAGCCTTGTTCTTTAATGTCCTACCACGTTTGGCCATCTCTAAATATCCGCTAATGCCTGGGAAACATCAGGCCCTCAATGATAGCACTGTAAATGTAATTTATTTCTCACTCATGCAAGCACTTGAGCTAAACGATTATGGCTACTGAGGAGCGGCACACTCTATAAGATAAATATTGATTGACTGGAGGGTTTGTTAGCTACAGTGAAGAATAAGGTCTGAGTGAGAAGAGATGTCTATAAAGCAGAGAAAGGGGTTGAGAGTGCGGAGTTGTCTTGTGCCAACTGGGCTTGTTCCAAATAAAGAATAGGCTGGCTCAACCTGGCTCAGCAACAAACGACTATTTCACAAGAATATCAGTCTTTTAGATCAAAAACCAAACAGACTGGGCCTCTCTTGCTCTATATGTACACAACGGCACCATCAACAGCAGCGTGGCATTTGCTGTTCATTTTTTCTCCTGTTCATTTAACAACAATGTGCTAAAAGCCTGCTGACATGCTGGTCTGTTCTGTGTGAGGAGGCCCAAGTTAATTAAAAACACATGATATATACAAGACTGTAAGTGACTTTATTTTATTTTATATTTTAACCACAATCATATTAAACACGCGTAAATGTAAACATGTATTAAAATTTTCATGTTTTGAACATGTGACCAGTTGCAAATATCATTTTATACATCTTTAAAGGATAGATGACAATTAATGTTTTTGTAACAAGACAAATTATTAGAAAAAATACATATACATAATTAGGACATCATTGCATATTTTGAATTATAATAAAATGGGAGAAATGTCAGAGCACCTAGATTTCTCCTTTATATATGAGATGGCCTTTATGTTTAAAAGGACCACTGGTGCAGCGTCCTTCACACACACACACACACAGACACACACACACGCACACACACACAAACAGACTCTGGTTGCCTTGTTTCATTGTCCTTGACATTATATTGCAGCAACATCTCCAGAGGCCCAGGCGTAACCTCAAAGTCCTGTTTAGCCAAATTAACCAATGCAACACAATAAAGCCTTTGATATGAGAGAGAGAGAGATTGCTTAAAAACATTATCAGATGTACATCCTGTTCATATTCATGTTGCCTGGGTACAAAAGTCTGTGCCTCTCATATTAAGAGAAGAGGTATTGCTGTCCACTTATTCCTCAATGAAATCCAGACACTATGAAGTGTGTAGCCTGCATGTGAAGGTGTGTGTCTGTTTGTGTAATATGTGGCATATGCATCCTGATTCTGTTTGAGTGTGTGTTTATGCACATGTCACAGACTGTCAAACTTTTTCCTGACCCTCAATTACCACAAACACACTCGCATATACAGACGTTACACAGGAAATTTCCAGTGTAAACAACGTTGTGTTGTTGATGTGTGAGACTGACTGAGAGAGAAACAAAGCTGTCTGAAATCCCATTTGGGCTGAGAGGCGGCCCATATGGAAAGTTACCAAATAGTGCTAATACTGCTAATAGGATGTTCCACTCTAAATAGGAGCTCATGTTAATACCCAGATTTTCATTCATGCTGGAAATTGTAGTTTTAAATTACAGTTTAATGCTTCAGATTTTTAATAAAAAAAAGCCCCTCAAAAAATCTTCACAGCAACACAAAAATTACCACAGCCTCTGAACAGAGCCTCAGCCTCCCATTGTCAGCCAATTACTATGCAATCTCTTTCTTATGACTGAATAGCTCACTGTTAGCAAATAATGAAAAGGCAATTATGGCAAAGCTGTGTTCATATTACCCTCTTCATTTTATGCAGGCTGTAATTATTGTCAATCCTAGAGGCTTACTCTACCATGTAAGAGGCAGCAGGGAAGAAAATGGAGTGGGCTGGTGCATGGCAAATTGGAAATGTCACAGCTACCTTTTTATCAGCACCACTAGACCCCTTTGTGCATGTGTGAATTCACGTACACGTACATGTGCACATATACACATACACTGCAAACATATATGCTTATACCTAGGTGCCCATTAGCACACACATGTCCAGGATATGCATTTATTTACACATTACACAACACACGCACACACATATTTATTCCTATCATCACCAATCATAAATTCACCAGCGAGTGGGAAAAAAAACAAAAACACACAGAGCATACGCAAAATTATGTGTGTTTTGCAGGATCTTCACCTCAAGCTGTTACCGTAGCTTAAGTACAACGCCAGCGGGTGAGGAAATAAATAAATAAACTGATAGATGAAGCGGGTGTGAGAAAAAAACACACACATTCACACACACACAATTTTCCTTTTGTTCTTCCTTTTTTTTTCCTGAAAACAATGATTCCCTGAAGACTGCTGGTTTTCTTTCCCTGCCAATGTCTGTCTAACAGCAAAGTGGTGGATATATTCCTTTTGCCTTGGCCCTCATTAGCTGTCTCCATGCTGTTCAGTAATAGGGAGTGGCACATAAATGATTCCCTTTATAGAGTTTGATGTGCCACACTGAGAGGACCACAGCCCCCGTATGGACAGCACCCCCCATCAACCCCTTCACTACCACCGCCAACACCCAACCTGCACACTGGGGGGAGGCAGGGCTGGAAGAGAGAGTAAAGTGGAGTGTGACACGCATGACAAATATCTTAGCCTATGTCGAAGCTAATTCTAATAGGTGGCGTTGACCCTTAAAAAAACACTTCATCAGTGTTTCCCTAAGTGCCCCTAGCAGAGGTACATAATTAGGATGGGACATCAATAAAGTCCTACACACAGTCACGACTATGGCGCGCGTGGCACATAGTGACGGTGAGGTGGAAATACAGAAGGGATACACAGGCAGGAGGTGCAGCAGGGAGAGATCTTTTGTCAATACTCTTGCATGCATACTTGACAAATCAAAGTGAATAAACAATGTCGTGATTCTACCGTACCTTGACAGGCGAGAAGCAGGTCTACTAACACGATTCTGATGGCAGACTTTTCAAGGTCAGCCTTTAAGCTCTTTAAACTGCACTGTTTCAGGCTTTACACCAAATTCAACTCGACATTCATATACCTGGGAAGCACATTTAGAATATATTTTTTGAAAGTTATTTTCTCGTCTTTCTTTTTTTCCCCCCACTTCGTCCCACAGAAGCAGGTGCTGCTCCTTTTGTGTTTAACAAGATTCTTGAAAGTGTGCATGAGGGAAAAGTGCATTTCTTAAAGGAAGGCATTGCACTACACGAGGCTGTCTTCCGAACGCGCTTTTCAAATGGATACTGAAGCCTGTCACAGTCATATTACTTTACCTCTAACATAATAGCATCGTCTGGTGCACTCCAACACAAAAGACTGCCAGGGAAACATCACAACAGGATCAGGGAGAAGAAAAGCCCTCTTTTAACTTTCATAACTCCTTAAGTTCTCAGAGCACACAGACGTCGGTGTGCTGCTAGCTTACGATGGTGCGTTTTCCTACTGCTTAGAAGAAGGGTGGAGAGAGAGGCTGTAAAAACAATGTAGTCATTACAGCTCACTTGAGTGTCATTTTGGCAGGCAGTGTTCTATCGCTGCTTGACTTCAGATGTGTAACTGAAATCACGCCTCTGTTTTCTTGTGGCCTGGTGGCTGTTAGGTAGAGTTACAAGACACACAAACAAACCAAAAAAGATGCCAATTTTCTTTCCTACACTGTTCTGCATATTTTTTTAAAAGCAAAGAGTTTTGATTTTCACCGCACGAATGAGGTGGGAAAAAAAATGACGGCAGAATACAGTGATCAATCACAGATACTGTGTGTAGGTTGCTCAGTTCTTTGCAGTTACTCCCCCCACCCCACCCCCCCAAAAAAAACAGCACAAACAGCAACAGCTGCTGCAGCAACTAGACATACAACACCACCAAAAGGTGTCTTTAGACCAAGATATTGAACCTCCGCGAAAGACTGTGTATGTGTTTGTGTACTATGGAATTCTTGGATTTGATATTGCAATTGTCACAGGCCCTTGAAGCGAGTGCCCTGTGTGTTTGTTAATTCAGTTTGATGTGTCTCTCTCTCACACACACACACACACACACACAGGTGATCACTCATGCTCCATGTCTGTCCTGGAAAGCCATGCTGTAAATAAAGCAGCAAAAAAAAAAGAAAAATGTAAATGAATGAGAAGACAGAATGATACTCTTCATCCCTTAAGTCATCTGGTTCAAAGAAATTATTTTCTGCAATAATAGGTAGTGTTAATCTATGGAGGCCTCATATGTGAATAATACAAAATGACCAATTACACGAAACATGCCAGTTTTAATTTTCTGCCTCTGAGGACAATAAATAAACATGGCTTCGATGAAGGCGCAAGTGGAAAGTGTTCTGCTATCAAAGCCATCCTCATGTTATTTTCTTTGATTAGCTGCCAAGACCCAGATACCCCCGCCTGTTTCAAGTCATTTGAGGCATTCAAAATGAAATTATGGAGCATCTCTATGAGATATTAGTGTTAAAGAGCAAGTAGCCCATGGCTACAGTAATCCCCTGTTAATCCTGACCTAATGAGACCAAGCATGAGAGAAGTGGAAATGCAGGGCTAAATGGCATTAGCAGGACTTACAGAAGTGATGTAAGCTTTCTAAAATGGTAAATTATGACAGTTTCTAAAACAACAGTGTAATGTTACATCATGTAAGATAGTGTAGTAACATGACAAACACCTTTAATCTCTGGATGAAAAACCAGAACGACACAAAATCAAACACACAATATGAGATGAAAAGATCAACAGCATTTATTCCATGATAACACATTATCATAACTTAATTTTAGCTAACAGCATTTGAATCCAACAGCCAGGTGTCGCACTGTGTGGAGTTTGCATGTTCTCCCCGTGCCTGTGTGGGTTTTCTCAGTGTAGTCCAACTTTCTCCCACAGTCTCAAAGACATGCAGTTAGGTTAATTGGTGGCACTAAATTGCCTATAGGTGTAAATAAGTGTGAATGTTTGCCTGCCTAAATGTCTGAAAGACTGGCAACCTGTTCGGGGTGTTCACCCTGCTCCTTGCCCAGTGCCAGCAGGGACTGACTCCAACACCCCTTAAAAGAAAAAAGCAGTTAAGAAAATGAATTGTATTTGTGATAGTCTGTGAGCCTGGCTAGAAGAACAAGCACATCTAATTCATCCATTCTACACCAGTGATAAACCAACACAAGTACTGTTAATGTATTTACTCCAACAATTTCCTTTGTTGAGTGTGACACCCAATCTTATGTTTGTATGCAAGTTACCTATAAGGGTAAAGTTAGCTTTGGGTCATAGTTTTGGTTATGAGTGAACCAATCCCAGGATAAGCACCGGCTGAGAGTCTTCAAGGCTTCAAAAAAAAAAGAAATCTCAATCCCAACCATTGATTAAATGCTACGTCTGAGTATCTGAAGTGTTTGCAAAGCACCATAAACACACAGCTGTTTTAGAAGCTTCAGGAAAAAGCTTCTTTAGTGAAGGTAGTTTCTTAAATTTAATCCAAACCTATAAAAATATTCAAAATAAAAAGTCTTATTTAAACACACACATCACTTTTATACATCTTTTTCATTTAAATATTACACCACATTACAAAAGTACTTTTACACTTATGGTAAAAGCAAAGAGATTACATAAGAGACTTGAAATGTATTGCCAAAGTAAATACTTAAAGAGCAAATGATCTGTGTTGTTTCAACTAAAAACCAAACTGTTCTAAGGGTGTTCTAATAAATTCAGTAACAGATAAAAGTGGGGCAGACAAAATCATCCAAAGAAAACACAGTATTCAGCACCCCGATCAGCATGGTACTTCCTCCTCAGCCCTGTGATCTTTAATAGACAACAATCAGATGTAGATATTTCAGAAATCTACATAATACATTAAAATGAAGAAAACAAATTAGCCTAATACAAAATCACTCATTGTAATCAATACAATTTGACACATACATGAAAAAAATACATTTTTATCCAAACACATGTAGGACCAAAACTATTGAAAACCCCAGTATGATTTAAACTGGCAAACAGAGACACATCAAGAGATAGTGTGTGAGCATTCTTCTGCGTATGTGTATGTGTCAGCGAGAGAGAGAGATGAAAACATGAAGATTTTAAACTTAAGACTGAGCTCAGCCTCCATCTTTCAGGAATTCATAAATTAATCAAAAGGCTGTGAAAATGTCCAAACAAACACTTGAAAGTTGAATGCTGTGTGAGTCTGTGTGTGGGTGTGGAGGTTGAACATATAAAAGCCTTGACTGGTAATTAAGCTTACATATTTGCATGTACACACACCCCCACAATCACACAAGTACACATGCATGTGCACACACGCGTCTTACTATTTTTGTGAGGACACTCATTGACATAATGCATTCCCTTTCCCCTTACCAAAGCTTAGTCATCACAGCTACCTAACGTAAACCTAATTCTAACCTTAACCCTAAAACTTAGTCTTAGTCAGCCTTAGCAGTTGTGAGGAATGGCCAAAATGTCCTCATGTACTTCTTTGGTTCTCATTATGTAGCATTTACAAGAACACATGCACACACACAGACAGACACACACACGCACATACACACACATACAGTTGAGTTAACAAGTCATACATAAACCCCCATTTAGCAAAATGAAAGACCATACTCTTTTGTCTCTCTTCAACATTATCGCACACACACACACACACACATACACACACACACTGAGGGCACAGGCCCACTTCTAGGACTGTCAGATTAGAGAGGGTCCTTAATTTGTGTGACTCGGTGGAGTTTCACTGGATAATGAGATTGGGCTAATTGGTATCGTTACTGTAATCTCCTGAGGCACAGGACAACACGGTAAAACATATACCCACTGATCACACTTAAAACCTGCCAGCAATGCTAAAGGTCATTAGCGGCTGTGTTCATTTCCAAAGCCAGGCGATGTTAATGGGGAGGGGAGTGCATAAAACACTGTGGAAGTTCACCAGGGTTAAAACATTCATTTGCTAATTTCAGGATGCATGTTGCCAAAAGAAAACATGCTGTAATTACATAGGAAAAAAACAGAACAAGCTAAAGCAACACTCTTTGAGATAGCCATGGATTTCACTATGCAACCCATTTTCCAGGCAAATTAAAGCATATGTTGCTGCGCTGAACATGTAATCTGGCAAATTTCCCTATAAACAGATGAGACCATAACTTTTTAACCCCAGTTAAATTGAGTTTAGCTTCTGTAGAGAAATAAAGAGATATATGCATTGTTTGATTCTTTAGAAGGTCACACCTGCTCTAAAAAACTGTACTGTACTGTAGCTGCACTTTTAGTTACCTCTGAAAACATTTTAAACAAATATACTCAGGACTATAATGTAAGCAAAATGACTAGAAAACAAATACAGGTGTTCTGTGTTACGAATGCATACAATACATTTGCAAGAAAAAGGAAAAATGCTTCTGCCCCATTGTTCCTCTGCATAATTTTATCATTTTTAACATTTTCTGGTCATACCATTATCAGTATTACTGCTTCTATGCTATTCTCATAATTTTTGTTGCATCATGAGACTACATAGTCTTGCAACAGTCAGTAGGTCCATCACAACTAAAAGGCCTTTTTGCATGGAGTATACACATGTTCTCGCCTTGTTCATGCGGGTTTACCAAATACATCCCTGTCACTACGAGGATGTCTACCCTTGTCCTTGACCAAAGCAGTGGACTGAAGTTGGCAGTGCAATGCTCCTAAATAGCTAAGAGGGGGGTCAACTGCAGAAATGGATTCCCCCAAAGGGGTTAATAAAGTATAACTTAATAAGCTTAAGAACTATTTAAAATCCATCAATTAATATATAAATACATATCTTTTACTTTATTTATTCCCAGGTCCTAATTTAATGGATGTAGAGCAAAGCCATTGGCATAAATAAGCTATCAGTCTCCTTTTTGGCTGAGGCCAGGGGAATGGCATGAGGCTGACAGAGTGAAACAAGAACAGTAGCTAATGTTAGCACTAATGTTAGCATTAGTATTAGCATTAGCAATAGAGATGAATGGAGCGCCTGGCAGCCAGTACTCATCTGTCCACAACTAGAGACAGGTGGGCCTTAAGGCCCGGCTTCAGGTTACTTAGACGAGCCACAATGTGCGTCACATACTTGCAAACACACTAGGTTTTAGGTTCGAGGTTATTTTTGATACCACAGATGAACTCTGCTAGTACTTTCAGTAATACTAACAATTAAGAGAAATGTTTTCAGTATACATGCTCTTATTTTGGTCACATTTTCCACAATGTATTGTTTTTCTCTTATTTTATTTTATTTTTTTATTTTGCATGTCTTACAGGGCTTTGTGATGGTAAAATATGTAGGGGAAGTTTACTTTAGCACTGTGGGGATAACCTAAGCTCTGCCACCTGTTCACCAGATCCACAGGCTTTATTAAGTATTCTTATAAAATCAAAAAAAGAGAAAAAGAAATCAAAGCATTTCCTGGCAGCCTGTGGCACAGCTTCTGAAGACGGCACTATTTTTAGGTGTTGACCTAAAGCAGCAGTTCTCTCTTTTAACCTCAGCTGTAGACACAGATGTTGCTACAATAAAAACATAAAGCAGTCTAACTAATGTGTGCATTTAACAATACAGTCTCTGTCTCTGGCAGATGATGTGAATTTATACATTTGAGAGAGAGTTTATTTAAATCCAGCAACTGTGCAAGCGCAGTTTAGTGTAACTACAGAAAATTCCCCTAAAACCTGGTACCTGTCTGTATTGTAAACTGTGACCAACTTGACTGATCTGTGATAAGTATTAATATTATGATAATTAACTCATAAAGGTTCTATAGCCTTTTGATTTCCTTCTGCCTCTGAAAATGCTTCCCAAGGGATCTGGAGAGATCAGATTTGAGCTGGAATGTGGGCAGAAGGCGGGCAGGGACAGGCCACTCTTCCTGTCTTGCTTGTTAACTGGCAGTGGGTGGATTGTTGGGATGTAAGCACCTAGCTCTGAGTGCTATTTCTAAAGCCCCTCCACCCTGAGAAACTCACACAGACACACACGCTTACCCCCACCTGTTTCCTCAACTCCCTATCAGATGAGTACTCAGACAAACCCTCATGGACACAGCTCACTCTATTCCTTCTCAAGAGGAACGTCCTTAAATAAAGCCTGGCTGCCATCAAACTGATATGGGTTTTACAGGATGATCATCCTCAGCCTACAAAAATAGAAGGCATAGTTACACAAAGTTCACACAGCGATCTTACACATGTACAAGCTTGCTCATCTCCTCATAAAGTAAATTAATTTATAGCTACTGTTTCAAAACATATTGCAACCATGTGTATATGTTGACTACTTGACCTTTACGTGCAAGATAAAAAGGAAAAGGTGCACATCTGTGTTATTTTATCAAATATAAATGCTATGGAATCTGAAACTGGTAGGCTTGTTTTCAAAGATTTATGCTCTGATTTATGTTGTAGTTGATCTCACATTTCATTCAATGATACCATATGACTGGTGCTTTAACCCCTTGCCCTGAGTTGTGTCTTTCTGGCCATGTTCCATAAGGCACTTTCAATTCCATCAGATGCTTTTGTGGACAATATAAATCCATAATTTAAAAAAGTGACACTTTCTACTACAAAATAAAATAAATATATATTAATATTATCTGAAAAAGTGTATGTATTAAAAACCATTATGAAATTGTGCAGAACTTTAAGTACAACTTTTGATGTGTTTGATTATTCATATATAAGGTAGGAAATGTACAATATAAATAGAAGATTCAGAATTCATGCTTTTAATTTCTTAAACAATGTTTCACATAGAATTTTTAGATTTGTATTGTTATTACTTTTTATTAAGAATTTCCATAAGAACTAACCTCACTTCTCAAAAGCAATATTACAGTCTGTAATGTTTTTTTATTCTTCTTACTGATTTGACAACTGTCATAGCTACAGCTTTTAAAAGGCTCCAACATCATTACAGGTGATGACTGAAAGTGAAGCAGAGAGAAAACGAGACAGGAAAAGTGAGGGAGAAAGAAAGGAGAAACAGGGACAAAGGGAAAATGAGACTCATTGTAAAACCCAGTCTTGTTAGCGCTGTGTCACACGAGCAACCATATATCATCTCCAGGTCTGTCACCTGACCCCAGTGTGTCACAGGCCCAGGAGTGTCCCCCTCAAACACCAGCCCTTCTCTGGTAACCCACAAGCCCTCTTTACCCCCTGTCTCCCCTAACTCCCAGTGAGTGTTAGGCTGTACTTTACAGCCTCTGAAAGGGAACTAAAGACCACTGAGGACTGAGATGAATTACAGTCAGGGGAGCTCCTCTAACGAAGGGCGTCCAAATTTACAGCTTTGCCAGCTTTCTTAACTTCATGGATGGAGATAAAGCAGACCTTGGTTTTGACAGAGCTCCACTAAGAGCACAGGGAGGGGCAGATGAGAGGAGGAAAGCAAGATAGAGAGAGAGGAAGACAGAGCTTAGTTTCTCAAAGAGAACCTAATGAGTGAAAATATATGAAGCAGAATGGCCCTTGTATTCTCTCCCTCAACAAGAAAAACTGCAGCCAAATGTCAAGTAATATTTATTGAGATCAACAGTGATTGAGAGGTTATGGACACAGAGGCCCTGACTCTACTCGCTAACTATTTTGTGAAACAGAAAAGCCAGCCACAGCATGAAACTTTTTTTTTTTTTTTGAGATCAGTCAGTTTAAATGCTTGTTAAATCAGCCAAGTAAAAAAGAGAAGAAAAAAAGCCTTTGGAGTGCTATCTAAACCTAAATGAAAAGCCCTTTGTAGTTCACTCTGTTGGGTTTGTAAAAACAAATGCACGCTACATCAAGCCAATCATTTATGCCCCAGACAAAGATCAAACTAATATTGACTGAAAAACACCTGAAAGATGAGACATGGAATGCTAATGAGAAAAGGCCTTCCTAGCTGCTAATCACAGTCAGCCTCATTTCTACAGCAGGGAGAGGGACAAGGAAGCCATCTTCAAAAACATATCCTCATCTTCCAGGAGCAGAGGATGGTGTACAGGGTCTGGCTGCAGCCAGACTCCTATAAGAACTGTGAATTGTATATCAGCCTCTAAAGCTGGCACTTTAATCCTATTTGCATTCATATGACTACTGCTGAATCCTGGGAGCCTTTATCCTTAGATTTGCACATTTGTATGCCCCTGTGAGTGCAGAAACTCCATGCACGATACCGGTATCTGAATGTCTCTCACATCTTTTGGCCAATTTCACTTGCACAGTCGCTACTATTCACTAGATGGAGAGGCCCTGGTAGAACTTAATGGAGGATAGTACAAATGAGTAAACCTGCAGACTCTTGGGCAGGTAATGGACTCTCATGCCCACACATACAGATATACACACAGGTTTCATCCACACATGCAAAAGAGAGAGGCAAAAGAGAGAATTAAATACTCCTAGTGGTTCCCTAGTGGAGAGAGCCACAGGCTTAGCTCCACACCGGCTGATTTGTGAATATCTTCTCCATAAACAGCTCTGTGCCTCTGTGCTCACGTTGTGCTGAAGCGGAGGGAGCAGCACTTTCACCCATTTGCACATTAATAAACCTCCAGAAACATTTATAAAATGATGGGAAAATAGACAGTATTTACATGTGAAACTCCCAAGGACATTTGGTGGGTTTGGGGGCCACACCATGGGCCTCTGTGGTCCTGCAAATGCTCAGCTGCACACAGGGGCAAGATAATGACATCCTCTGTCCAATTACTCTCGCTGCCAATACCAGTGGTCATGATGGAAAGGAACACACTATTAACCCTGTTAGCATTATCGACACGACCAGCATACCTCAAATCAGGACTCCATTAAAGTGACGATGAAGGTGATTATTGGAGAATGAAAGAGAACATGTTAGTGAAACATCCCATATATTCTGTTATTAAGCAATTTGTCAAATATGTGACATAATAATAATAATGAAAATAATAATAATAGTAATAATAATAAAATAGTTTACATTTTTTTTATTGTATCAAGTGAGAGACATTATTTGGTTTTATCAATATTAATGCTAGGCTAAAAAGGCAACCACTGCACAATCTGCAAATATAATGCCCCCCCTTATCAATTCATAACACAGACCAGCTAAACTGTCAGAAAATCTGAAGTCACACTTAACCGAGCCCAATACCTACTATTAAGATGGCTCGACATAACAGGACGGCTGCCAATAATTGTACATAAAGATATGGAAAAGCCACAGTCCAGCTATGAATAATTCATGAATTCCGACACAAAGAGCATGCTAAAAGGATCAAAGAGAAAAAACGGGAGAGGAGTCAACGTGAACATCCAAACAATATGCAAGAATCTCGACAGTATAGGTCACATGCAAAAAGACTAGGGTCACACTGAAATTGTCCATCAGTCAGACAAGCAGAACTGATTTGGATGCTAAATAATGGTTTAGATATTCAAAAATTCCATATATATGCGAAAGGCTTCAGTGCCCCCTGGAACTGGCCTATCAGAGGAGTGCTCCGCCACCACACTCCCTCATGCGGACCTGTACCATGCCTCTGAGTCTACAACTAACACACACACTTGCAGATATGTAAACATCTAGACACAGTACATGTATATACACACACTTACACAATGCACATGCACTCTGTCTCATACTCTCAGACAGACATAAACATACATTATACACATATAGTGTATGTGCCTCCCATCAACATAAAATCCACTTATTAGTTCTAGGATTACTTGTAGTAATGAATGATCTTCAGGAAGCTTTGTGTTAATTTGAGTTTAATTTCTCAGGCTGGGAGAGAGGGAAAATATTTAAATTATGTATAAAAATTCGTTGTTTTTGGTGTCACTGCACACACTCGTACACTTAAACACACTTTCTGCCACACCCTGAGAGGCAAACAAGACAGCACGTCTCTTAGAACAGGTATGTGTCATTTAATTTAAAGTGGCAACAGGGCAAAGCAATGTGATGCTCTGCACCTCTGTGTCTTTAAGGCCACATGTCCATGTGCTTGTATGTTTGTTATCAGCTTTTATGATGAGAAAAGTCAAACTAAAAGCAAAGAAAAATCAGCACAAAATGTCCATATTGTTTGTACATCATCAAAACAACATAATCAATGCAAAATTTATACAAGGCAAAAACACAACATGGTACCACAATTATATTGTGATCTTGTGTTCATTCAAATGGCCTTCTTGTTTTGATTGTCATATGCCACTTGCCATTGAAATCTGTTTTTCATGTTTCTCATCTCATTGAATGTCAAACATCTCTTATTGAGGGAGCCAAATCCATCTGATGATTTTTCCACCCCACTCAAATGGAAATGGCGCATGTGACAAAACAGTGGTATTAACATAATAAAGGAATTCGACTTACAAAAACCTCAACATCTGCTGGGTTGGAGAGAGTAATGGATAACATTTCTTTGAATCCAATTGATGGATCTGATGGCGCTTAGACAGTCATTCACATCATAATGTCTCAGGAGAGGCCAATAATAGGAACAACATGGGATTAATCTCAGCACTCTTGACTCAGACGAGACAAAATATGCATGGACCCGTAGATCTGAAAAGATGATGTTATGAACAAATTTGTTTGAGAGTTTACTTCGAAGCTTGGGATACAGGATGCTATGCAAATATATAAAGAAGCCTGAAAGAAACAAGTCACTGCAACAAAAGATATCACATAGGATGTTATTTTTTTATATATGGAAATAACCTTTTATTATTTAACCATGAGATGCTGATCAGCAAAGGTTTGCCTAAATCACAGACATTCACACATTAAAATGAAATACACTTGACGTGTGCAATATTCTTAAAATTATAATACAACTCAACACATACCTACAACAAACATGATCTATCAACATGAGCTGCACAAATGTAAATTTCAATACTAGTGAATTACATTTTAATATACAGTTGTTTATGTTGTGTGTGTACTGTGTTTACCTACTATGTGCAGTATGTACCGTATGTCTGTAAATCACAGTTATTTCAACAAGTTTTGGTACGTTGGATTTTAAGGCAATATGCTAACAATGACTACAATGACAATTTATGTATGTGTTAAAACTGTTAAGATGATGTGTTTGTGACAGTGATATTAATATCTAATAGCCCTATTTACATAATGAATATACCATGATGCAAATTATATATAAGATAAATATAATTTGACAAAGGCCAAGTGCAGTCTAAATTCATAGAAATAGGTATACTTGTACTGCAGTATAATAGTAGTAGTCTAATACAGCATAATACATTTTCTAGGGCCACTCATATCAGTTCATGACCATGTCAAATATTGATTATTGAGCCAGAAATTGCTCATTACTAATTAACAATATATAATAAGGATATCTTTATCTCTGTATTTTTATGACAATATAATTTATATGTTTGATTTTCTAATGTCAAAACACAAAAATGCTGATTTTCAGATGCCCTGGAACGTATAAATAAATAAACATTAGGCCTTTGAAAGTCTACAGTTTCTACTGGACAAGTCTAACAGTAAACTATCAGTAATGTAAATAATATGGTTTTGTATTTATTTATTATTTACAAACAGCTTTCTGAAATTCAATTTATGCATTAAATTTAACTGAATCCAAACTGTGGTTTAATGCTGTGAAAAAATATATTCAGCAAAAGAAGACATGATTGTTAGTGAAAATAATCAGCTGTACTGTAAGGAACACAAGCGTTGTAGGGATAAATAATGCAAAACAGCAAATAAATGTAACTCAATAATAGTCACAAGTGAGAATAAGAATACGAAACCCCAGTAGGCAGGATTGCAGCGGGAAGCAAAGTTCAAGATCAAATTAGTTACCATCAAGTGAATTTCTAATGTTCCACAGCTTTTGACCACAGGCACCTTTAAACATAGATTTTTGCCATTATTCATGTTTAATTCTAGTGATAGGACATTTCTTTTTGATGCTGTAATTCGGACCAGCCTGACGACTTATGACAGATGAAGGAAATCAAAGTGAATAACAGACACGTTTAAAATGTGCAGATGATGTGGCCGACCAAGGTGCATACAACGACCTGAATCTGATGGACAGATGATTGCTTGTGAGCTGACCTCCAAGACAAAGATTTAATAATATATACACCATGTCTGAATTAAAAAGACACTGCTCTGCATTTTTAATGTAAATGTATTTCTGCATTCAATTAAAAATGGATGATCACAGTGCTCACCGCTGAGGACCTGGGGCCCCTGCTCAGCTGTTTGACCATGGGGACCATGGGGTTGAGACCTCAGTAAGCCCAGACTTGAAGGAAGATGAGCCAGGAGCAGGGGAGTGTGAGGGAAAGAAGGGGAAAGAGGGGACAAAAGAGTGCCGCTTCTACAGAGGCCACTTTAAAGTCTGTCCAACCTGTACAAATAACCACTGGAATCTCTGGCTGGTGATTAACGTGCTGGCTGGAGGTTTAAATCACTCTGGGAGAGAGATGGCCCAGCGTTTGACTGTGTGATATACTCCCTAGCAGAGCTCCTCTGATGGGAAGAACATTACTGATGGGAAACTAAAATGAGATTGCAGAGAGCGGTGGCAGGAATTAGGGCTGACCTGAATGGGTCTGGGGGTAACATGGAGGCTATCACATTAACCTGACGGGGGCTCCTTTAATAGGGTCCAGGGCTTAAACTGATATATCAATTTTCCTCCGTGTGGACAACTTCAAAGGCCAGAGCTCATTCTTACCACTTGTGTTGGCCCCCATCAATCTCTGGCTGCAGTGGGCATCATCACCACCAGCCTGAGACAAGCCTGGATAAAGACCAGCTCAGTAGGGTGCAGACAATCAGCTGCGTTGTCCAAACTCTCCATTCGTGGTCAGATAAAAGATTGCACTTTTAAAGTTGCAGTTACTTTCTTCAGTGAACCAAGGTGGAAAAATGCAAAACGGTATAGTAAACTGGTTTCAAAACACAGGTCACTCAAACACAACACTATTCAGTTTCAGTATTCGAGAATGACTGTAATTATGATCATGACTGACAAACATTTCTCTGTCTATGTGTGTTAATGCCACAGTAATTACCCTTGTCACTCTAAATGTGCTATTTAGCAACATAAATCGTGGCATTTACCTCTGCTGTCAGCTACAATGATAAAGACTGAGTAAAAGTCTAGCGGAGCACCTTCTAAGTTCATCTCCATTGTTTGTATACAGAAAGATTTTTTTTTTCCAGCAACAGAGACTCAAGCAGCTCCTTTCTTTTTACTAAACTCTCTGTTCTCAGAAATCATATCAAAAAGCTTCTCTCGCAGTGCAAGCCCTCCAGGGTTCTGATGTCACTTCCACTGTAACACTTTGCTGATGACTGACATATGCTTCACATGAACACGAAGCGAAAACACACACACACAAAAAAAAATAAAACATACGCACTACACACACCCTTTTTGTCTTAGACGACATTTCCGACTTTACGCTAACTTGTTTTGTCAAAACAATTCCCGAAGAAATTAAACGACACATTACTCAAGTCAAACCTGAAACCTAGATCTGACACAACAAACCTAATCCAGTTTGAGCAGCCCTTGTGTTGTGGTGTCCTTAGAGTGTGTGTGTTTCCCTTGTAGCATAGCTTAGGTTTCAGGAAGTTTTAGGCCTGGAATCAGTCACTCGGGGGGGGAGGGCACGGTGTGACGGCACAAAAACAAGGGCTCCGATAGCGCTGATAATGGTTACACGTTAACCCTTTTGAAGGAGTTTCATCCGGTATGAACAGTGTTGAAAAAGTCAAAGGAATTAGTAGAAAGTGATGTGTGAACAATGTGTGCAGCACGCAGGTGGACAAAGCCAAATAAACATTTAATTTGAGGATTGTCTTTCATCCCGCTGAGCAGCAAAAGCCAAAAAAACATCACCACAAAAAGAACTCATGTTTTACTTTGCTGAGTGTAAGAACACAGTCAAAAGGGGAGCCCTACATCTGAAAGAGCAGAATTAGGTGTGATTAGAAAAGATAGGAATAAGTCCGTATTTGTCACGCGGCTCTTTTCAGCTTTCACCTCGTGATCAGAGGCATCATTTAGACAAAGAACAAAAGATGGCAAATATTTTGGGAAGGAAAGAAAAAAAAATGGGTCTGTGTACTGAGTTGCAAGAGTGAAACTGAGTGAGGCGGTGCGCCAAAAGAGCCCGTTGGTGTGGGCTACAGTTTGCAGTTTGCAGTGCGGAGCAGCCGAGATCTATGAATACAGATCAGGGGAGATGTGAGGGAATTTTACAGCAGGTATTGTCTGTCACTCACCCCGTCTGTCTGTGTGATCACTGCCTCCTCGGCGGCTGTTTCATCTTCCACTCTCTCTCAAACACACACACACACACACACACACATATATATACTCCTCCCCCAGTGCTACCAAAGGAGACCTGGTGCTAGGGTGTGCCCTTGCCAAAAAGTGACAGGTGTTCCAATAGGAAATCCAAAAATCAAAGGGCCATTATTCCTATTATACGTTATGATACCCTGCTTATGTCTGGCTTTGTATAAAATACTGACATCTGGATTTGACTGAGAATATAGCAACACACATAATGTGGAGTGTGAAAATTTTGTCATGACATGAAATTTAAAAATGTCCACATTTTTTTTGTACACATAGATTCTAGGAGAATGTTTTATTTGGGGAAGAAAATAGTTTGACAGTCATGTGTCTGCATAGCCTGGAGCCCTTTAACACACACTGTGAATTATGCCTGCAGTGAACATAAACACTGATTTTACAGCAAACACAGCGTTGTATACACACCAAGTTCAAATCACTCACTCCTTCTCTCATTTAACATCACATGATACGCTGCCTCCCACAAAGTGAACATGTGGCTAAGATGGCCGCTCAACATTAAAAGTGAAACGCTGAACAAAGGGGTGGACTTCTCACAAGCAGTCCCAACGCAGTCGATCTGCCCGAACAAGTGTTTGCTTTTGCATGGGAGTGTCAGTGTTGATTTCTAGCATCAGGAGAGCGAAGCACACATAAAGCTGCCTCGACTGTTCAATCACAGCGTTCTGCAAATGGGAGCAGACCTGCACTCTCAATCAGCTAAGTGTAGCAGGCAGCTGTTGTGTGGTGGATGGAGTGTGTCGTTAATTCTGTAAATATAGCGTCCCTCATGTGTCTGAGAATCACCCACTCAGGCCACATTTAGGCCAGATGAGCAACAGCTTTGCCAACATCTGGTAAACTGGGCGAAACTGTGAATGACTCAACAGAGCAGAGAGGAAATTTAAATGTCCCCTTTGAGAAATCTCATTTTCCCTTTGAAAAGACACAGAACAAAGTTGCCAAACTCACTACAACGTTTTCAAATGTAAAGTAAAATGAAGCAGCACTTTAAACAAATAGACGTTATTGTTACTGTTCATGTTCCAGTTGTAACTCATTTTTAGTCAAGCCAAACAACAATGACAAAAATAAATGCTGGGCTCTTTCAGAGGCAGCACAAACTGATGGTTTAGCACTTGTATTGTTCTTTAAAGTTGGAGCAGAGAGGCAACAACATTCTGGATCCTCTTTTATGGGCTATCAATAATCTTTTTCTGACACATTATTTGCTGGGCTGAAGGAAAATGGGAGCAGCACGGTCAGTGGTTTGCCACAAAGACTTCCGGGAGCTGGCGAGGGCTGTGTGCGTGGGCGATGCATCTACCCTGGGACCCGGCCAGCATGTCTTTTTGACCAAGCTGCTGGAGCGCTAAGGGCCAGCGACCGAGCTGCACACAGTCTCTGGGAAAAAACACACAGAAGCAATTAGATGACATGACAGTCATGAAGATAGAGAGTGTTTGGCAGAGAAAGCCCGGTTCAGTTTTATTTACTACTGTTATGGAATATTTTGTGTGAATTCGTGGTTTGATGCTATATTAACATACTTGTGAAATTATGGCACCACATTATGAGAGATTAAAGTAACTTTTCTTTTTTAGTAAATGGTATATGTAATGCCTCACACTAACAGGTTATTTCTTCATAACCTTCACTTTTACTCTTTTTTCCACTTTTACTCAGTGCTGGAATTTCCCCCTTGATGGTCGTCTTGCTGGTGTGAAGAGTTTTACACCCACATTTCCTCTGAATTCAGCAGGGCTAAAGCTTTTGGAGAAATTAAATAACCTGAGGATTGAGCTACTTTAGGAAGGCCAATTAACATATTTGCCTCTAGAGGAAAATATTGCCTAAAGTTGAATGGGCGGTAATTTTACGCATGGATTTTTCCATCCTAATTCTTAGAGCTTTGATTAATCCGTAGAATTTGTTTTACAGAACAAGGGGTTTTAATGTTCTGCACTGAAGCTGAGGTGGTTGAATTTTTAGAGAATTGTGTGTCAAAACAAATAACACAGCTTTTGTCAAAGGGCTACATGTTCTGTTGTGTTAATTAAACATGACCCAGTGATTTAATCCAGTAGTCATCTGTGTGACTGTAATATACCTTTCCCAGAGCAAGATCCAAGTTTGGAAAGATAAATCATGTTTATGGTGGCATGTTATGGTATTTTATATTTTTACGGAAGCCAATCAGAAGGCGATCGTCCAGTGTGTTGGTCATTTCTAGTATCCCTCCCCATGAGTTGAGTATACAATATGTTACAGCTCCCAAGTTAAAGCTTTTAATTACCTCTGTTGCCTTTTATGCATCCACCTCTACACACATGAAAAAAAGGAGGTCAAATCCAGTTCCAACGTTAGAGTACTTTCTCTAACAAAGATCAAAGTATTATAAAGTTGGGAAAACCCTTATTACTTCTCATTAGCTGGTAACCTGATGCACACTGACAAGTCCAACAGTTGCTGCGGTCAGCTGCTGATGCCTCCAAATGGCCCGGTCCCTCTGCGAAAGAGTCTGACCAGACGCTGAAGTAGTCCCTGAGTGTAGTCTAGTGTGGCTTAGCGTGAGCCCCATTTGCACTGTCGCTTCAAGGCCTAAACCAAAAGGGACTGTTAAAAATGGGCTTAAGTCTCCAACGGCTCGGCTGACATCCACTACTACAGATCATTAAGGCTCCACAGCCTCCCTCCCTCTCTAGCCTCAAACACGCCAGTAGAGTCATTAAAGGCAATGTGTAATTAAAGTTGGAATAAACAAAGGCTTTTCCCCAGGTCTTTTATTTCTCCCTCAACCATGTGTGTATCTCCCTCTCATTTTCACACATGCTTTCTCTTTCTGTGTCTCAGAGAAAGAGTTGACACATAAGAGTGGAAATTCTCATTGGCTCCCATGCTGGTGGCAGGCATGGATGAAGGCCCTCAGCCTAATTAGAAAAGTAAATACTCTGAGTAATGCCTAATCCCTGGGAATACAACTGCCATATCTCTTACACATGTGATGTGGAAGGACCCGAAATGCCACTGGGGTGTCTCGTCGAAATATCCTGTGCGGTTCCTCTTTGCACAGCTGTCCACACAGACTCATGCACTTAAGACAGGCTCACTTTCATAGTTAAAATAGAAATTTGTGTTCTAAGTGCTGCAACACAGCTAATGCTAAATATTTAATTCCCGTGGGTGCTAATTATGGTTGAGTACTGGCAACACAGATTCCCTTTTTTCACTCCACATAACAACTGTAAAAGCAATTTAAGCATTTTTCAATTAATTAAACACATAGTCTTCCAGTAACCTCTTGTCATTTTGCCCTCCAGGACCATAGCTAATTTGTGTAGAATAGAAAAGGGAAAGGGGAAGGGGTGGGGGTGGGTGCTGTTTTCATCATCGCAAAATGCTCCTACAAAGGAATTAAAAAGGAAGACACATCATTTTCATGAGAGTTTAAAAAAGATCACACTCTATCATTCTTTTTCTAAAACCCTGTAGTATTGTAAGTGTAGTTTTGAATGTTATGAACCAACATATCAGATGACTGTAACCACGAGCAACCAGCCCCCATTATGTTATCAAAGCTGTGTGAGATAGTCCGGCCATGAAGCTAATCCCTGATGTATTTTTAGTCACAACTGACTGATGAATTACTACATCAATGATAAAATGGGGCTCTCTGAAAAGCCTTTACAAGATCTTGCAGCAACCAAGTGAGCTCTTTGAGCTACTGCGAGTCTCAGTACTTGTTCAACAGCGGTGAAGTGCATGACAATACGGTGCAGATGACTACTGGAGAAATTAAGATAAGAATACATTATGTGGCAGTAATATGCTGAAATGATCATTTCTGTGTTTCCATTGTGCAAGCTAAAATATGAAAACACCCCCGCTCTAAGTTAATACATGAAAGAGTGAAATGAAAGAAGGAAATCTAGTCACATTTTTGTGATAAAAAATATGGACAAATTTAAAGGAAAAACTTATGTGGCATATAGTATCAAACTTAATATATTACACAATCTCATATGCATTACCCTCCATTGTGTGTGTGCCTTTTGGGTGCATGTGTGACTTATTAGGAGGGGTAGCGGCACACCCATCCTCGTATAAAGCCCCCTGTCATTGCGAGAGATCAGAAGCAGGCTGTGAAATCCAGCTAATAGTCATTATGGGATCCATGCCCCTGCACACCCTACCTGCTTGCCAAGGCGGCTCCCTCACACTTCATATTTGCATTGTGTCATCTTATCAGCATTCAGCCAGACAGTGGACTGATCACACTGCAGACTGACAGCTGCATCACTAATATCAGTAAATAAGACTGAGAGAGAGTGAGGAGAATTAGACGTCCCACACTCAGCTAAAAAAGCCCAAAGAAACCATTAAATGATACAACCTTGTGACACTGAAAATAACCAGAGGAATATTATTTTTCTCCTCATCTAAAATTAAAGTCTAAAGTCTTTGTAGACGGCCTTAGCATGCAGTGCCCCCCTCCTGTTCCGAGTTGCAAGGAAGGGTGAACTATAAGAACCCTGTGTGCTCAGTCACTTCTGGGCCCATGCAGTCAATAAGGCTATTTCTGATCTCCGGATGGCTAAGGTTTCAAAGCCTGTTTAAATGGGCTCCCACAAAGCCGGAAGCATCAACCTCAGTCTTCTCCCTCCCTGTCTTTCTCCCTTTCTCTTTCCTCCTCCACTCTTTCTCTAAATATTGAGAAGGAGCTCAGCTTGCCTACCCCCTCGGTAAAGAGAAAGGGAAGGAGGAGGGGAGTGGGGTGTCCTCCTCTTCCACATGCAGGGTGGTGAGGAAAGACAGGGAAGCACAGGGTCAGGGCTCCCGGTGCTAAGCTGTGAAAGGCAAACGTTTGGCAGAGTAATTACACGCCGCACTGCTCTGGGAGTGATTAGTGATAGTTGTCTGTTCAAAGTGTTTGGAGCTCACAGCCTTTATGGGTTACGCTTGCCTTCCCTTTGCCTAATGTTTAGATTGCATTTGCATCAGGAGGAGAGTTGCATGTGTCAACATAAACAGTGTGCGTATGAAGCCCACCAAGTGTGTACAGGCTTGTGTTTCACTGATGCTTGAAATATATATTTAGTAGAATATCCAGGAACAATTACTACATTACTGGGGAGCATCTTATCTATTATAATTTTCTATTATTATCTATTAATTATTCAATCTGATGATTGAGTCAGCCTGTTTCATATCATAATTTTGCATTTAAAGGGCCAACACACTCAAACTGGTGAACACATTAATCCTGACAAATATATGGTTTCAACCTTTTTTGAAAGGGCCAAAAAAAAAAATTCAATACCTCTGATCTGCATTACTAACATTTTACTTTTGTAGCAGGCATACTGTATTTTGAACTTTTGGATATAATGTCCCCACAGTAAAGTCCTCCCTGTACCCAGACCAGGTGACACTGTGATGAGTTGCAATCAACATGCTCAGGTGGTGAAGTCCAGGCTGCAAATCTTTGATGTCCTTGCTGTGTTTATGTTTGTTAGACATGCTGTTCCAGCACAGCCTGCAGATATGCCTCCAAGCTGTAAGGTTAGGAGCAACACTCCCGAGTAATGTGTCCGGTTGTAAAGAACACCCTGACAGAGGGCGTGGTGAGGGTGAGAGGAGTGGAAACAAACAGAACTGGTGGATACAGAGTATAAGACCTAATGATGATAGCACTGGAAATGTTATAATAGCAATTCTGCATTAATTTCTTCCTCTGTTGAATGATGAATTGAATGCAATTGAGTTAACCAATCCACTTGGATAATTTTTGCTTTCTTTTTTTTTTTTTTTTACAAAAACAAGATCTGGTCTGTTTTTTTTCTTGACCTTTGTCCCTTTCAAAGGCTGAGATACACTTGCAATAGATTTTAATCCTATTTATATCTTCTGGAGCCTAGCAAAAATACCTTAACAAATCAGAATAGTGTGTATCAAAGGGATGATGGTTATCATATTTCAACACCTTCTTCTCTTAATCCTAACACAGGGGAACTTTGACAGAGGCTGGAGAGTTGGGTGGCAAAGCAGAGTAGAAACAAACAGAGCTGCAGACAGAAAAGGAAATACCTCAGGGACTTTCTGGGATTGGGGTAGAGGTAAGACAGTACCTGTAGTGCAATCCCCTCCAAATCTGCACCAGGTGTCAGGCATTAGGGAGAGCATCTCCGCTTTGGCTTTCCACGTCTGGCTCAATCACCCAGGGCAGTGTGTCAGATGTTGGACAAAATGGATACACTCTCCAAAAAGAAGAGACGTGGAAGAAGACCTGGGGCTCAACACAGTACAGGGAAGCTGGTTTCTACTGGCAAAAGTAGAGTATGTACCATGTCTAATAAAAATGTCCTTTTTCCTGTGATAATTTTATTATTTTGCCATGATTTTCATCTATGTTTGACATTTAAATATTCAATTACATTTGGAATTAGTCCACTGAGAATACAGTATATTGAGCAAACTGCAGTGAGATGATAAAATATGGGAAGCAGAACTGAACACTTTGGATTTTAATGAGTTAAGATTGATTTAGAATATTACACTGTATCCTATTGAGATTTTCAGTTAACTACAAAGACAACTGAGCTCTGCCTATTCCCTACGTGATGATACAAATCAGGCCATATAGTATAGAATGCTTAGACTGATATTTATATTACACTCTCAGTCATAAAGACATAGTATAAACTGAACTGGCACTCTTTGAGTTTTAAACAAGTATAATTCATTTGCATGTGCATGTCCTGTAAAACAAAGCAGTGGCAGTGGAATACTTTGAAACCAAGAGAGCAAAAGGAGCATAGAGCCATGTAAGCATTGTTGTTGCCACAGATTATACATGACACAACAAATAAAAAGGGCTAATTGTAAGATGTTAAAATATATCAGAGGCATGGGAGAGGAAACTTAATACCTCAGCAGTGGGAGATGGAGAATGCAACTGGGCATGTGCGGAATGCAGAGTGGCAGGAAGAAAGCGGCAATCTAAAATTCTAATGTTGAGGATGTTTCCCATTCTGTGTTTATGAAACATGGCTGCCGGGACTACAAAGGTAAGGGGATACAGCATCAAAGTCTGCCCTGACAAAAACAAAAAAGCAACAATGCTGCAGTGGAATGCACAACAGAACATAATACTCCACCTCCTCCTTCTCCTCTCCCCTAAGCAGTCTCATTTGATTACAGTGCAGCAGGCCCCAAATCAACCCCTTAGTCCCATTCCTCACTCCCCTCTGGTGCTGTGAGTAGGAGGTAGAACACAACTTGCCAAAGTGGCCAGGGAGGAGAAGAAGTGATGTTGTGGAGGAGAATATCTCATTTAGGGAACAAAAGAACATGGGAATAGGTGAGCCGAGGTGTCCGCGGCAGGGGTGGAAAGTGGTTGCTGTCCTGATTGTGGTGACTGAAGCAGAGACTGCATGTCTGATGACGGCAAGGCAACGTATCGTTTACAGGCTCCTTCAGCAGAAGCCCCTTGCATGTCCGTCTCCAGCCACAGAGTTCGCCCTCTACTTAAGGCAACAAGAGTCAGGCTCAGCATTACAAGCCTATTAAAAGATACTTTTAATTATGCCCCGCTCTCCCGGGATCACTTCTTCCATGAACTCTGTGTTTCTCTGGCATGTGCACTTAGGAATGGCACAACCAGAAGCACGTGTTATTTTCTCCCTCCAATTAAAGGGCATGTTGACAGATTAAGGCTGCTTCTGGTTTGTGCTCCACTAACGCATTTAGGAAATATGATGAACATGGAAGGAGAAGGGGGGGGGGGACTCAGAATGAGAGAAAGAGAGAGAAGGAGGAGGCTGATAGAAAGAGAAAGCGAAAAAGAGAGAAAAAACATGCACATGAGCCCTGAGGGATTAATGTGTTTACATTACCTGGGCTGTGATCTATCACCAACCTCGTCAACTTCTATTATGCATCACATACATAAGCAACCGGGAGCCCCTGCATCTCACTCATACTATTTCAATTGGATTAAGTCAGTGCAAATATCTGGGGCACGGCTCCCACACTGTGGTTTTAGTATTCTGGTAGTCATTTGATTTGTATGTTGTATCACTTTACCTTCATGAAGACATTGCAGGAGAACATCCTACACCCTCTAATTTAAGTAGTTTAAGATTTACATGATTAACATATGGCATCTATACAACCTTCAGAACAAACTTGCTAGGTAGCCATAGGTATGGTTAAATGATACTCAGGCACAGAAGCCCTCAGATCATGAATCAGACTATACAGGTACACACCAGTGAGAGGAATCAGGGAATGTTGAGAATGTGCATTTACCATCTGTGATATTCACCAACATGGGGTTTATTTTGTCCCAGCTGCAGCAGCAGGCCTGTACTGTGTGTAAAACACTCAGGAGGAGAGGTCTGGGATTGTTGCATAGATGCTGACAGTGGAGTCTGCATCAAGGCCCCTGAAAGAGCTCATATTCACACTCGGGCTTCATTATATCCAATCAATATTCATTTAGTCACTGAGCCTATTGACTCATTTCTGAAATAATATTACAGGTCATTTGTCTTGTCACAGAGTGGGGAGAATTATCGCTTTCATACCATTCACCATTTAGAAAAGTAGGGTAAGGAGAGGGGGTGGATACGCCCTATAGACACAACTGTAAATAAATATTTTTTGATAAAACACTGAAAAATCAATGAGTACTTCCTGTGATCCATCTCTGGAAAAATCAATCATCATCTGTACAGCTGGCAGTGTGGTGCAGGAGGGCAGCATGGAAGCCAGAGAAGTGTGCAATCTTTGTCTGATACCTCTCATTTTGGAATCGCTTCTCATAATAGGATCATCATTTCATCACTTAGCCAATCCAGAGCCCTGCCATTCAGCCTGGCGGGGATCATGCAGAGTAGGGAAATGGGGAAGCAGAAAGGGCCCATCAGGAGCAAACTGAACACACACACACACACACACATGCACTCCCAGTCCATACATCTTCATTCAGGTCAATAATAGAAAAAGAGATCACAAGAACAGAGAAGAGACCAAAAAAAAATAGATTATCTCCTGAAAAATTATACTGTAGCACAGGCTTTCATGTCAATTGTCTAATTTTAAGAGCCCAATAAAATCATCAAATCACCATTCTTAAAAATAGTTGTAGTATTTATCAAGTAAAGCATTTAACCTCTCTATGTACACAATGACAGAACTGTAGTGGTAATTACTGTGTGTGTGTGTGTGCGTGTGTTCATTTCGAGGACTGCTTGGTGACATAAGGTGATTTCGACAACATGGGTCGGAACAAATTTAAAGCAAAGACAAACCGTCAATTATTATTTTAATGCATTTCGAAAAAAACAACAACTTTGTAACAGTGATATCAGGGCTTTAAACAAAAACTGCAGTAACATCTGATGTCATGACTGTAACATTTTAATATACATACACAAAACGTAAAAGTCACTGCTGTAATAATAATTACTTTTAATAACAGTAAGCTGATCGCAGCTGTATCGCTGATGCCAGTTGTTTAGTCAAGTCGCATAGTGCACATATGTTTAATCATTTAATAAGCCACCTCCTAGGAAAAAAAAATGCAAGGTCAAAAATAAATTACATCCATTATTTGCAGCAGATCTCCCCAAAGCATTTGGAGCGAAAACTGTTTTGAATTTCAATTGGCTTCCAAGTGGCAAAAGCCCTCAGCTAATACATCAAAGAAAAATTGGTGTCAACTAATCGGTTTAGGACACTGATTTAGAATGGTTAAAAATCCCATGAATACTTCAAGCATTTTTCTGAATACCACTAAAGGCTTGGGAGCAGTACGGTTGACCTTGTGCGCTCCAGAAACCTGTCCGCCACTCGACATTAACTGACTGTTTAACTCACCCAGCCACGCAATTAGTCCGCCACAACGCATAATGTTGTGTAATAATAGCCTCTATATCCAATTTAGATTACACTTGCTCCCTCAGGCATTTTAAGTGGCATGCATCATCTTTCATGCGCTTCTTCTTTGCCACGTAAAGGCGTTTTCATGCGTCAAAGCCGAGGTCGTCCTCTCAAGGCAGAAAAAAAGAAAAAAAAAAGGAAAAAAAAGAAAAAGCGATAACGAAGAGGAGGCGACAAAGTTAGAAGTTGTCCAAACACCACACATGGAGATTTAGTTACGAATCAGCACACTGCGTAAAGACACTTTTACGCATCTAAAAACACACATTTCACACCAAGAAAATGCGCAAATGAGCAAAACTATACTCACCTACACCTCCTTCGTTATCAGTGCGGTGCTGAGAGGTGGTAGCAATTGCCACAACCTACTCCTATTATAGGCTCCGTGATCTCAAATTATGGGTCCTCCTCCTACTTCAAGAGAGCAACTCTGAACCAAAACGCATTAAGGAGGACACATGAGACAGAGCCCTTTCATGCCAGGCTCCTTCCTCTGTCAACTTTGTCAGCATCTGTTAAGCAACGAATTAAAATAATAACAACAACATATAATAACAATAAACATAATAGCGTCATTTTGTGACTTTGCAGCTCACAGCAGCACATAATGTGCGAAGAATAACCTGTGAGAGCTGTATTATTCTATTTGTCCAATCTTTATCTTGTGTAGTGATGATAACAATCATAAGCGGTGGATCAGTGGGTCATTTTTTTCGGCTGCTGATTTGAGAAACCTTCCGGTAATTAGTTGACTGTCTAAACACCACAGAAAACTGTGAAACTAGGTCTCATCATATCGCCGTGTTCTGATGAGGCCATACCGTTGGGTCGCTTTGTGTACACTCCCCCCGTTTTTTTTTTTTTAAGTCTGCGTCGGCTCCCACTGTACCAGCGTCATCATTCTTTGCTCTCTGGAGGTTTTCAGAGCGCAAGAAACACGTGACAATGTGTACACACTCTTTAGCAGCGCCTACAGCGATCCCTTTCGGCTTGTGTGAGACTTGAACAGGGAAAGTCAATCATCAAAATGAAAATACATTAATTATCACTATAATATTCAAGCAATATTTCTAAGCCACGTTCTCCGAGATCTGTGACAGACGTAAAATAATTTATCTATGTTAATAATAATAATAATAATAATAATGGGTAATTGCCTAATGGAGTAATCACCGACCACAATGGCATATTAAATAAATTTAGGCTATCCCCTATTTCAACAAAGAAATGTATCTGCAGTAATGAAATGAGATTACATCCACTGGTCCTGGTGGATTTGGTGTAGTTGGCACTAATCTGCCCTGGCTTGACGGTTTATGGCTGTCTGCGAGCTTGTATGTGACTGGTTTATTCCGGGATCTATTGCAAAAACTATTTAACCGTCGCCACAGTAAATCGTTCAAACATAAGTAAGAGCGCATAGGATTACGATCAAAACCATGCAGATGTCAATAAAGAAAAGTTTGTTTACATATAACAATAATCCTGAAAGTGCGGTTCGACCGAGTAGGCTACTGTTTGTTTCATCTTACTCTTACTTTTCAGCTGTCATACATCTTACCAATGCAACATTAGTCTGCCGTTAGCGAGTCGACGTGCACAATAGCGGTAATCCATAAGAAACTCCCATTGCGGATTTTAACACAAGGCGCACAGAGATGACGGTCTGTTGATAACGCACACATTTAAAATGACGACTTTTTTTTTACGCACAAAGAAAAGAATAACAAAAATAGAGGACAGCAGTGGAGCGCCTTTTATTCCTGCCAGTATCTTGCAAGCGCGTATCCTGGCGCACAACAGCCGATTTGTTATTGATCAAGTGTGAAAGTGACGGCTTCGTATTTGGAAAAAAGAGAAGAAGAAAGTTGGGAGTTGACAGACTCGCGTGATGTCGCCATCCAAAAAGGGGGCTGCCAGGCGCACTTGAGACTTACTGCAACGAGTCTTGTTAAAGAAGAAAAAAAAATAGAGAAATAGAGAATGAGAAGGATTGTTAGTTAACGCGAGAGAAAGGAGGGTGAGAGGGAGGGAGAGAGAGAGGGAGAGAGAGAGAGAGGGAGGGAGGGGGAGAGAGAGAGAGAGAGAGCGAGCATGGATTTGGGCATGGCTGTGGTTACCCAGCATAAGCTTTCCTTTTCCTTCGCTGAGTACACCCCGAGAGGAGGAGCGTAGTGTGCAGCGTAGTAGGCGTCAGGATCCTCAATTTCCAACTTAGCATCTTGGCAGGACATTTTCCCAAGCAAAGCCCCCGTCCGACGGGTAAAAAAAAACTTCAGCACGAGCATGAGAGCGACGGTGCAACTCAGATAAGGAGAGCAACAGAGAACAAAACGAGGCAAAACCTCCGACGGGCAGTGACTGACAGCGACCATAATAATCCGTCCAACATCTAAAAATCTTTTCATTTAGTCACTTTTACTTTCTGCCTTCATTGTTGTCATTTAGAAGGCGGGACAGGGTCTGCAGTGCACGGCTCTATGCGCTCCGAGAGCAGCGCATGAGAAAATAAAGGGGGGGAAAGTGCGCAAGTTAAGTGGCTCTTACTCTCCGGGCTCCAGCATGGCGTATCCTCAGGGCTATTTGTACCAGCCGTCCGCTTCTCTAGCCCTCTATTCGTGCCCTGCGTACAGCACCAGCGTTATATCGGGACCCAGAACCGAGGAACTTGGGAGATCCTCTTCAGGATCAGCTTTTGCACCCTATGCCGGATCTACTGCGTTCACCAGCGCCTCGCCAGGCTACAACTCCCACTTACCGTACAGTGCAGACGCGGCGGCAGCTGCCACATTCACCTCGTACGTGGTGAGTAAACTAAAGGTGATTATTCAATCTAATAAGAAGTAAAAGCGAGAATGAAATGGTTCCAGAAGCCTGAAGTGTCCGCTGGATACTAGAAGCCGAAAGATTAACAAGAAATGTGCGTCACTGAAGACTGCATAGATATAAAATTACAGAATATCAGGTTCTGGAAACGTTGATGAGAAAACTGAACTAAATGTAACCAAGTAGTGCACTATCATGTGTACTTTGAGTAAATTATAGTTTTATGGGAAAGAGAGAGCAGCGCCTGCCGAAGCTTGTTCGCTTAAAACTGACTGCAACGCGCCGTCTGATGCCAATTTGAGTCCATGTATTTATTAATTACACATCATTTCATCTCGCTAGTTGTAAAACTTAAATATGGCACCATTTGAAAAAGGTCAGAGGAAATTTCTTATTTACTTTTTGTTGTATTTTCAGTGAGAGTTCTCGTGGCAACACAAGAGATTCATACAGATTGGATACGTAGGCCTAGATGATCCCAGAAGAAAAAGAAAAACATCATGTCAGGCCCATCATGCATAATGTCAGCACGTTATCATAATCGCAAATTATGCTTTTTTAATGGCGAGAATAATGCCAGCTGTATGTTCACGTCATCCAAATAATAACGTGTATAAAATATACAGAAGCATCGCGTTTCAAATGCGTAAAGTTCTAACAAACTCCGTAAACATTAACTTCAAACTTGAACTATTGGATTAAAGCCAGTGTACTGGTGTATGTGTCTGTGTGTGTGTGTGTGTGTGTGTGTGTGAGCGAGAGTGTGTGTTTGTGTGCGCGCACATTACCATGCGTGTGCGCATGTGTGTGCGCGCGCGTCTGCCGTGAGTTTTTTTTTTTAGCTCACTGTTTTCGAAGCACTTTAGAAAAGGACTGTGACACAACTTTTCATTTTATTTTCTGCTCTTTTCCCATTTCTTTCGTTTTTCTCTTAATTATAGAGTTCTCCCTATGACCACACTACGGGTATGGCCGGCTCAATAGGATATCACCCTTACGCAGCACCCCTAGGCACCTACCCTTACGGTGATCCAGCATACCGTAAAAACGCAACTCGGGACGCAACAGCCACCCTGAAGGCCTGGCTCAACGAGCACCGCAAAAACCCCTACCCCACCAAGGGTGAGAAGATCATGCTGGCCATCATCACTAAAATGACCCTCACCCAGGTGTCCACTTGGTTCGCCAACGCCAGGAGGCGGCTAAAGAAGGAGAATAAGATGACCTGGACCCCCCGGAACCGGAGCGAGGACGAGGAGGAGGACGAGAATATCGATCTGGAGAAAAATGACGACGACGAGCCAAACAAGCCCACAGACAAGGGAGACTCCACAGACACAGAAGCAGGTCGGTGGTGCAGGAAAAAAAGGCAAAAAAAAAATCATCAATTTTTCATCGCAGTCGTTTTCACTCAGGGTGCAAAATTGATTGCTGCTTAATGGTGGTATATTATTTATAATGGGACAATTGCTTTAAATAATAATCACCTTGAACTCCCCTCGTTTGACTTCTCAAGGGCTGAAATTGGTGGTGACGCAAAGTGTTTAGCAGTCAATTTATCTTTAACTGCATAATAAGGATGCAGCTGCGCCGGTATTCGGCTGGAAAAAAAAATGCTGCTGTACCATCATTATATTCCAGTTTTAACAGATGCTTAATTCTTATTATCATAACAATTACTGTGATATAATAACATAAAATATCAAAAATATAATCACAAACCAGTCGACATAATCTATGTTCTGCCTTTAATTTGTGTCACTTTATGCTCTTTCATAATTGTGGGGCAGGGTTCATCCACCTTTTTAAGCTGGCAAGCATCTTTATGAGGACAATTTACTGCACACACACAATAACTGTTTTAAAGGAAATGCGCATAAGTAGCCTAATTTGTTTAATATATCCGATTTCATTTTGTTTGCTCACCTAAAACATATGATACAGTTTTACCAGCGTTTTAACGTTACGCGTATTTGGCAGTAATTCTGTTCTTTATTTATGATTCAGATCATAAAGTGCTGAACCCAGGGGACTTAGGCTGCGACAGATTTAAAGAGGAGAACCATGGGAAAGACACGGATCCACTTCTGAGCGACTCGGAATTAAAAGAACAGGAGGAGCGGACTACAGAGTTGCTGCCGGATTCTGCAAAACCAACCACTTCGTCTCCCTCATCGGTGCCCCGGGGGAACCAGGCCGTTGCGCAACAAGACAAGCCGTCAGATTTGAGCCATGCACCGGGTACGGTGACCAGCAATGTAACCTCTGTTATCCATTCGCCCCCTTCGGCCCCTAAACCCAAACTCTGGTCCCTTGCGGAGATTGCCACGTCCTCAGACAGGTGTAAAAGCAGCGGCGAGGCGACACAAGCTTGTCCTGGTTTGAGTCAGAGCACAGTAATGGCCACCAACGCGTCTCCATCACGGTCCTCCCCTCAGTGTCCGCTCCCCAACAGCACGGTCCTATCCAGGTCTCTGTACTACACATCCCCTTTCTACCCCGGCTACACGAACTATGGTGGCAGTTTTGGACACCTTCACAGTAACCACGGCTCGGTAACCACGGGCTCTACGGCACATTTCAATGGATTAAATCAGACTGTGTTAAATAGAGCAGAGGCTTTGGTAAGAGAGAGCCAGAAAGTCAGAGGCCAAACGCAGGTAGATCTTTGTAAAGACTCCCCTTATGAACTAAAGAAAGGTATGTCAAACATTTAATACCTGATCATTTTCCACTCACTGCGGACTTTTATTTATTTTTTGTGGTTGCATTAAAAAAAAGAAACAATGATGAAGCAAATTCTGAGAACAGTTATTTTCCGAGTAAATGCTTATTCTCAAATTTTTAGTTTCTGAATGGTTAATCCTAAAATGTAATAAGAATGGTCTTAATCGCTGCAGCCGCCTGAGTCTATTTGTATTGAAGACTAACATGTATATTTAATGTAGCATTTTTGTATTTAAAATGGACAACACACTATCTTTGAAGTAAATTATGGAAAAATTATACCTATATATTTGTGCAGCGATTATTTTGGTGAGCACTTTTGAATTGTCTGATATGTGTCTTACGTTCTTCAAGGGTGATCTATACGAAATATTAATTCAATTTTGCACCGTGACAGATGTTTCAATGGTAATTATCATTTCCAAATATGGGAGAGAGAGCTCTGACAAACTTGAAAGAAAGGCCTCAGCAAAAAAAAAAAAAAAAAAAACATGTTGAAATAATTATCTAAAGAATAAAAGGGTCCAGATTGGTTTTGATTGATGCACACATTCATAGTTGTATTTTATGAATGATAAATGCTGGGAGAAAACATATACATTTTGGCCTATGGTTTATCACCATTTTAGTTTTTTTTTTTTTTAATACACCAAGGGCCTTCTTTTTCTTTTACTTCACCGCGTTTCTAAAAGTGGATATTGATATAATAACAACACCGAGACGCAGCCATTTAACCCAATTACCTATCGTGTTTTATGCAGAGAAATCAGGTGGTGAACTCCGGTAATGAGCTCGATTTTATGCCAGATTTAGACCTCATTACTATTTTCCACGGCGTGGCAAAGCTGTTAAAAGGGACGCGACCATGCATTTAGAACATACTGCCATATTATATGTCATTAATGGAGAGTCTCTTTAATGGCGTGTTAGATGGGAAACGTTGTTGTTTGGAGAAAAGAGAGAACGCTGTCATTCACACAGCACAGTCAGATCCACTGTGCAGCCGGTAGCCAGGCACTGTCCTCTAACTCTTCCAACTTCTGCAGGTAGGTGTCACACTTGCTCCTAATTTCAGGGGGACTCTTTATTAATCCGTCAAGGAAGCCCATCAAATGGCCTGGTTAAAAAAAGAAGTGGAGCCAGTGGGGCACGTACAATGATTCAGTTATTATGAGGATTATAGACATTTTGACAAGTGGACAAAAGAAAAACACAAATTACATACTTGACCGAAATGCAGAATAAAAATAAACATAAGGATATTTCCAAGGGACACTGAGAATATTTTTTTTTCTTCTGGTAGATTATTTAATAAATGTATTATTATTAATATTATTAATATTATTATTGTTGTTAAATCGCCTCCGTATTAGAACAGTTGCAGGCCACAAAGTCTTATCGGCAAAGGCCTCTTTTTTTATAAAATTTAAAGAATGATTTATATATTATTTATTCAATGTTCGTTTACAGTATAATAATGATAATAATAATAATTATTATTATTATTCGTGTTGCTGCTGTTGACCTCCAATGAAGTGGGACAGCATGCTCTTGTTTATGGCTACCATTAATCTCTATAGTTTACTTTCCCCTTCTCCAGTTTGAAATCTCCCTTGAGGTTTCTATAATTCCCCCAGCCTTAATGTCCTCTATTCGGGCCCTCTATTTTAATCTGACAGAGTGTGCTGGAGCAGTGATTGCGACATATCAGCCGGCTAAATAGCATAATTATGTTTTTTCTTTGCTGATCCCCGGGGGAATTAAACTGTTCGATGCAATGTCCCCTAAGAGAGTATTAGAGTTTTATTAGAAATTGCGTTGTTTTCTCAGAATTGATTGAAGAAGTGATGTTTCACTGGGACGATATACGCACTTTTGCTGGGGTGTAAATCATCTGTGTGAGACTAGGTAAATAGTGTGACAAGGTATTTGACATAAATGTCAAATAGCGTTTTCATGATTGTGTGTGTGTGTGTGTGTGTGGTGGAGTAGGGGGGTGGGTGGAGGTTACAACGGTGCATGCCAAGCGCAGCGTCGCTTGACAATGTTATTCCAATTAACTTTTTTTGATGTAAAGATACACGGGAAATGCTGGGAAGACGATTATATAAACAGCAGACTGCATCCCGAACAGAAAGCAGGCGTGATAAAACATGGCTTACTTCTTTTCTTCATCACCACTGAAACGGTGTATTTTGTTTTTCTTATTTTCTTCTTCTTCAAATTTGCCACCCAGCTTTGTTTCCCACAAATGCTGATAATCACACCCAGTGGGAGAGAAAACACATGAGGTCTTTGATGCTGAGTTTGCACTAATAGTTGATATTGTAATTGACTGCACAACATATTATTATTATTACTGGTATTATTATTATTAGTTGTAGTAGTATTTTAAGGAATTCAGATGTTTTATTTTATTTTACAATATAGCTACACCTTTAAAGTCACTGTATTTGAGTTTTCCATGTTCACTATCGGGTTGCATATTGAAAAACAAACCCTCTGACCAATTAGGAAATATATATTTGATCGGTAATTATACTTCTTCTATTTCTGGGTGTGATTAAATACAGACAATTAACCCTAGATTACTGGAGGAAGCGCAGTGAGAAAATCTGCAGCCCTCCCTCACAGGCACGACAGCCTGCAGGGGAGATTCTCTCTGCAACTTTATAGCTACAACTTGGTCCCTGGCTTTCCCTCCATCTGAATGGCGTGTCGGTTCATTGTTGGGACTGCTACAATGTGAGAATACTAAGTAGGAGTGAAACCGTTCCCACGTGTGAAAACGGGGGAAATAATCCGACAGGAGGAGAAGCAGAAGAGAAAAGAGGGGGATAAGGTCTGTACACTTCACTGCGACATTGTTACTGTGGAGCGTTCAGAAAAAAAATGCCTCTTTTTACTATCGTCATATTAATTAAACGATTTTTTTTTTTTTACCAAGACTGGAAATAAAGCCCGCTGGCTTTACATGAAGTCTGGGGGCTGCGACTACCGGTTAATTCAAACTTGCTGAATTAACAACTGAATCTCTCCGCTTAGGCCTGAACAGTAAAATGTACTTTTTTTTTGTCCAAGTGTGTAAAACCGAATTAGTGCGAAGTGCAGTTAGTGGCCTGCGTGTATTTTTTTAAGGTGGAAAAAAAAGGCAGAAACTGACGGTAAAGGATGAATGATCTAACCAACGAGCGGGTTTTTACGCATTAGTTTAAACGTAGATGTGACATTTATGTGAGTATTTCAGTGTGTTGGAGTCGTGTGGGAGACTTTCATTGGTGACTGAAAATAGTGCTAATATAACACTAATTAATAAAGTTTTCCACACGTTTGGGAACGGAAGGATTCAGTGAAGGGAAAGTTTGGTTTCGCATCTGTGGCTCCGTTTAATTCCTTTATTATTGTAAAGATAGTCAGGTTTGTTGCTGATATAGTCAGGTAATCCTAAACGTACCTAACATTTTATTTGGTGTAGCCAACCTGGGAAATCAGTAAAGAAAACATCTACATTTTTAATAAGTGTAAAGTGCCCATTTGCCTGATAATCTACGGGAGATCAGGTTACCCATTCTTGATTTGACTCTACACAGAGCGGAACTACAACCCTGCGACATTTGGCCAGAGATTTGCTGCAGAGGCTGTGGAGCTGTGGACCAAACAGATTAGACACCTGCCACTGGACAGCTCTGTGATCGCCTCTCAAATACGACTGCATGTCAGACCGCAAGGTGAAACCAAAACCTGTTGATACGCACACTTCCATATCAGTGAAGGATTACTCAGCGGACCGAGCAGTGCGACATATAAACAGCCTACTGATAAAAAAAAAAACGAGTCTACACGATACAACACTTTGCAGTTGGGGTCATATTCAGCTCTAATGTGTAAATAGACACCCTCTGTATTTGACCTGCACAGATTATGGGGGGTGGGGGGGGGATCAGCAACACAAGTTTTGCCAAATGCCATATAAAAGAGGTTTGTAATAAAAGGATGAATGCAGAAAAAGGAGGTCGTTCATATCGATGTCGGCTGTTGTTGAGATGTTTGTTTCCCCTGGATTTTCACGTTTCCGCTTCAAAAAATAGCCTCCAACTTCAAAACCGAACAAAACATCACTACACTGTAGCAGGCACACAAACCTATATGTTTTTATTTTTACTCTTTGGAAATCTGCGAGAAGACTATTCATATTAAATTCACTTGCGTATTAAGTTTTGAACATAAAGAAGTG
>JAUBNQ010000017.1:21221844-21235942 GCA_032353495.1 Ctenopoma kingsleyae | reverse complement strand
AGGTTCAGGAAGGAGTTCAGTGGCTCCTCAGGGCTATTTAATCATCATCATTCCTAAATGAGGAGGCTAATTAAGGACACAAAAGCCTATTTCAGCCATAGTCCTACAGCGAGATGAGACTTGAGACCAGTCGACGAGATATGTACAAATATATGAGGAAAAAAACAAAACAAAAAAAATACAACTTGTGAAACGAATTCAGTTCTATCAAACATATGATTTCTAATATTCATCTATATATACCCACTTCTGGAAAAATAAATAAATATATATTTTATATAAATATATTTCGACTAGGTTTTGGCACGTCCAGCACTCATGTTAAATAGAGGCAGGTCTATAAAATGCTCTTGAACACACTCCGACCCACATAAGGTGGCGGAGACTGATTTACCACTATTTTTTCTTTGCACTTCACCGACTGTTTTTCTATTTCTCAGTAGAGCTCCTCTGGGAGAGATTACACGTGTAATTTTCAGCTGTGAGATGTTTTAAGTGACCTCCCCCCAACATAAATAAAACATTTCTATGAAGAAGAGGGAGAGGAAAAAAAACACTAACTAAGAATGATGAACTATGAAGTCCTAGGAGGCCATGGGTTGGGGTTAAGAGAACTGGTGGATTCAGATCCAGTGGCAAATAATAATGTGTCTTTTTGAAGTATGGAGGGATTTTCTTTTAAATGTGTTCATTAGTTAATATAAAAATAAAAAAATGATTTGACCATTTGAATTTGTGTTTGGATAATTAAATAAACATCATGAATTGACCAAAATATTTCAATTATGTAAAGAAGTTGTCTAATTTTAACCTTTAAATGACATAACACACACAAACATAAACATGCACACATGAGGCTCCTACTCTAAAGGCACCTTGACTCCTTGAATAGTGCTGCTCATTGACCAATCTGCTCTGACAGCAGTGCGGCGTGAGCTTCTGACCCTGTGACTGCAAAGGGTCTGTGTTCAGTGGTCATGTAAGGGCTCACTGGCGCTCACACTGGGGGTTTCTGCCCTGCCCTGGAGGAGTGTGTGCACACACACTTGCACACAGACACACGCATAGATGCTAGAGGGACTTATACTCCACGCCAAAGCCCCTCAGGTATGCACAGCCATAGAACAGTAAGTACGTGCATCCAGGCTGGAGGTGGAGATGTCGGCAGGTTCTTCCTCCTGTGACTCTGTACAGGTCCTGTCTGCATCCCCGCCTGGCTCCTCCCTCTGTCTGGTCACAAGGTGAGCAACTTCAGATGACCCAATCCTGAAAGACTGACCTTTGTTTTGTGATATCTCACACAAGAGAGCGTGTTCCTCAGCAGTTTTCTACATCACACACATACTAAAAGTAATAAAATAACTGCTTTGTAGCATTTATTTCTTCCTGCTGGGTTATACAGTACAGTCAGATTTTCTGCCGATGTGATTAGTAAATGTGTTAAATGGTAATAATACATTTAAAAAGAACATCAATCTGTGCACTATAAGGCCTTCTAATATTACGATATTAATGAAGATTGATGAACTGTTTTCTTTCAGCGACTTCACTGGGTCCAGGAGGGAGGAGGCGTACCAAGCTGCCTGACTGTTTATTTACATTTGCCCCTTTTAAATGATCCCTTTCTTCTCAACATCTGCTCCACATTACCCACACAGATATCTGTCCTAATGGCCGCTGTAATGCCTGTGCTCACACACACTTGCACCAACATAAGCAGTCACACATACACCGCCTGTAACATTACCATTATCCACGTTCACCTGGGACACTTTACCCTCTCCAAACCACCTTGCACAACAAATGGACCTTCTCTGACTGCTGGCCCTTTTTGTTTGCGCCGAGCTTTTCACTTTTCTTCACAGTTTGGTGTAGTCTGATGGATGCAAATGGGCACTTACTTAATTGGATCAGTTCCCAAGATGGAGATAAACGGGGCACTGCTCTCTTTTTTTCCCCCTCCGTATGTTATTTTGAGCTGTGCTCAGTTCAGCGGTGTGTGGAGAGAACGTTAATGAGGAGGAGCGAAGAGACGCTGCCACTGCTGGACTCAGTGAAAACTCTCTGCTCCAGACTGGCCCTCACTCCCACACAATAAAGAGAAGGAAGCTGCATGGGCCCCATGTGTGACAGTGTCTCAATGCCAATTTATTAAAGTGCCTGTGAGTGATGTAACTTGCAAACTATCCAATCAAGATGGACCATACCGCCTGCTCGGGTGTTGGAACATGGAAGTAGCTGCTGAGTATTGCCATTCAACAGACAAATTTGACAACAACCAAATCTGAACACAAACATGGAAGGAAACAAATCAGTTCAGCTGTTTGCTCATGCTCACTTGACATCTGAATAGTCAGTGCATTAGCAGAATATGATTACCAATGGAACATATTTAGTAGTTTCTTTTTCTGTCTGAACCCCACCACCACCCATCCAAAAAAAAAAAAAAAAAAAATCAAGCTGTGGCTGCATGCCAGTGGGAGTGTGTTGGCTGCTGCACCCTGATTAACAGGGTGGTTTACAGCCAACTCCAATAGGTAATCTCATCAGAGAGGGGCTTTAAACAGATAAAGACCACCCCTAAATACCCCACCACCACTACCAACTACATCCCTTCCCACATGAGACCTCCCATCTAACACACTAAGTGAGAGCTGCTAAAACCTGGAGTGAGCTAAAATGGCCAGTCACAAACCAAGCTCAAATCATCTATTGACCTCGTTTTCAATAAAGGAGTTGCTTCCACTCTGATGGATTATTGTTGGTCTTGCATGGAATGGCCATCTGGATGGAAGGATATGATCGCTGTAGTAGGTATGCGTCACCTGCCAGCTCTCTGTACAGACTAAAGCGTGCAAGTCTGTATGCATCGCATTCAGTGTGCTATGTTAAAAACCAGACTAAACACGAAAGAAAGGTAAAATAAAAGCTAATTGAAGTTTGGAGCATATGGTCACTATTGGCTCAGGTTTTTTTCATCTCAAGTCAAACATGAGGTTATTTTGATCCAATATGAGAAAATCCCTGGTTGCATCTGGAGACATAAGAGCAGTTCATTCAGTTATCAAAAGCTTTATACCCGGGCCTCTTTGTTGAAGAATAAAGAGGAGGAATCCAAAACAAATCTGTGAAAGAGCTTTGGCTGTAGTAAAACCCTTGTCCCACACAACCTCCCTTTTTTGTTTGGGGAGCTCAGATTGGGTTCACAGTAGCTGCACTTAAAGTATAGAAAGATCTGATTTATTAGCTTGTCAGGGGAAGCATTGTTCAAGAAAGCAATCAAAAAGCACTTACCTAGCTCCTCTAAAATTACTGCTTTTTCACTGGCTAATTTGTGTAACTCCCATGGAGAGGCTGGCAAAGAGTTTGATGAGGCATATAATGATGATTAATGAACTTATTGCCCTGCTGCTCATCAAACAGTTGTAGTATATATTCTCTCCCTTTCTGTCAGCGTGGAGCACAGGCTCTAGACCTGCAGCGATGAGATAGTGTTGCCCTCCTCTCTGCTACCTCCCTTTGACTGTTAACCTGACTGACCTGATGAGCACGAGAATGTAGTGGATGGTCTGTGGACAGAGGGAGCACAATGGACAGTTTAATGAAAGGTTCAATTGGAAATGTGAGTAAACCTGCTACAGGGAACACACTCTCAACTTTCAGTCTCTGATCACTTCTGAGGGGAAAAGTGGGGGTAACCAGAGCCTATGCGCCACCACCACTGCCACATCTATCTCTCAAAGAACCCCTCTCCACAGACGTAAGCCACTACAGAGTCTTATGAGTCAACAAAAGTTCTGTCTACATCAAAAGCAACAAACAGGTTAAAAAATGAAGACTGGGTGTTTATATATACTATTATTCGGTTCAGACGAGGCCTAGTCTCATCACAAATGATGATTAACAACTGACAGTGTAGGGAGGGAATGAGTGTGTGTGTTTGTGTGTGTCTGCTGTGGTTGTGAACCAGTCACTACGGGGTCAAAAGTACTCCTGCATATTTGCTAAATAAGGCCACCCCCTCCATCCAGTCTGCTCCCATAACTCAGAGGTCACACATCTCTCTGCTCAGCATTGTATAGGATGTTTACACTTGATTACACCCCATGCCTTCCTATCCCCTGCACTTTGGCCAACTTTATTAAGTCTGTGCTTGTTCACCATTGCTGGCAACTAAAGAATGCATTGTTGCAACTAACCCCCTCCTCTTCTCAACAACACCGCCACAATGATACGCACACACTCACGCACGCACACAGATGCACACAGATCCCCACCCCCACCATCATCCCTTTGAGATCAGTTCCCTGGATGGGTTGCTTCTGCATTCACTGATTCATTAGGTTGGTCCCGTAAATACATCAAAGAGTTCCTTCGTTCACACAAAAAAACCAATAAAAGCAATTATAACCCCATATCTTCTAGACAATGTGGATCTCTTGGGCGCTAACGTTAGATAATGAAGGAGTTTGATGACATAAGTTTTCTGAGAAAGCTCACTTTCTGTCTCTTTCTAGTGAGCACGCTCTTCCAGTGTCGGTGCGGCGGTGGTTGGTGCAGCGTGTTATACAAAACAGCACATGTACAGTTAACCCCTGAAATAACATGGATGTAATTTGCCCATATATCATAACCTCCAGAAAATTAGAAGCCATGTAAGTTCTTTACAGTGAAGAAGCCGTTGCAAATATAGTAGTGCTGTGCCTTCCATGTGTTTAACATTAAATGTTACCAGTTAAAATTCTTTAAATATTCATCCCTCTCCCTTGCTCTCCCCTCTTTCTGTTTGATGGAGTGGATGGAGGGGTTTAGGTATCGTCCAGTATTGCTCTCATAACCTCTTCATGGTAGAAATGAAATACATCTGTCAGCAGACAAGATTAAGAATCACTCAGTGCGGCTTGATATTGCCTTTGTTCCTTGTCCTCAAAACAAGAGATGGCAAATCAATCAGGGGATTCGGCATATGCAGATCATGACAATACATTTTTTATGAGCATGTTTCATCCTAAAGCAGATAAAAAGGCAGACGAGGAAAGCAGTTACTAAACAAAAGACGGAATCATAAGAATGACAAAATAGTGTTAAAAATGAAGTTTCTAAGTGGGTGTTTTGCTTCACAAACCATTTCAGTTCTCTGACAAGCATGCATATGATATGGTATGCTAAATCAGAATAGTTAAAACCTCCTACCATGCAGTTTGGTGGTATTTCAAGGATGTAATGTTAGCCATGTCATCTTTGCCCAAAGTTTTTTTGTAGCCACAAGTTAAAAAAGACATTTTTTCTCTTATTGGAAACACACTGAAGCTACAGTCAACAGGTTCACTTGCATATATCACAGATAAGTTATAACCACACTGTCTGTCACTTGTGGGAATCTTGGAATTTTAATGAATGATGCTTCATCGTCCATACACACGTTAGTCACCGGACTGTGTAAATGTGTGTGGAACAGATCTTGTTCAAACACTATTTGCAAATAAGTTTTGCAACATGGAGTGATTAGAGACGTTTTGTTTTTTGCCTGATAAATTATCTGGCACACCCTGGAGAAAACATTGTACCTAGCCATAACTGCCATAACTCCAAGTGTTTACCTAAAATGAACTGAACGTGGTTTATTATGTGCCTAGAGGAGAACAACTGCAAGCTTTCCTGCAGTCCTTCACCCACTGACTATATCACAAATGCATGGCTTCATTAGTAGGTCACCAGTCAGTGCTTGCACTGTCATAAGTAAATACACGAGTATTGACTCATACATATAAAATCTGTATATACATTATGTCATTGACTAGAAAAGTTTTACATACATACTGTAGAGTTCATGAGGGGTCGACTAACCAATTACAACTGTTTCACCTGAGCCAGAAAGTAGCAAGGAAAACCTTGATTCATTGTCAAAAATGCATGAATAAAAATGAAAAGTAAAAAGAAGAAGAAAAAGATATATGGATCATAGTAATATGCATACAGTTAGACAGTTAGTTCGTGTGCATAATTGCTTTAATGTGGGCCATTAAGCTTAAGTGGAAATGATTTTACTGTCTGCCCTACATTTTGTATGATCCCTGCCATGATCAATACTTATGATTTGTAAGTCACCAGCCATCGATAGCACTGTGATAATTAAGTGTTTGACCTTGTGAGGAAGAGCTCCTTCCTCGTTCTTGAGACCATCTAAGGGCACACTGATGCTGTAGGACAAGGAAGAACACAGATACACTTTATATCTGTATTTGACGTCTACAAACTACAGATACACTTTACCTTAAATATTTACGTCAAGGTGTTATTAACACAATGAGTCTTTTTTAAATGAGTCTTGAAGTAAAAGCTTTGTATATGTACCAACATAAAATAAGCAAAGCTTTTGGTAAAAATGATATTTAATGACATTAAATTGAAAGCATGCAGGAAGAATTAAGCATCAATTTTTACAAGGGCCAAGAGATGAGGGTTTTACTGAGCTAGTGGCCTGTGCATTTGTTCTCAACTTAAAGCTTGTTTAGAGTGCTTTGCCATATATGGAAGTGACACAGACATACACACGCGCTTCAGATTAGACGTTGAGCCTGAGTGACTAAACCAAGAAAAGATAACTCTTTGTATAGTGACAGATGGATAAGCACAGCTATCTCAGGCTGTAATCTTGGAATAGTTTGAGACACTTTGTGTTTTGGCAACAGACGAACATGATATGTGATCTCCTCCATGAATGAATGAGCAATAGTGTGTTTTTTTTTTGTTGTTTTTTTTAAAGAGGGATCTGTTGTTGATTTGTGTTTTGTCATGTTTTTACCGTAGGCAATGAGACACCAACATCTGGCATGATCAGTCCCCAAATCCAACAAAAATGTCACTGTAAGATAATACATGACACCAAAAATCAAAAACACCCCAGGTAAATAGTTGGATTGCTTTCACATACTTCAGATCTGTATATCATCTCTCTTATTTGTCTCTCTTATCTGAGAGCTATCTTTCCGCAGCCATATATGTCAGCGCATGCATAGGTATTTGTGAATACACTAAACGCCAATCAATCATCTCAGGTTGTGACAGACCTTGACCAATTAAGATGTACTTGCCTGCGATCAATAAAGAAAACATCAGAGAGAAAGAATACTCAGCCTGATTAGTATTAGCAAACCCCACTGGTCAATCAGTTGTTTATAAAGATCTATTCTCAGATCTCCTGTGTGCATGTCTACATGTGTCTGCATACACATGTGCATGTTTACAATGAAAAATTAACACTTTGAAACATTCTGGAATATGTAAGCATCAAAAACTATTTATTGTGATTAAGATATTAAAATATTTTTAGTCTTTCTAATCTTCCTGTCAATCATGTATGTTATGTACTATACCATACTTAAGGATTTTTTTGAGCAGCATTTGAGGCAAAGTTTTACTGAGTTCTGCTTGTATGAGTAAATGAGGAGAAATCTAAAGTAAGCAGGACCAGAGCTACCTAACACAACGCTATGATCAAGTGCTGGTATCACATGCTGGAGTACACAGGATGATTAGTTGTGAATGATACAGTAGAAGTTACTCCTCAACGTTTGGTTCTTTTTCAGGAAGGAAGGTCTCTTGAGATGGGGGTGTGAGGGGATGTATGGCCTAACAGTTGATATCTATCCCAGTGGCCACACAACTGCAGCTTCCAACTGGATTCTGCTATAAGAGCTGTCATTCTTTCCTCAATTGAATGTGGGCAACACGTGTTTGTGACCACACTCTCTCTTTATCTCCCTCTGTCTTTCGCCCTTTCACTCCCTCTCCACCCAACCTGGTTATTAACACAAACACTGGCTGACACTTGTTTGTGCTTTTAATTGTGTCTGGATGTTATGTCTCTTGTGAACACATACATTAGCATTTCTCTGGCACAGTATAATCACTCCTCCAACCACAACGCCATGCAGACAGAGCACAGGAAATTACCACATGCAATCATGTTTGCTGCACAAGCACATTTGGCTTCTCTCGGCTCCTGTACAGTCTGCCGCAGCCTCTAACTTTGTGTCGGGTTGTGAGTAAGTGCTCTTTGGAGATGCCATTTCGTTTCAGACCACAAGCGCAGTGACGGTATATTGAATTATAGAAATTTTCTTTCCAATAATGTCAACAGTAGGCTATGAAATAACATGTGAAATACAGATTACAAAAGTAAATTATCTGTTCTTCTATGTTCGTTAGTATAAAAAAGAATTTTATTGAGAATGAGCTCCTCTTAAAAGCCATGACAACAATCTAAGCATGTGCAGATAGAATCACCTTTGTACTTGCAGACTCCAGTGTGATAATCCAAGACTTCACAGTAACACTGAAATGATTCTGTCAGAACACATTTAGATTTTCCTCATTTTTACCCCCACACACAAAAACCATCTCTACATACTGTGAACAAAGCAGTGGCGTGCCAAGGATTACACTGTAAAATATGCATGTCCCAATGAAATATGTATATACGCGTGTGTCATCAATGACATGGCTTCTACAAAGGATAGACAGAGTACACAGGGACGTGTGTTTTCCTGATTCTATTCCCTTGACTTTAATGGACGTAGACACAAGAAAAGTCTCATTTGGGGGAATAATTAAGCGAATGCATTTGGTGTGCATCTTAATATGTTTTACTGAATCATTCATTTACTTTATTGAATAACTCCTGGAATGGAAATAAAAAACCATGCAATAAAATGGGCTCAGTGCGCCAGGCAGCATTGTTTCAGAATTAAACACCCCAAATATCTTCAGGAAATAAGATTGTTTTCCTGCGGATGGGGGTCTAATCTACTCAGTCATGGTGGTTTGGAGAGGGAATGTTTTCAAGTTTTAACAGGGTTGGTTCCAGCATTCCCACTACCACAGTGATCTCACTATGAAGAGGGGCTTCGCTTTCCTTTCTCACTGCCACCAAAGGGAAAGGAGGTTACATGGATGAGCTGCAAATTACACTCTGGTAAAGCCTAAGCAAATCAGCTTGAATGCAGAAGGCCTGAGAAGTGTCACTGGTGATTAAATGATATTTATCAAGATAAGCACTGTATCATCTGCGTACAGTAAAGTGAAACTTTGTCCTGTAAGCGGAGATTAAAAGACAGGCTGTTCTGTGTTCTGTACAAAAACTAGGCCCAGGGCTACATGGCCACCAGATAATGTCCTCATGACTCAGACTCCCACAATCAACACAAAAGCATTAGAACCATAACAGTTTGACAACAGTCAAGTACAAGGGGGTGCGACCAGAGGGAAGCAGTTTGAGCTAGTTGCCTCTAGCTGCCTGGCTCTGGGTCTCAGGTGTCTGCTTCTCTACAGGTATGTGTTACCATAATAGAGTAGTTAAGAGGGCCTCTTGTCGAGGCCCCTTCCCTTCTGTCTCGGCACACTGACTCCAGTGTGAACAGAAAGGTGTCTGGCCGATTTAGTGCAGTCTTGTTAGATTGAGTATTGCACAATGGAAACTGTCATGTGGCTTGTAATGTGTAATTGAACTTGGGGCCATTTTGGTTGAGAATATTCAGGCTCGGAAAAGCCAACAGTCATCACACACAATGTTTGCTCAAAGGCTTGTTTTTTGTGCAGTGAGCTAAAGCAGGAGAACTTTTCTTGCAGTTGCTTTTCCCAAATGGCTACATGTCCAGCACAGTTGCACCCATCTCTTATGTCCCCAAAACCACAAACAACCCCCGCCCTCCAACCCTCACACTGCTTTCTCACAACCCACCCCACCCTCTCTGGGACTGTTTCGCCCTCTGGAACTTTCATTATATGAAGAGGATAAAAATACAGCACCCTGTGAATTTACGATTATTTTAGAGTTGCCATTGAAAATATGAACTTTTCAAACATTTGCTCTGAAACCAAAGTAAGAAAACAGAGCAACCACAGCGTTTATACAGACTCACCACAACACAGATGCCTGCAGTCACTGCACTCGCACTAACAGCTTCTTGGTATTAAGATACAGACAATTTAGATTGTCCACACACTCATACACATCTAGCCACAGCATGAGTACACATTCATAGAAGCAAATACACATTTAATCACATCCATGTGTCCATATGATGAACATAACCATTCAGTACCAATACACATCTGCATGCAGAGATATAAAAAAAAACAAAGAAACAAAACACCCACACAGTACCATAAACCACCATGTCCTCTGGGATATGTTATACTTGTTTATTGACAGTGCCAGTTTTAAAGGACAGTCCGTATATCTAATTCCTTTCCACTGTAAACCTCTCCAAACCATTTCAACCTCAGACACCAGTGACACATCCCTTTAAACATCCCTTTCTCTTGGACATCTCTTGAGTCATAGAGATATGACTCAATGATAATGACAGTATTGAATGTTTTATAGTCATAATTACAATCATCTAAACCTTCATTCTTCGTTGTTGTTCATCTCCACATTTCCTTCATTTTATCCCTGTCTCTTTCTCACTGACAGCTGTTTTTCCTGGGAAAATGCCTCTTTTTTCAAACGATAATCTATTACCGCCTTCCCATCGCTTACATGCAGCTACAGGGTGAGTCAGTGCTGTAATTCCGTCATTAGCTGGATAATGTGTGTGGTGTCTGTGTGTTAAAACTCTAAGTGCCAGCTTTGGTGTGACCCCAGGGCAGCCTGTGGGTTTGACTGATGCCAGTCAACCCACCAAGCGTCATTTGAGCTGTGTAATGGGTTTTGTCCAGCTCAGTTTGGCCTAGATTGGCTTAGGGTATCAGGACCTTCACGTGTCTATGTGGGCTAAATGCTGCTGCTACCAGACTAAACCTTTCATGTATTTGGAGCCTGTGAAAGTTTTAGAAGCTATAATTTAGTTACCTAATGATGAAAGCACTAGGTCAAAACAAACACAAAAGGGATGATCCATCAAGTGTTTTAACCGAGTGCACACAGAACATAAGGAGAAATTGTTTGAATATATGAAAGGTCATCACTGTGTCACACTCCACCTTTTCCTGATGAACTTGTTGACTGTGCTTGGTGACATGTCTCTGACACGGAATTCACACAAGTAGACAGTAACACCCAATCACCTCCAGCCACTTTCTCCACAGTCAGCCGTTAGAGTGGGAGTGCTCACCACATTGCCTGCCAGAGACAGACACCTCTAAATCAAAAGTGGAATTACAGTAAAACATGGGTTGTATTACGCCAATACCTTAAGCTACATCGAAAGACACACAGCCAAATTGATAAAACATGTCTAGGCTCAGTCCGCACCTGTCTTTTTCCAATAACAAACCCACACAATTAACTTCTAAACTCTGCCATAAATCATCCAGGACGCACATTTAAAGACTCCCTCCAGGCAGACAGACATTTGCTTTTGATTGCAGCATGACAAAGAAGTTTATGTCTGGGTTTTTAAGTTTCTATTTAAAATGGCATATGTTCGTAGATTGACATACATACAAATACACAGACACATGCAGACACTATTCGTGTTTGAGGACTTTTACAAATTGTTAAATGCACACATACACTCACAAACACACACAAATCTACTCTCTGAAAGTGTGTGTGTGTGTGTGTGTGTTTGTGTTCATCTGTTTGTGTGAGCTCTTAGCGGCCCATGACAAATCTCCACCTGTGTGTGGGATCAGTGTTGCTCTACATGTGGGAGCTCGCCCTGATCCCACAGCCTATCACCCACCACCTGAGGCCCTGCTTGAATGAATGACTGACTGATGGGAGAATCTCACCTGACAAAAAGCATCAGTGATTGATCAAGGCTCATCTGAGCATCTGAGGGGGGGCCAAGTACTGCGGAGCACCTTTCCTGAGCTTGTCCACCTGACTCCCTGGGGCAGATTCCCTAGTGCATGGATACGTGTGGTCAGCACAACTGCTAACTGTATGTACATAATCTACCACTAACTGCATCACCCAACATACAAACATATAAAATAGATCCTGGGATCAGGAAAATGAATTAAGACACTAAATCATTTATACTTTGAGAATAGTGTCTTTTCTGTTGATCTTAAAAGGAGCCCACTGACGAAGCAGGGAAATAACCTTAGGATATTATACTGACTAGTCTAAGAAATAGGATTTTGCCTCATTAAAAATAAATCAGGCCATTTTGCACTGTACAAGAGTAAGCCAAACTGTGATAAGGAAAGGACAATTAGTGCAGGATCAATCCCTTTCTTCCTGTTTCCTTCTTTCCTCTCATTTTGTTGTTGCTTTATTTTAGCACCATAATGAATGCTAGAAGAGGAACATATAAACCATAAGATCCTCAGAAGAAGAAAGCAGACAAACCCCCATCTCGCTCATAGCTATGTCTGGATTGCCTTCTGCGCTGAGATAGGAGTCAACATGTTTAGCGACATCAAAAGAAAACCTGATACCTTAAGTATAAGAAGATTAACACTTGCAGTGATCTTGAGCTTAGGCTTCTCCAGGACTTTCAACAGACTGTGCCAGAAGGGACAATTACTGATGAATTGGCACCAACATCTCGTAGTTATTTAACAAAATCTGGCACAGTGTATAAGCTCTCGTCCTTAAGACTTCCTTTCAAGTCTGGCCTCGGTATCAGAAGGCTAACAGACTGGGGAATGTGACTAAAGCCGACAGCAGGGGAATCTGCAGGAACATTGAAAGAGGGAGGTGGGAAAAAGAAAAGCAAGCAAGAAAGAAAAACAAAGGAGACAAAGAGACAAACAAAGAAACAAAATCGTATCACTCAGAAGACATTTTATTTCCTGACTTTAGGGCTGTGTCATATCTCAGGGTGAATATTTGTGGTGTGTCTAAGCTTGCTGGTATGCCTGTGGGATTTTTACTGTGTACCTCAGTGGACTCAATATGACAACTTTAGGAATGTGACATTGTGTAAAATGGAGACAAATGCTGACAGTCTGCCACAGTGTGTTACAGAATCATGCAAAAACATGCACATACACACAGACAAATACTTTAAATACATTTTAATCATATAATAATTTTAATAGCATATTATTTCGTGATTATTGCTATTTAGAGTAATTTATAATACTTAGATGTCACACAACCGCACACACAACTGAGCTCCACAACACCTGTAGGAGATGTGATGTTGCCACAAGATTTCTGCTAATCCTTACCTTGAGCACCATGCACTCACCACAGGACTTCTCTGGGTTTAGGATGTACACTACTCTTTACACATATATCACTCCCTTTTAATCCAAAGTACATACTGTATGCTTGTACCTACAACGATTTTCTTCAGCAAATGTAATCTGCCTGTCAGAGGAGATGCCAAAGGAGGAAGCCACATGGGGGAGTCATGGACAAGCTCTTCAGGCAAAGATGGCTCCTTACCTGCAGGAAACTGACAGCAACCTCACTTTTTACCTCTGGAAAATATGAAGCAGCAACAACCTGAGAAAACTGTCTAATCACTCTTGTTTTCATTTTCTCCTTAATTTTTGATAAACTTGCAGTATTTTTGACTTGTGACAAACTAAATGAAAAGAGGTTTATAGGGTTAAAATTATGGATAATTATCATCCAAATATGCAACTCTACAGAATATTTCCCTCTTTAACTTTGTAGTCTTGATTCAAAATTATGCAACATTAGGCTTAAACAAGTGTCTTCTCCATCATTTCTCCTATGAAACATTCTCATATGTAAATATGCTTCCTCAAAATATGTTGTAGTGGTAAGCTATTGTTTATATTTTGTACCAAAACCATGGTCCAAATGATTATTTTAACTGTATATGCTAACTGTTTATCTTTGTCATTCCTTAAAATAGAGATCGATTAGCTACAACATTAAAAGTGACAGGTTAGGCAACGCTAACCGTAAACCGTAACTATCTGAGGTTCAGAGCATCACCAAAACACCAGGGCTTGTGGGATTATTTGGTATGCAGTGCTCAGAACTTACTAAAACTGGCCCAAAGAAGGGCAACTGGTCAACTGGTAACAGGAGGCATGGGTGCCCAAAGCTCAGTGGTGTGCATGGGGAATGAAAAATAATCTATAATAATATATATAAATAATACTGGCTATGATTGACAGCTGCCAGAACACACTGTGCCCACAGGAATTGTAGGCA
>JAUBNQ010000017.1:21203991-21221744 GCA_032353495.1 Ctenopoma kingsleyae | reverse complement strand
TATAATAATATATATAAATAATACTGGCTATGATTGACAGCTGCCAGAACACACTGTGCCCACAGGAATTGTAGGCATTGTTCCTGCAGCTAGCGGGAGGCTGCAGACCCAGTCAGAGAGGCCATGCTGACCCCTGTCAACCACCAAAAACAGCTACAGTCGGTACAGTGTAAGGCTGGGAACCAAAACGTGCCTCCAAATTAGAACCAAATCCTAAATGAAAAGTACCAGGTACCCATTGCAAGAAAACTCAATTCTGGTTCTGCTTATCAGTTCTGAAAAGTGTAAAAAGCTGCACATCATTTAGATATGAGCTAGGATACATGGCTAACGTTACATGCTACAATGATGCAAAATCTTTTGCATATACAAAAGATGGATTGCAGTAAATGTCTAGTTCTGTTTCACTGAAGTAACGTTAGCCAACGTAGGAAAAAGTTAGAAGAAAAAAAACTAGCTAGATTTCCTTTTGTAATCATGCCCCTCTATCGTGTGTATTACTGACTGTGCACTGAATGCTCAGTTGAACACTATTTTTTACCATTTTGGAGTGAAAACAAGGAATCAATAAGAATTGAATTGAAAAGCAGAATTGGTATTGGAATAGAATAAAATTCTATTTGAATTAAGTGATCATTTAGCTGGGGAAGGGATGGCACCAGGATGCACTACCAGAGGTATCTAGCACAAAGAGGTCTTGTGGAGTTTCTGCATACAAAATATTAGGCAGTTGGTTTTAATGTAGCAGCTGATCAGTGAAAGCACATGGCAGCTAAAGCATGCCCAAGGTATATATGGTTATGCTCATTTAATTAAGAAACATTTGGTTATGGTTCAAGTACTAAACAACTTTATTAGTCTCAGGGGGGAATCACTTTGCCCTACAGTACTTACACACATATGGATATAAAGTAGTTGGCAATAGCTGGGATCTGGTGAAACTGTAGCTCTGGGGAGGTGCTGAGCATTTGTATTTAAATGCTCTGCTCCAAGAGAATGATTGTTGTGTGATATATCTGCCACCAGTACACACTAATATTGAGAGCAATTAGTTTGTACAAGATGTGCTATTTTCTGTTTTGCTTACTTAATATTATATACCATGCTGAAAACATGTTAGTATAATAATAATAATAATAATGATAAAAGAGAGGTAAAAGAGACCCAGCAATGTGCTTTTCCTCTGTTTAATTTATAATCCCTTCACAGTGGGTAGTAAAGTGAATCTGTGCTTCTCTTTCTACTGTGTCAGAGGATAATTACATAAAGTCGAGCATCACGCAACTTTCCCCTGTCATGTAGCTGGATTCCTGTTGAATCTGTAGCGCTCGAGGATACTCTGTGCATAGCTACCTTTTCACTGGCAACTGGCGCATTTACATTCACTCAAGTAACCGGGTATACATGCAGCAGATGAGTAATTGTATTTTTCCTTTACTTTGAGAGAGATGAGGTTTCATGACCACTGTTTTTTTTTTGTTTGTTTATTTTGGTTTGTCTGAGTTTATTTTTTTATACATGTGTTGGGGAAGCCGACAGCATTAGGGCATAAACACATAATAACCTTTTTACAGAGCAAACTGTCTGAATTAAAGAAATACACAATGACACAAAAGTGATTTATTTAGACATGTGCGGAGCACTTTTTTTGGACAACTTGATTAAAAATGAAACAGCATTGCAACTACCCCAAGTGTAAAAAAAAAACAGGTTTCCCTTAAATGACAGTTAAATTAGCTTACATACATGTAAGCTACATATAAACTGAAAAAAACTGTTCTGAATAAATGGGCAGCTGTCACTAGCCAAGGCTTTTGTATCCATCTATATAAACCACTTAAATACTGAAAAGTCAACACTAGTTGAAATATGAGCTGGAACACTTACATAGTTGACTGCTGTTGAAATTGAACACATTTATCTGCCTATGTGATCCAAACATATTTCCATTTCTTTCTGCTACACGAACATCACACTTTGCCCTGACACTCAAAGTTGAGTTTAAATGACAACTGCAAATTAGCTGCACATGAAAATAATTTCTAGGAGAGGTTAATAAGAAATTTTGTCTTTTCTAAATACTTGGTTTACATCCAGTTGCTAAACTTAAGGCACACAATCTAAACCATCAACTTGGCAACCATAGAAAAGCACGATTTCTGAGTAACTTGTTTCCGGCCATTATGGGTCATCAGTTTTAATAGACCTGAATAGATGCCACGGTACATTCCATGATGTAAAACTCCCACCCTGCATTTTTTAAGAAAGCTGTGAGTGATCTGACGCAGAACTCCAAGACATGGTAAAGATAACAGGTGACAAGACAAGAGGCGCCAGTTCGTTGTTGGATCTAGAGGCCACCTTGGGATACTGTGACAGATGCTGGATTCTGACATCCCCATGGTGGATGGGGACGAGAAAGAAAACTGAGTGATTTGGCATTGTTTTGGAGGAATTCCCTCCAGTGATAGTCCTCTCTCATTCCCTAACCCTCTCTGGAGTGGCTTTGACAGATAGACAGAGGAGACGTGACCTGAAACAAGCGGCTGTTTGATCATCTCCGTACTGCTTTCATTCTGTCACAAAGATCTATGCAAAATCACTTAATATTAAAAAAGATTTCAGTATCATTAAAGTGAAAATAAGCTCACTGGTGCCGATGCATTATACATCAATAACTCTGACAAAATCTATTTTGTAAGTAAACTGATGAGCCAAGGGAAGAAAGAGAAATTGTGATAAGTCTCAAGAAGGGTATAATGTTAGGCTGTAGAGAGATATGGCATATGTCTGGCTGTGTGTATGTATATTCAAGCTGATTCTAAAATGTCAAGTGCAGTGACAGAAATTTCTGTCTTCAACTTCTCTCTTGAATCTCAAGAGGTTAAGACCAGCATGTGTGTGTGCCATAGAGAGGGATTAGTGAGACTACTTTATTTAATTTGCAGAGTGAGTAAACAATTTGTGACATTACAGATGTTAGGAGGCCTTGATTTAAAAAAACAAAAACAAAATAAAAACAAAACAGTAATCTACAATTCCCTGCACATTTACACACAAAAACTCAGTGCTACCTCAACACCTCATAATGTCGGAGACTGCCCACACCCAAACAAATTTAAAACAATCAGATGGTTTGGTAGGAGCAGACTGCTCTAGTCATTACTCTGGTCTTAGTGACAACTTGCCCTGCTCACCTCATCTGTCTACTCTTTACACAGACCAGCCTTATGGGGGAGGCTCAAAGGCCCCCCACAACCCCTCCTACAGCCTCCAGACGTCTGACAGTTTAGCCACAGTGTGGATAATTTTATTAGCACTATCACTATGGCTACATTCTTCAGAAGTAACTATGTCACACTCTTATTTACAAAAAAGCGTTCTCATATTTGGAAATGCACTGTAAACTAACTTATTATGCTGCTAGTTTAAAGCATATATTTGGATATATTAGAATCTCACACAAGTTTACAAATGGATTTTTCCAACGTTTTAATGTGTTTAGACTTTATAGTGCAGCCTGATGCTGAACTGATTACTCCATGTGCATAGGTTTACAATAAGTGCACCACCAGCATAAAGTAAAAACATTACAAGAAGCAGAAGAGTGCAAAAACCAAAACCACAGCACCAGCAGAGTAGATACAAGAAATACCTAATCGCTCTATTATCTCACTGTGACCTTCCACTAAAGATGACTGTTCTGTGGATTTGGTAATTTATAACACAGTATACAGTGAAAACTGACAAGACATCAAGGGCAGTGATGGCAGCAAAGCAATTCATCAAGTGTTGTGTTCTTCTTCCAGTTACACATTCCTACACTATTACTCAAATATGCAAGCAAAAAGACAGATGTCACTAATCACTTGATTTTCATTGACAAATTTAATCTCTCTTTTTCTTAAAATCGCATCTAAACTAACACACTCCATTATACTGTAAGCAACTCCGACTCCACTGCTGTATCCTGCTGTTGTCAACTTAGTCAGGATTTCCACTGCCCAGTCACAGCGTCTCCATTAATTGGTGAAAGTGACACCATGCATGGTTATTACACGATTACAACACGACAGCTCTCGTTTTTCACCATTAGGAAGCAGACGGGCCTGTGCTCAGCTGGAGCATACGGGTAGAAAGACAGGTTATACTACGAAGGCTGCAGTTATAGCATGTTGTGCTTAGCTTGCTTATATGCTGGCATGACACAGGGGTTAACCAATTTTCCATCTTGGAGAAACAGCATGCAAAGTGAACAGTGAAAAAGAACAGAAATTTGGGTAAACACACTCACATAAAAGTCACAAAAGCAAAGCCAATATAATTTTTCAGTGGTTTGTGCCATCAAGAGGAGTTGGACAGGTGGGAGCAATATGTAACTGCAGACATTTAATAGCAAGTGCATGTCAAAGATTCAGTGCAGTACTTTTGGGGTTAAAACCTATTCAAGCAGTAGCATGTTCGAGGGCATGGCAATCCCTAAGTTCATGGTGGGAGGGCTTGGGACATAAGAGAGGACAGTACATACGTACAGTATAAATACAAATAATTCTGCCTCCAAACTCCGCCTCAGGGGATGCAACCCAGCATCGTTCTGTTCTGTGCCAGTGCCAAGCCTGGAAAAAGGAGGAAGGTTTATCAGATGAGTGTCAATGTGCTGACAGTAAAAACAAACAACACAACTGATATCTGAAGCCAGAATACGCATAGTTAAGACGGCACCAAACACCTATGGGCGATGAGCCCATGGTTCTTGTTGATGATGATATATTTTGTTTTAGTTTTGGCAAAGCATAGCACCTAAAGATGCTGTAACCTACACTGTACATTCATGATTATAGCCTTTCCAATAAAAAAAAAAATTGCTAATTTAATGACATCATTATTACAATTCTAACTACAGCTATGAGAGAAAATAGGTCTGGTGTGCAGTTCTATTAATTGCCTACATGAAGTAAAGACGTCAAGGCCATATGGATTTTCTGCCAGGAAAGTCATATGTGGATGCAAGAGGGTTGTTGGTGGGGATGAGAGGTGTACGTGTCTGTGTGTGTGTGTGCGTGTGGCCTGGGGGGTTCAAGATGGGATGTTTACATGTTCTTGTATTGTTATCCAGATTGACTTATGCTTGGAACATGCTTCCTGCAGAGGACCATGCGTAAGATCCACTGTGGGTGATTGCTGTTCGCCCACGCTAGCCCTGCTTTTGCTTTTGTTGTTACTCTTTAAGTAAGTAAGTTGGGGCTGGGGACTCGTCTACAGCAGCACATATGAGGGCTGCTAGGAGTAGGCAAATCAAAGCTACAGTACTTTTGTCACAACTTTCAGTATGTTAAAAAAAAAACTTTCAGTATGTAAATGTTGTACAACATGTATGCTGGTTTATTTTATGTTGTTTATACACTGGTTATTGGTGCACATTGGAAGGAGGAAGGAACGGAAGTGGTTAGTTCAGGGTCCCCTCTAACCAATGAATCGCCAATGAGGAGCTGAACCATAGTGTACAGCAGAGTTTAAAAAATCAAGAGGCACTTACCAGTCTTACGCACCAGCATGTAGTTTTGCACCACATTCAGCTGTAAGCATGAATCTCTGATTACAGTAAAATGAGTGATCAAAAAGGTTATAAAGACACAATTAAGTAAATTGGACATGAAGATTTGGGTACTTGTGGGGATCAAACTGAACAATGATATTTAGTCCTAACTCTCTCTCTCTTCCATTTCAACAATGTCACAGAACATATTTGCTAAACAGACTTCCAGTCAGAAATTGTTACTATGACCACTTACTCTCATGCATGTAAGACTGTCAGACTAATTAGACCCACCATATAGGTCAGACATAATAAAGATAAAAGTCATTGACCTCTGCTCTGAGGAGGATTCTCTTCCATCCTGGCATGCCGTGCTGCTCTGTGGCTTGTCTGTCAGTGGGAATGAGTGTGCACAAGTCGGTATAGGGTCATTTGTGTGTTTCAGTGTCTATCTATGTAGCAGGGGTCAACATGGGCTGCTCGTATAAGCCAGAGAGACGGTGTGTGTGAGGCAGTGTGGGGATGGAGCTTGGTGATTTTATATTATCTTACTTTGAAGAGGTGTAAGTGGGTGGGGTGGCAAGAGTGGGAAAATGGCAGCTACTATGGGAATTGAGAACTGGGTGCATGTGGGGTAGGGCTACTGCGAGGCCACTGATGCAGATGGTGCAGACAGACAGGAGACAGATCATGCTATGAGAGCATAAGGCCCAGGTTTCTCAACCTTTTTTAACACACTCCCATGAGTACTGAGTCTTAATGAACTTGCTACCTAATTTAAATGAGTATGTAGATACACAAAATCTAAAAGTCCTGCATTTTGTGTTTTTTTTTGTCATTGCCATTTAATTCAATGCATTGCAAAAAACAAAATGCTAACAACCTAGAACAAGCAACAAGTCTGCTGCATGTTTGGATACATGCCATCTAACTGCTTAGCAGAATTGCTGCTGTTGTGAGTTTCCTGCTGCCCGAATAAGTAAATAAGTAAAAAACAAAGCCTAGAAAATCAAACTTGAACATGAACTTGATTACTCCTAAGCCAGACCATCAAATTGTGATGAAGCATTGAGGATAAAACTGTGGAAAATATGTACTAAATATCTAATATAACTACTCCTCTTGAGTGTAGTACTTTGAAGTAGTTGCTTGTCTGGCTGCTGATTGGGGGATTGCATGTTACTTAAGGTAATGGCACAAAGGCACGGCTGCCAAGCTAAGGCTGGCAGACACATACCAGACCTTCACTTAAAAGGCCGTGTCAGGGGTTAAGTGGTCATGGAAAAGAAGGCAGAGAGCTGCTGCTGAGGTTATTAGGCAGCATAGTTTCTCTCGTCAGCAGGTGGGAGGTGAGATCTGGTGTGAGGAGCAGGTGCTACTCAGGGAAAGAGATCACAGCTGAACCTTAGGCTGTGATAAGCCCAATGCCACTTAAATTACACCCCCAGCACTGCTTTAACTCTGCATGGTTTATGTGTGTGCGAGAGAGAGAAAGTGAGAGAGTTGAGGGCATAAGTGTGAGAAACATAAGCTGATACACGTGGGTGTATGTGAGTGTGTGTGAATCAGTATTAGTGTATGGGTTCTCTTTTGCTTTTTAATAGTGAAGGTTACAGGATTGTCTACATACTATAAATACATTAAAGGGAAAACAGTGACAGCTAAATAAAGTCCAGTTGGAATGACAGCTAAGGGCCTGTTTGCCTGTTTATAGTCCCTCTCATTCTTCAAATTCTCTTTCACTTCAAACATCCACCCAAGTGTTGACTTGCCATCACAACTCTCAGAGCGTGGGGGTGGATAAAGTCTGCAGATGGAGGCCTATGTGGTTTTGTCAAACACGAGTGCGCATCCACAAACTGGCATGAAGGCACAGATTTCAAACTCTGGTGTTTTGTATGAACCCACTGTCGACAGATGTTAACAACAATTTGGAAAGAAAAGGAGTGGGAGAAAAGGCAAGGTAAAGGATCAAAGTGGCACAGTGAGCAGGCGAGGAAAGAGAGCAGGGGCGAATGCATTTATTTGATGATTACCTTTTTGTTAGTTACAGCCCTAGAGACCCTGGCACCAGAAGCACTCCCAGCAAACCGAAATCATAAACAAACAAAAAATGGTAGAAGAGACATGGGATGAAAGTGGACAGAGAGCAGAAGCACGGGGAGCTTTGAGGATGAGGCAAGGTGAAGTATCGATCATCCATTGACAAACACAATAGAAATTTTAGATGTGATGCGAGAGGCCCCTATCCATAATTTATCAGTGGGCCAAATGTGAGTGACGTGGGGTGTGGACAGGGGGGAGCACTGAGTATTGATTAGTGAAGGGAAAAAAGTGTACAGCACAAGGGGGGCTGATGAGATGTGAGAGAGATGGCTAAGCTCCCCCAACACCCCCACCCACACACACACGCACTCTGCAAGTGGAGCGTAGATGGAGCACAGGAAAGCCATTAAGGATGGCAGTGTTACCAGACACTGGCAGTGACTGAGAGCTCAAAACAGAGAAGCGCGAAGATTGGAGGAGAGAGAAAGAACGAGACAGAGGTCAAACCCCCACTGCCGCTACTACACCTAGTCCACCACCACCCCAATCAATATGACCATGTCAAAACATAAAATGCATGCTTTTGCTCTTAAGTAAAAGGTGTCTAAGATTTTTAAAAGCATTGATTCAGGGGCAGGTCGATGGAAATCAAGACATATTTTCCTGTGCAAAGAGGGGTAATAACACCCAGCTGATAATAGCACAACAGAGGGGACTCAACTGTGTCTGCAAGAGTGCACTGGTCAGATTACTGCACTCCACTCTACCAGGAGAGGTCAGAGGAAGGGAGCAGGTCAAGGATTCGAGCTCTTTCTACACAAACACTGAGATCTGTCTGTGGGGACAGCACAACAGAAAGAATGAGCTGATGGCACTGGACTTTTACTGCAACATCTGCCAGAAACATTTTACACATTAAAGTGAGGAGTTCTCACAGGCTGGGCCCTGGGGAATGTGCGCCATCAAATACAGCCAAGGCAGAGCAGATAATTCCTATATTGCAATGCTAACCACACAGAGCCAAACACATTTAATGAGAATTCTTTTGAATGATATATTGTCGTTTACACATGTCAATCATCCTACCTTGACATGATATTGCTGTACTATTCTTACAGCTGAACTTCAGGCTCACCCCTTCAATTACTATTTGGCTGAGAGTTTTCTGTTCCCTGAATAAAGGTCAGTCACTGAGAGGAAAACGAGTCAGAGAGGTTCTGGGTGGGTTCAGTGGTTAGGGAGGGCATTTTTCCCTAATGTGGGCACCAGTGAGGCAGAGACAACCTCCATGTTGGCTCTGGGGACACAGCACCGCCCAACCCAAGCAGCTAAAACAGAACAGGCGCAACAAGACACAGCAAGGAAAACACAAGATGAGGGAAGGGAAATAAAGAATCTTGTTCCATAATCAGAAACAAAACTTGTACCCACCACATGAAGGACACTGCCAGTGTACATCCATGTGTCCCTTGTTGGTGCAATAGTTAGCGCAGCAGCCACAAAATGGGGCTTTAAAGACAATGGCAGTTCAGCAGCAATTAGCCTTATCCTTGGGTGTGGCTACGCTCCAAAGACACTCATCTACCCATGACCACAAAAGTGTGTAATGAATGACATGACATTGCTGTAACACAATAAAATAAACAACATCTGGCTGAACTTAGACAACTCCCTCTTTGTTGACTCCTTGACCTTTCATAGGTCATAAAGCAGGCTGTAATCACCACACTGCAATCAAAACTGAAACTTTTCAGTTAAATTATAAGAAGAGAATTCTAAGACTGATGCATTTACTGTGACTGTAGCTACAAATTCGTTTCTAAATTAGTTTTGTACATGAAGAAGGATGGGATTTTGATATGTAACACATTTATGACTTTTTACTATAACCCAATTTACCAACATAGCAAGTCTGTGAGGCACAAGTACTGAAATTATTGTGGACAGGCTGCTCCCTTAATGCACCAGCAGATCTAGGTTCAATGTCTTGTCCCGGGGCACTTGTGGTCAGGAATCGTGGAAAACCCAAAGTCAAACCACCAACCCTGGGGTTCACAGATGAATGCTCTAACAACTGATCCACAGTCACCTCTCCATATGCTCTGCAATAATTTCAGTCACCTTTTGCTATTCCAGAGGCCATCATAGATCAAATGGTGAAAAATGTTCTGTCACATGTAACTTCAACTGATCCCAGTAGAACGCTGAAATGTCACACATGGAATAAGCTGTAGCTTGCCATGCCTTGATAACTGACAGTTTGACAGGATGGTCAGTGTGGTCAGTCAGAGCGGTCGCTGCAGCCTGAGATTTGAACCCGTGTTCTCCTAGATACCCAATAATCTCTCTACCCACCAGGCTACACTAACACAACATGGTTTTCAGCTCAGAGAGGTGTATGGTTTACAACTGGTATTACTCACTTGGGAACTTCGCCCATCAAACACTTAAACCTAATGCCAAGACCTTTGAGTCAACAACACTGACCAGAGCATTTCTCTGACCCATGGTGTGGAAATCTCAGGCAATGGGCTGATTGGTCATTTGCTTGCATTGGTTTCAGCCCGATTGTGTATGTGATCTGTTTTCAGTGTCACACATGAGAATGTGGGAAATAGAAGCCAGTGGGGAGATAATCTGGTCACCTGATCTAGGCTCGGCTGAGGTGATGACAGCCATGCTGTGCCACCGTGTGTCATACGATGAGGGGGCCAAACGGCAGGTGAGTGGTCACCCCCACTTAATGGACAGATGACCACACCACCAGGAAGACTAGGAGAAAAAGCAAGAATTAGAGGGAGATGGAGGAAGCAGAGACAAAGAAGGTAAATGAGTTTTAGGGAGTAGAGTGATGGCTTTCATTTGATGCCCCTTTTTGTGTGATTCTTTATAAAAGTGGATTTGATGTAAGGTGGTGAGCGAGGGAATGAGGAGGGAGGAATGGAAAGAAGAGGCACTCAGTTCTGTTTCACACAGTGGTGGGCTAGAAGGCTCTCTGCTGGTGCTCCAGCGACACTGTGTGAAGCCAGCAGGTATGGAAACACTGTGTAACACATGGATTGTTAGTGTGACGAGCACAGTGTGTGCAAATGTGTGTGCTTTTATGTGTGTATTTAACAGCTTAATCAATTACCTAACCACTTGACAAAGAGAAAACAGGATTTGCTCAACAAGCCTCCCACCTTTAGAGAAAAGGAGTCGACACAAATACAGTAGCTTATGCACACAGCTCAAACAAAGAACAAAGCATCTCTCTCTCCTTTTGTTTAAAGGAGACTTCTGGTACACTGTATCAATTGCCATGCCAGAGTTCTCTGTGGAAACAAAGCCAGCCAAAGACAGTCATCAGTGTTAAGGAGATGGGGTATCCCCACACAACCACATCTATATTAATATCTTGTATTACTACAGTCACGCAAAATAATTGCCTAAAATAGATAAAGGGCCAGGCAGCCTGCTAACCCCCTCATAAATGCAGATGTTATGCGGGTGATTTAATCGTGCATCTAACTGATGTTTTTAGACTGCCCTCTTTCATTAAAAGCCGGCCGCAGTAGATACAGGAATCAAAGATTATTCTACGAATTAGGATATGAAAAGCATGTTAGCTCAATTAAGAAAATTAAATTGTGTACATTAGACAAAATCTTGTTCAACCAGCAGTGAGCATTTTGCCGGCAAGGCTGGGGCATAATAAAATCAAAGAATCACGGTTTAATTGAAATGCACTTAAAAAGGATCATGCTGACAAATGCGATTGTAGTGAGGCACTAATGTGCACACCTCCTCCCAGTCTGCTTTAAATCCAATGAAATTGAAATATCCTGGGCTACTGACTGCTTCCTGATACAATCAGCTGGCCAGCTGCACAGCACATGCAAAGAGGAAGAACAAGATGATGAAAAAATAGGAAGCAAGTAATCAATTTAGAACAAACACACCAGGGCAACACCTCTCACACATACACTCATCCCCATACACATTAAGACAAATGAAAGGTGAAGTGTAGATAACAAGTCATCATAGCCTTATCAGCGTTGTCCTGCCAAAGGAGACCGTGCACTTCTTTGAGCTTAAAATAGCATGGGATGGACACTAGAGATGATGGACCACTTCGTGTTTAGCCAAAGGCTCAATTAACAAGCATAACAAATGGACACCCATACTAACATACATATACCCTCCTTGTTTCTATATCGCACCTACAATTCATTAAGAAGAAATAACTGCTTACTAGCTAAACTGGGTGATCTATAGCTATCAGGCACAGGGATGTGTTATAAACTGTTTCATTGTTTTCTGACCAACAGCAGTTGCACTCCAGAGCACGTTTGCCCAAAAGACTAGTCATTGATTAAGCTTTACTTACCAACTACTTTAACTGTTAAAGTATCTTGGTCAAGGTTTTTTGGTTTGGCCAGCAACTATGTCTATGTCTTAACACGGTAAAACATTAATATCAAGATCACATTATTACTTTCTACTCTCGTGGGCACTCTCCTGTAGCCTACTTTTCTCAGCACTAAGGAGGAGGATATAAAAATACAGTCTTGTATGTTGAAATTCATGTATATGAAAATAAACAACGCTCTCCCTTAACACTTTATTTTATTTAGTAGTAGCTGATGAGAACATTGTATTTGAATTGTAAACACTAAATACCTACAGACTTTTTGAGCTTACACTATGTTTCACAAACAAGTCTTTCCCTATGTATATGTAAGCAAACAAAAATAGAAGGTACACAGTTGCACTGCTGATACTGAAACAAAAAAGGAATGTGTTTGCTATTTTTCCTTCCATTACTATGTTTGCTGCTGAGCAGAGCAGTACTCTCTAAGGTAATTCTCTGGAGGAGCCACTAGGGGAGCTTCCAACCCCCTTTTCACCAGACAGTGTATGCAAACACAGAGGGGCACACGTGTATTTGCGTGTGTGCGTGCGCACTCACTGTCTCACACACACACACACACACACACACATACTGTGACAGTGGTAGAAACAATAAGAGAGGAATGGATGCAATAGTACGTTTCTCAACAGAGGAGGATGTTCAGTGTAAATTGCTTATTGCATAGTAAAAGAGCATGGACATACTTTCAAACAACTAACTCTCTCATTATTTAGCCATCCACATGTACTTCCCACTGTTGACACTGCTGTGTGATACAGTGAAGAAGCCAAGATGCTATTGTAGTACAGCTTATGGGAATTCTCTGTGCCCTAAAGTACAGAACACACCTCCATTATGCATTACACATCTAAGATATTTAAGCTCTTTGTAAGAGTTAAGTCTTGGAGCCGTGCCGTGTCATTCTGCGGGGGATGATAGGGAGCTTTTGTCATGTCTGTATTAGCAGAATGACTTCCAAAGCCGCTGGAATGGTGTGTTACAACCACTAGCTCCAGTCAGTCCCTGAGTTGATACCCAGCTCTGCCTGGCCCTAAGCACCAGATCAGAACCCCAAATAGGCCTTGCATTAAAGGGGATAAGCCTTACCACAGGGACTGACTATTCACCAAATAAGATCAAATGAGTTGCTGCAGGTTTATTGTGAATTGAAATAAATAGAAACACAGTGGTTCAACAGTCCAGCATGGGGATGCAGCCAAGGAGCAAAGCTCTGATTTCTGTTATGCGCACTGGAAAAAAAAAGCTGTATACGATTATTGTGCTTTACAAAAAGTCTTAGGGAGGGGAAATGAGACTTGAGACCTGTGAACATCAACTGACATGAATACCAGGACACGTGTCGTCTTCAGAACTGGGAAAGGCAGTGTTTTCCCTTCTTGGAGCAGGAAAACATGGTTCTTATTCTAAGATAAATACCGCCCATCTGTCTGGTGCTGTATGGTGACGCGGTGTGTGTGCCAACTTTGCAACCCTTCAAGAGACACTTAGGTCTGTGTGTATATTTTCACAGTCTGATTGAAGTAAAACACAGCCTTTAATGTATCATTTCAAGTGAACACCATGCCCAAATGAAAACACACACACCTACAAGCCCCACTTAATTGAAGGTTACAGGTTTTCACATAGCAGACAGTTTTTTTCTTATTTTTTTTCCAAGGGGAAGTAGAGAGCACTTTTTGAAATCAATATTCTCAACTTGTTTTCCTGCAAATTAAAGCTGCCATTCTCAGGCTGGTGTCACCGGGGACCAGCACTGAAAGACAGAGTGGGATAAGAACTGCACCAGTAAAGTTTTATATTTCAAGCAAAAAAGATTGAAACATAATCCTGCATTATCTCAAAACGCCTGAAAGAGAGAGAGAGAGAAAGAGAGAGAGAGACAGGAAAACATATACACCAAAAGGGAGCCCAGATGCTATTTCTATTTTCTAACAGAATAGGAAATAATATTGAAAATGAAGAGAATAATAGAAATACCATGACACGATCATAATTTCAAATGTGCCTCATACATTTCTCTTTGAGATGTAACATAATAAAGTGTCTGTTACAATAACTTGGTGTTGACATACTTTCCATCTGTAGGAGAAGAATTTCATTGGTACAAGTGCCTCATCTTCCATCTCAATAATATGCAATTGCCTGCAGTTAGTCTACATAACATGCAATTTACACACAAGACTGCACACTTCTCGCTGTCTGCTCCAGTAGACCATGGCTGTACTTTGCCATAAAACTCTTCAGGATGCTTTGTAGTGCCTAAAAACCTCAATTAGGTTCATCAATATTTGATGGAACGGCTCAGATAAGTTCTGCCCCTCCCCATCCCCTCAGTGCCCCTGTGCTGGCGTGATGTCTTTAATTGCTGGCCCAAAGCACTGGAGAGAGACAAGACTTTGTTTGCTCAGTAATGGATGGCGCTGACCCTAACACAACATTGAGTCTGGGTGTTGTGCAAGCTCGGCTGCCGCACTCCTCCTGCCTGCTGTAAAAGTGAAAAGAGGATGTTGACAGTTGTGGAGGAAAACGGAGGAGTAACATGTTGTGACTGAACCCCGCTTACATCCCTAAATATGATGTGCATACAATATGTCAGTACATATTGGCATTTGGTAGAACAACAGCAAACTACAGGATCACTGTCAGTCCCTAACAGCTCTGTAAGACCTTTGTTTCTAATCCACATCCAACTCTCAGAATAAAGAACTTCTACATCACCATGTGCTGGAAGCACCCAAACGAGACAGAGATCTTTAAAACTATCTTTCACATAAATCAGAACTGTCGAAATAAAATGGGCACAAAGGGAAAACATCAAAGACAGGCTTCACCCTCCCTGGTTCCCTGTATCTCCTCATTCTTTTTCTGGCATGAGTGCTACTTTCACCTTGGCATGCTGTGATCACATCTTCTATGTTTGCCTACGCTCTTCTTCCAGGACCCCTGAGCTGTCCTGGGAGGTGCCTTTACTAAGGGATTTCTCTTCATTGACTTCCTGAGTAAATTGATTTTAATAGCCAACACTTGGGGCCTTTTCTCACGGTCTCGTCTTTCAGCAGCGGCAGGCTCCGTCACGCCCTGCCATATTTTCTCCACTCAGGACGTCTGGGCTATTTTCCAGGGCTATTGGAATAAGAACTGACGAATCCCTTTCAGGGTCCCAAGGAGATAATCTCCTGTCATTTCTGATTTGCATAACATGCTTTAAAATTTAATGTAATGGCATTAAGCTATAGAAGACACTCCCTTTTCTGAACCCACATCTGTTTGCGTTGTGTGCATGTGTATATGCATATATACAACACTGTGGAGTAGCATCTCTAAGGGCGTAACAGGAAGCTCCCTTCCTTCTTCTGCTCTAGTCTTTCTCAGCCTGTCGTCCCAGAGCAACCCCCACCTCCCAGTGTGACCCAAGTTACACAGAATATGTCTGCACTACATTGACATAATCAACAGATAGCTCAAAGCAGATGAAAGAGGTATCAGATCTATCCACACTCAAACACACACGCAAAAAAACACACACACACACAGAGCCGCTAACAAAGTAGTGAAAACCAGGGTACAGGGCAAAGGCACAGCCCAGAGGACTAAGGGACAGATACCATTCCATTTGCTGGATCCGTACTTGTCCTATTTAGACGGTTGCAGTGGGACTCAATTAAGCTGAAACCAAGACGAGCTGATAAATTAATTTATTAATGAATACAATAGAATGGAGAATGGAAGGATGAGCTGGTTCATTTGTTCAGGGCTGGCTAGGCCAAACAGCTCCACTAAAATACTGTCTTTGATTGGGAAGAAGATGGGTCAAACAGAGATTATGCAGTGGCAACTTCAGCAGTTTTATGATGGCTTCATTAGGAAAAATGTAAAATGTAAAAAAAGCGATGTAGTTTCATAATGTATATTAAGGAAAAATAAATAATACATTCAGTGTTCTGTTCAGGTCACTAGTACTGTTGTCCTGTTTTCCTCAGTAATCTCAAAAAACATGTATGCAAACACAAACATAAAGGCAAATTTATACATTCAGACACCAGCGTACCTAAATGTGTACATCATCCACAGTTGTGTTACTGATACATTCACATACAAACAGGCTCATAGCAAATGCTCTCAACACATACTGCACTGCAGATAGACAAGAACACAGAGACACACAAAGGCATTAAAAATAAATTCATTCAGTCAATTTAGAGAATGTTTGGTGATGCAGGGCAGGAATACCATCTGAGCTCTGGGAATTGTAGATTGCTCCCCTTCTCCCTGAGGCATTCTCTTTGTCTATCTATTTGGTGTGATTAAAAATACAATGATGAATGCATATTTCTTCCAGATGAATAACTTGAAGGGGTTGGCAGCAGATGAATCAGGGAGCAGTGTGTGTTGGTAGAGAGACTAGCCAGGTCAGACCAGTCAGATCCTCTTTAGGCTGGACTTCCTCAGCACAGTGATGGAAAAAAGGGGGGAGCGAGGTCATCTGGACAACAGTCTATCACAAAGAACTGGAACTGGTTAAATCCACATTAAAGTTGCATGCAAAAAACATTTATCTACAACAAATTTTCCAATCACTATTCTAAGAGATTTGCTTTGTCAAGCTGAAATGCATATACCCGTGCCCAACCTAACATATATATACAGTCAACTGACCACCAGAAACATATGAAATGTAATCCTCCCAAATGACTCGAAAGGGCCTGGGCTCAAAGGGGAGCATTTGAGGCTCATATCCCCAATAGAGATCGCTCCCTGGCAGGTCTACTGAGTGCTCCCCACCTCCTTGCCCCCTACAAACCAGTGTGAGAGGAAGGCCCTCCTCTCCTTACATGTCAACTTCAGAGAGCATGCCTCTTGCTGCCTCAAAGCTTTGATACCAAAATAGTCCAGGAAGTCTCAGTCTTAAAAATGCCCCAGCAGGCCTTGATTCTGGGGATAGAGTGAGTGAAAAGAAAGAAAGAAAGAAAGGCTGGAAAAAGAGAATAAATAAGAGAACTAGAAAGAATGAGATATCCTTTATGAAATTGTATGCGTTCAACACTGTAGTGTACTGCAAACCACTCCTTATAGTGCTACCAAATCTGAAAACCATGAAACTATTTCTGTTAAAATAAGTCAGAGAGATTTGGTGCTGGAAGACCAGATGAACAAGAAAGTTGTGAAAGCCCCTTACAAGAGAGTAAACACTAGCTTCCTTTGAGAGTCTAGGTTTCAGGGGCTTTCAGAGCCAGTGCACCATTCTTATATAAATATTACATAAATGATGTTATTCATCACATCTGAATGAAAAGAATGCTTTAATAATAGAATTGATGGTGAGTTTAAGAGCAGAGGAAATATTGAATACTGGAGAGGAGAGCGTCTGTTTTTAACGATCTGCAGCTGAAGAGAGAGGAGTGAAAGGACAGAGAGACATAATCAGAGAAAGATATAGAGAGAAAAACACAGACAGAAAGGCAGAAAAAGACACATTGAAAGGTTTGACTCGGGGTAACATTCCATTGCAGGGGTTCACGATGGTCTAACAGCAGAATGTCATGTCTGAAAACTCTCCTCTCTTCCCAGTGGTTCAGAAACCTGGGGTACCCACACATGGTGTAGAAATGATCGAGTTGATCCAAAGGAAGAGAAACAATAATGGCCACTCTTTCCTGTCACAGGTTGTTATTCTTGTTCTGATTGGACACCTCATGTCAAGAAGACTATTTTATTAGAAAACATCTAGAGGAAGTATAGAAAGAAGACAGGAGAGAG
>JAUBNQ010000017.1:21193303-21203891 GCA_032353495.1 Ctenopoma kingsleyae | reverse complement strand
GGGAGACTAGTACTTGAAGGGCTTCTCTATCTGCTGTTGGTTTGCTGCACTGGCCACATCGCTGCACTGTAGGCCTCCTAGGCCCATGACGTCCTTACTCATTCTGTGGACAGACCTACTTGTTCAACTACAAGATCACTTGCTTACACAACATATACAGTAGGTCTATGTTACCTTGTTCATTCAGCAAAGCCTAACGCTAGTAAGATGAAACAAACTGCTGGAACTGTGATAAATTAATGATCAAACGGCTCACTGTGAAGTACAGTGGCACTACCGAGTCCTGTAAGCACCAAAGCCAGAGAAATAAAGACAGAGACGGACAGAAAGAAAGCATAAGAGAGTAAAAGAAAAGCAGGAAAGAAGGATAAAACTTAAGAAAAGCAGAGGGAGGAGTAAAAAGTAGAAAAAGCAACTGACATCAAAACATCTCCAGTGGTGCGTGTGTGTTTAGAGTTCATGTGTCTTTAAAGAAAGGGGAGTGGTGGGAGAATGCATTTCAGTGTGACATCTACAGTGCCCTCTAGTTTGTGCAATATGTACAACGCAGTGATGGTGTGCACTGACTTTCTTATTTCTTAGTCTGTGCCTGAAGTTTACATACCATAAACCTACACACACTGAAACACTAGTCAAGTGGGTGTGTGAAGTTGTGACAGTGTTTGTACATTGCTGTAAACACATTCACTACAGTTTATTATACCTACTAATATTAATACTATCAAAACAAACACATACAGTCAAAATTTATTATTTATCTGTAGTATTGTTGTGGGTATTTACACATAAATATTGTTGTTTTGTGTGTATAGTTGTATATAAGTCAGGGGCATTGATTTGCTTATTAAAAAAAGAAAGAAAAATCATTCTTTGTAAACAATGCATACTTGTTAGTTTGGTTGAAAGTGAGTGACACATAGAGTGAATAGATACTGTGTTCTTCTTCTCTGCACATCTTCTCAATCCCTATTATGTCATTCAGGCATTGTGGCGGATTGCTGCATCTCATCTCATATGCAGTTATCCAGCTAACTACCAGCCTTCCCCCTGCTGCTCCATCGGCCTTTGATAACAACAGAGAGAAATTAAAATCATGAACCTGAATTATGAATCCAATGACAAGATACCCTGTGAAGGGTTTTTCTATGCACTATCTCAGCTATCGCTCCTTCTCTCTCTCTCTCCTTCTGGTTCTCTCTCACTTTTACCCTTGTTCTTCATTTCTCTTTCAATCCAAGCGTTGTTCTCTTTCACTTTTTTCCCTCTTTCTCAACCCTGCCTCTCTTCTCTCTTGGTTGCAGAGGATTCAAGTGCTAGCATATTCCATAAGAGCAAGAGGGAAAAAGAAAGGAAGAAAGTTTCAAACGGTGATAACACACAGTTTGATAAAACTGACAAGGGACTCAATTAAGGCTTCCCTGTCAAAGCAGGAGTGATATTTTATTAAGTGGCAGTGTGCCATTCGATGGGTACATCAAGCGACACATCTGTAGACGAGAGGACTGCAACAGCCGGGTAAGAGGGACACGTGTTGCCACTTTCAGGAAACATCAGTTGAAACTCACTTCATCACGTCTGCTGAAAAATTAAGAGGCTCCAATATTAGGATGCTCATTTACTTTTTCATACACCACCCAGAGAATTTGAAGCAAGACTGTCGCTGTCCCCGTTTTTTTGTCTTTTATTTTGAACACATGCGAGCACAAAGATTTCCAGTATTAGCTTTTGTTACATTACCATCATAACAAGTGCTACCAAGATTCTGCCACATCTAAAAAGAAAACAACCAAAGGCCTGCATTGTCACAGTGGCACATGTAAAGTAGCTTTTAAGAAACAGATTTTTAGGGCAACAAGTATGCTTATTTTGTGACGGTGTCTAATGTTTCAGTTGTGTTTCTGTTTCCAGGATCCCTGATTTAGTGTAAATTCAGTATAAAACAGGTGAATTAAATGTTGCAGGATCCTCGCAGTAAAACCATATTTTATACAATATATATTCTATTTTGTTTTGGATTACTCGTTTCATGTATCTGACTTTTACTTTGTTGTCTCACAAATGTGAGCGCTGTGGCATCCACCCAGACTGCAATTGTTTGTATATATAAATTAAAACTCAGTCTACCGTTGCAAACATTTAAATTGGTCTGGATGAGAGTAAAATACCTAAAACGTATACAAGAATGTAGCTTGTCGACCACTACAAACAAAGGATTTGCATATCGACATCACATATAGGCCCGGCTGTTTGTGTGGACAACTACATATACAGCAAGTTTCTCCCTACTTTAAATTTCTTTTTGAATAAAACAAACTTAATTCTACAGAGAATGCAAACATGGTGGTGTTGTTAAAAAAAATGTAGTGCTCTGATGTGCCTAGAAGAGTCCAGTAGTGTTACAGTAAGATGAAACTTTAATTCAGAAGTCTCTCTGGTAATTGAGATTGCTCTTGAAGGATGCTGTACTGCTGAGAGAGAGAAAAAAACAACAAAAAAGCAGATGCCTCGATCCACTTCCACACACTCCATAAATATGCTTGTGCATGGGTTTACATGTTGTGCACAAGTATTGGTCTACATGCCAACTCTCTACAGCTGTGTGTGTACATGTGCATGTGGTGGAGCTGACACTTGGTTGTATAGTAGCTCAGCGCTGACCATACATAGTCTGTTTCATCTAGAACAAAAGCTCTGTTGGAGGACACAAAAGGCCAGGTTCAAAAGCACTGCAGGCGTCGAGAGCACAGGCCTAGATACATGAAACAATCAGTATAAACTTGTTCACAGCTAAAAGGGCTGCAACACACCTACAACAATGCTTTGCATCCTCAACTGAAGGCACAGTTCTGTCCACATAACGCTGGTTTAAAGGCTAGGTAGATCAAACTCTAATTATATTACTTGCATTAATGTTAATTATTAGCACAAAATAGTGTTTGTGTGTTTCTATCATTGATTAATATGTTGGTCCCAGGACAAGCAATGATTTATGCATGCTGTCTGAGTGAAACTGTTCTGTGTAGTTTGCATGGGTAAAGGCAGGGAACACGTGTGTTAATGTGTGTGTATGGGAGGTTTTCTCACATGTATGTCTACAAATAATTCTTATATGACAATTGTGATGAGTGAGGGTGGGTGTGTTACTCTTAAGGCCACATCTCAATGACAGCTACTGGAGATACATTGATGGATTCAGGCACTGACAAGCAACAGTGCTGTTTTAATGAAGAGAAACGTGTCCACACACACACACAAACACACACACAGTACTATAAATGTCTAAAGGTTTCACTCTCCCCCCTCAGTTATTCCCTCATTTCTTCTCCATTCCTCCTTCCTCCATCACTCTCTCCGGGATATGTTTGACTGATAGATCTGTCAGCGCACTTGCTAAACAAATGAAAGTTGTAGCTTGGGCCATCGAGGCGACGCTTTCATCAGTGCCGAGCAGGCTCAGTTGGAAGTGGGCCCCCGCCTACCTCATGTACCAGAACTGAACTTGATGAGCTAGTACTTGGGAATGTGACAATTACATCCAGCCGCCACATGTAGCATAACTACGTCTATTTTTCAGCTACAGAAAGTAGACTTCGTATTACATTTATGTCATATGGTGATGTAACAATTTATTTTCGTGTAGTGTCTTGGATGAAATTACAATTTATTGTGACTGCTTTAGAGGTATGTGTGCATTTTGAATGTCTGTAATGAAAACAGAAACTGTCCAACAAATGTGCAACTCATACAGGATTTACAGGTTTTAACCAAGCAGGCCGTGTGCAATATAATTTGTACCAGATCATTGGGAATTTAATCCCATTGGAATTAGCCATGTCAGTCAATTTTATGGACAGAGCACTGCTGTGCCAGTAAAGATTTAAGCTTCTTTCACCTCCCATTAAACACCTACTAAAAGTTGGTAACTCTTTTACAGAGACATATTATTGCAGGATTGCAAACGTGCAACACTGTTGTGACAACAACAACACACAAATTAAGTAGATACTCCCACATCAGTGTTTTCATCCAGACCTGCCGTTCTGAACAGAAAAAACTGCCTTCATTCACGGGGTGAAAAAACACTATTTCAATTTAAGTATTATAGTTAATTAATCTGAATATAATTAATCCATCCATCCATCCATCCATTTTCCTAACCGCTTGTCCTCGTAAGTGTCACGGGGAGTGCTGGAGCCTATCCCAGCTGTCATCGTGCGAGAGGCAGGGTACACCCTGGACAGGTCGCCAGTGCATCGCAGGGTTGACACACAAAGACAAACAACCAGGCACACTCACATTCACACCTACGGACAATTTAGTGTCACCAATTAACTTGACATGCATGTCTTTGGATGGTGGGAGGACGCCGGGTACCTGGAGAGAACCCACGCAGACACAGGGAGAACATGTAAACTCCATCCAGAAAAGCACCTGGCCGACCCGGGGATCGAGCCTGGGTCCTTCTAGCTGTGAGTGCTAACCACTACACCACTGTGCCGCCCCGAAAATAATTAATATGATACTCAAATTGATAAATTATAATTACAGCATATTTAACAAACTAAATTGAGCTTATAGTGAGTGTGACTGAAAGAAAAAAAAAGAAGGTGGTAAATGTGCTACAAGATACCACACTATCGGGTAATTACAAGTTGCAGGATGGAAAATCACTCAACCTTAATTGCAAATGTACATGACAGCATTGTTTAGCTTTTTATGCCAACGGTTTGGGACATGGATTGACAGCTGAATGTGCTGAACAGGCAAACAGAGAGACAGACAGAAGTCTCCCCATCTCTCTGATGTGTGCCAGTGTTACGTATCTACCATGGTGATTTGTCAGCGCTGTGTCTCAAGTTTTCTTCCAAGGCCCTATGATTGTCTTGATACGGAAAACGCGGACAGGATCGCGGAATTAAACAAATAAAATGGAATCCGTTGTTAAACACATAATATCGTAGAATTCGCTGATGTCTGTGTGCAGGCAAAGCAAAACAACAGTTTCTAATGAGTTTCAGCTGCTGCAGCCCCCTGTACATGTTACCTGTTTAAACAGGACTCAGCTTTCCACACACAAACACACAGACATAGAGGAAAAAAGTTAGCGATCAGCTATGACAAAGAGGCTCACTAAAACACAAGTGTCATTCAACACTTAGTGCTAAGTTTAGAGCAGAACAATACACAATGATTTTTTTGAATCGGGAGAACAATTTTTTTGTATCTTTTACCAGCGATAACCTGGACTTGCAAGAACACATGTAACGACCACTTACAGTCAAAGACTCAAAGTCTTGATCATACAAACAAATCAGCTGAAACAAGACGAGCTGATTTGTATTCCAGGTGTTAACAATGTTTATTTATTTGATAAATCTTTTATGTTGATTTCAAATGTGAAGCACTTTTATTCTACAAAAGGAAGACTGTTTCTTTGTTTTTAATGTGAAATACATAAGGTTCTTTGTTTTGCACAAAAATGAATGTTTTTTGTTGTTTACAGGTAAATATTGAAATGCAAAGCAGTAAATGTTCTGCTGAACGCCAGCACTGTGTTGAAGTTGAATAACTGATTTGATCCTATTGCCTGGTGCTTTTTTCCCATCCAATTAGATACTTTTTAGGTGAATAAATATGATTATAACGTAAAATACGGAATTCAGAAGAATAAAAATGGAAAAAAAAGGAATTTAGGAAAAAACTAAACAGATTTCATAGGGCCCTATCTTTCCTAGAGTGAATGCACTGGAATGGAAGAATAATAAACATGATGGTAACTGAAATTTAGGGAAGCATCAAGTGCAAAACGCAACAAGGCCTATACCACAAAACTCCAAATCTTCAACACGGGAAAGCCTAAGCGATACGCAAAAACGCGAAGGAAATGCACACACATACACAAACAGACACATGCCTTGTACACTAGGTTGCAGCAGTTCAGTACAATCGAATCTGTTGTTGCTTGGTATATAGTACTTAAAAAACATCCACCTGTTGCAGTTAAAATACTAGTATTTTTGAAGACAGAAGAAACAAGACACAAGTACACAGTTCTGTTTGTTAAGTTATATCCACAATAGGCCAGTCTAAAGGTCTCATCCAATTGAGCAAAATCCAGCAAAACCATCCAAGCAGGCTGCAGTTCTGACCCTTGTTTTGTTCAAATCACTTGCGGCTTGGCACACACCCACACAGCAACACATAAATGCAAACACAAACATACTAAACACACAAACACAAATTGTTTAGCCTGTGCGTATTCAAAAGCGGGAGGTAAACAACTTTAATCATCCTGTTCCATGTCGGTTCCACTGACAGTTTACATTAACACAATAGGAAGAGATGAGAAAGGTGGAGCTTCAGGGTGTTCACCATTGCCAAAGCTATAAGCATTAAAACAAATGCAAAGAAGAACAGAAAAACAATAAATAGTTAGGCAGTGATGTCAGAAAGACTAACAGCACTAATTGGATAGTATTTGTTGATGAGAACGTAACAGGTCCTTAAATTATGCATTAATCAAACAAAGCTTAATATAAACTGACAAGGAGCTTGGCAATCTGGCAGCCATCTGGAAGACAGGCCTGTCAGTCACAGAGAGGTGAGAAAGAGGAATGGCTGAACTTTGGGTTAACCCCACAGAGAGGGAAAGAGGAAGGAGAGAAAGACAGCAAGACAGAGAAAGACAGACAGAAACAATGAGAGATAGAGGTTGAGAGAGACAGTGAGAGAAGTCGGGTCTAAAGGTTACACAGACAGATAGGAATAATACAGAAGTTGATCTAGACATTGTTAAAGATGGGGTCAAGTATCACTGACACCAAAACAAGGTCAGTCAGCAAGACGTGTTTTTGACAGGTCTGGTGAAAAGCATTGTCAGGGTCATTATATCTCAGCTTTACAAATAGCCACATGTACACACACAACCACCCATTCTGTCTGGCACAGAAAGCACATTCCACAAGAATCCAACACACTCTTACTTAAGTCAGATGCGCAGACTTCACACTAAACGTGTGGTATGTCTGACGCCAGCCTGTGCCTCAAGAACTTTGTCGACAATCAGTGTTTTTTGATAATATTGTTATCTATTCTGTGGATGGCAGACCAGAATCCTACAACCAGACAGTTCTCCAAATGGCACGCAGTTTTACCACCAAGCTGAACGAATGATATCTGCAGCTGCTTCATTCCGCAGATGGGGACATGGTAACGAAGTGAACAAGAAGAAAACTGACAAGACTGTGATACGAGCAACGAATTATACTTCTACCAGCTCATGCTGCACTTTGATTCGCTCCCTCCAGTGGTTAGAGTGATTTTGATTTTACCCGCCTGTGGTGTACTTAGACTCTTTTTCTCCTTTAAAATCCAAGTCTGATTTCACATTGTTCTCCACCTAAGTTATGTATGACAAACGCCTGGGGCCAAATCACCATCAAAGCAGCACAACGCAGGAACATGGCGCTTCCGAGGTTCTTAGTGATGACAGATGTCACTTTTGAAGTGAGCAAAGGGATGAAAGTGGCAGGGATGTGACGGGCGGCATGAGGACAGCTTCTCCACCGCGACCTGCCATCATCAGTACTGCTGAGGTGTAATGGGGAGAGACTGCAGGGGCCTGGAAGCTCCAACAGTCGTCTGGGGTGTCTGTCTTGGTGCCCAACAGGGGCTAAGTCTTACATGTCATAACCACCGAGCCTGCAAGCAGCCAGCACCCAACATGGCAGCCCGTCAGCCAGAAAGCCAGCAAGCCATCATGCCTCCACCATCCGATTGGGATGGAAGTGTCTCCCTCCGTTACACTGGATGCTCTGCCAGTGGATTCGTCAGGGTATAGAGAGAATAGCTAATCTGAGGGAACCAGCGGCCTGGAATCAAAGGGCCACTGGCTTCTCTCTTCCTTGTGTGTAGCAGCGTTCACCTGGGTACTATCCCCGGTGTGACAGAGCAAGCAGCAAGAGGACTTGGTAAACAAGGCAGAGCAATGCAACTTTCAAACAGAGAGGCAGCTAGTGCAGGGAAACCAAAACAAACTCTTAACTCTGAAAATTCACAGAACGTTTTCCCCCTGCCTTCTACACTGTTCCCTGTGTCTTTATTGTGGCTTGATATGTCACCACTGTCTATATCTCCTACTTACTCAGGACTTCAAGTGGCTGTCTCTATTTTGCTGGGCCATAAATTATTCAGTGCCATGTGTCTTCTTAGTATCTGCATTGGGTTGCTATCTTATCCCTTCTTCTGAAAGAGGGGCTGGTGCTTTGAGACAGAGTTTGCAAAAGGTAACACAGGAACTTCAGCACCGACAACCGCTTTCTTAGTAGGAGCTCTTGTCAAGTACATATATTTGTTCCAGCACAAGGAAAATATGAAAAAGAAAAACAAGAAAAAAAGTTGTAGTTGAATACAACATGGAAACCAACAAGCTCCACTTCTGCTACTACAACAACTTGGACTAGTATCTGAGCTAAAAATAATGACAGTATTCCACATAGGGGAGTGTGTGTTTTGTTTCCCCAGCACATGCATGTGTGTGTGTGTGTGTGGAGCCCAGGGAGCCCACTGTATGTAAATAGCCATATGAGACTGCATAGCATTACTGTCCAGACATTGAAGAGGTGACCTGATCCCAATTAATCACACAATCCCAGGGAGAACTGTCACATCCCATCTCCATCAGCAGTACCATCCTGTTCTGTCTCCCTCTCTTGTCATCCTCTGTTCCACCATCTCTTTTCCTCTTTCTCTCTCTCTCTCTCTCTCTCACACACACACACACACACACACACTACACGCATACCCTGCTCTGTCCCATTGTCCCCTCACCAATCCCCCTCCCCCTTTCACCTCCTTGCTTTTATTCAAACACACAGGATCTAAAGCTGACAGGTCAGCTGGCATGGGCCAGTCGGTCCCCACCTGTCCCCTAGCTTCTTCCCCCAGAAGGCAAAGTGCCAGAAGAGCAGAGAAGAGGTACTTCTATCTTTACAGCTGCCAAAACAGGATGCAGCCTTAGGCTTCCTATCCCCCAAAGAGATGGAGTGTTTGCACTGCACTGCTATCAGTGAAGGAGTTGATCTATTTTATGGCTTATCTCACTCTTCAGCAAGAGATAGTGACAAAAGGATTCCACATGTGTTAAGAGGCATGTTGTTTATCAAAATGTGACATGATACGGTGTATTTGTAAGGCATTATAAACACCAACTGGCAGAGTAAACCTCCTTTTTAATGTGGTATGCAAATGTGTCTATGCTCTCGTACTTTGTGCCTGTTAGAGTGTCTGTTAGAGTGTCTAATATTTAATATAACTTAATATTACTTGTGAAATGTAATGAATGGACATACAATATGGAAAAGAAAAAATTCTGATCGAGAGATGACAAAATAAACTTTTTTTTTTAAACATATAAATGCAAGTGGAGATCAAAACACCAGCAAAGTCTATGAAAGTGGCATACTGGATACAGGAGTCATGTCGTAGCTTTGTCTTGATTCATCCTGATATAACCATTTTGAGTATTCCCTTTGAAAAATGGAGAACTGGCATCTTGTGAAATCACAGAAGAAGTCAGGATACTTTGTATCACATGTCGTTAGAGTTCTATTGTTTCACCCATCTGTTCATAGACTTTTTCATATCAACTTGTTCCCTTTTGTGCTGTTACAATTACAGGGCCGTGACATAAAATGTCTGCTAGACTACAGGGTAAAGAGAAATAACCTATTTCCTCCTGTTGCCTAGCAAAGTTTTAATAAAATTAAATGCCGTATAAAATCTTCGGACAATGTCACAATTTCCCACTGATTCAAAGAAGTTTTGTGATTAGCACAGAGTATTTCTTTCACCCTTCGACTACTATTCATTCTGGTCTAAGCAGCGTCCTCTGCTGCCTCTCTGGTTCATCATTAGTGGTAGTTGGGATGATGAGTAGAATGGCAGGTGGTGCAAAAATGTGTACCCCAGGAAATGTAGCAGAACTGGGAAGCAGGGGACAAAGGCCACTGTAAGGAGCACAGAGGATCCTGTAGCAGAGGGAAAGATCACCTCCTGGGAATCAACCTTAGAAGAGAGGAGGAGAAGGATGGGTCTGCATTCAAAAAATACCATACGCTCTCCTCCTGTTACAATGTTTTATATTTTTCAAAACCCTTTACTGTTTCCTCTTCACACATTCATTGCCATAGAAAAAAGAGGCCCCATGTAGCTTCTTAAATTGTGTTAATCATCGGGTGAGTGAGAACTGTTTTAGTCAGAATCCATGGGCAGCAGCGAGATGCTATGGATTACTATGGAGATACCAGTCCTTACCAGAGTTAGAAAGAGAGTGTCCTGAGCCCTTATGTTCATTGTGCCAGCAAGCTACTACAACCAACAGTAACATCTTATAGTTAGGCACCTCGCAAGTATCCTTAGGAAGGAGGCTCGGGTTGGATGTTGAAGTAAAAAAAAAACAGGACTTTTCTTCAGTAGACCGGCATTTGATTCCAGTGTTTAAACACATGTATATTACTATAACCATGACAGCCATAGTCCTGTGACATTAAAGTATTTATTTTAACACACGCCATAATTTTTTAATAAT
>JAUBNQ010000017.1:21158493-21182868 GCA_032353495.1 Ctenopoma kingsleyae | reverse complement strand
GATAAAGATGCACACAGCTCACAGACCCAGGTCAGGTCAAAAACACATAACAGGAATGTGACCCATGTGAACAGAGAATCACTAGTTAATTTTATGTTTCTAAGTTTAAAAACTTGTAAGGTCAGCTTTGAATTCAAATTCTACAATGCATTGTTACAGAAAGCACTATGAAGTAATGGCTTATAATTAGATTATCCATGACTAAGGACCACAGAACTTTACCTCAGATAACATCCAATTATCTATTGCTATTACATAAGAGACTTTATTTTGTCACTGTAATTTGCTATAGACCACACTATTATGGTGATGACAGAATTGTGGCTTGGTAGACCTGGTTTATTTCTGGTGATTTTATGTGGGTTTCAAAGCTGTCAGCACAATCCTAAATACTTCCCTTCTATTAGCTTACAACAACAAAAAACATGTCTTTGTATACAGCAAAAGGAAATCTGATTGAAGCCACATTAGACAAAGGGAATGGCGGAAAACAGTCACATAGAAATAGAAAAGACTACTGGTAAGGTGCCAAGCCAATTAGTTTTCTTACATTATACTGTATATTGGCAACACAACAGATAATACGTGTTAGATACTAACATATCTAAAGAACATACTAAAGAACAAGGTTTAGTTGTTTTTTTAGCTGTTATTTCCATAATGCTACAAATTAATAAGTGTATATACATGCACTATATTTAGCAGATATCTTTAAGCTATAACAAATCCTCTACTATGCTATTTTATTTCTGTACAAAGCTGTCTGGAAAATCATCTGTTGGTCAAAACCTCTTCTAATACCAAATACAGTGTATGGAGAAAATGCAGCTCTACCCTGGATAACTCTACTCTTAGTCTCATGAGGTGACGGTCCCTAGACGAATCTCACAAAACTCTCTGATGTCATCGACTGCAAGGTCTGTGGAGTTGTGTATTCAGTGCCCTCCTCTCCAGAGGATTATAGTTGCTCACTGTACTGGTGTGTATGTCAACTCATGTCTTGAGGTACTGTCACACTGCTACTGTATTCCAGTGCATAGTAACCATCGATACTTTGAGAATACATTGCTTGGATGAAGCACCATGCAATACAACAGCTCAATATGGAAGAGAAAATTCACAGAGGTGAGTTGTATATTCCATCTGATGAATTTAGCATACAAAAGTGCTGCTGAAGTTGTGCTAAGAATCTTGCCTGCTGTGAATACACAAGCTGCTTCAAGAACCCAAAATGCAAATGTTTCCAATAAAGACAGACACAAACATACAGTGTCAGCTTCATGCAGACTGTGTGCTTTCCTTTTCTGCCTGATTTGAAATGTATTAGCCAATTACATGGTATATGTCCAATATATGCAGAATACATTGGAATACAATACTGTAGCCAGCCTAGACAGCAGGCTGGATGGTAATATGGGTGATTAACATTTAATGTTAATGGTAGACTTATGTTCAGGGCAGCTGCACCGGAGTAAAGTAATGATAATAGCACAGTTGGCCGTACCACATCTGTAATAATGCTGTCTGCAAAGTGTGATGCGATGATTGTAAAATTACTACTCTCTGCACCGTTAAATGTACAGTGAAACAAGTAGTTTTACTGTCAGCCAACCCGGTCAGAGTCAATCATACACATCTGAGAGACACACACACACAAACACTGGGTTCACAGACTTACAAGAAAGCAGAATTCAGCCTTCTTTTGTAGATATTCGTAAAAAAAAAATCAGTTAAAATGAAGTTACACAAAAACAAACACGGAGAAAAGCATGGATCCCCCATTCCCAGATAAGACAAATGAGTGAAATCTACATGATGCTATTATAGTTTTAGGACAATGCTGAATTCAGTTTGTATCTTTGAAGTGGTGTTTCCATTCATGGATGATCAGACATGGTCTTCATTTATTAAGCTGTGTTTACTGAGACGATGAAACAACATCATCAATCATTCTTAAAGACTAGTGCTCCAATGGGGAGAATTAGAATGCATTACAGATGTCACGCATCATCAAGCTAAACATCTCATTTCCACTTCGCTGTGCTCTTTGTCTCCCCTCTGTCTGGAGCATGGATCTTGCTCTGTCTGTGCAGTATGTGTGTGTCCTTGTTTTTCTGTGTGTGTTTACGGGTAAGTGCTCCTGTGACCATTTTCCCTGGGGCAAGGTATCCATCACCGTCCAAGCAGCTTTTGACTGGGCACAGCTTAGGCCCGCGAGCCTTCTCTGGTCCCCTGAATATCTCCCTGGGGTACCTCTGCGTCTTAAGGGATACCACCTGCACCAAACACTCACACATGCACACTTAAACAAATCACTGTGACCCTAACACTCTTCTAATGCCCTCATTAGGTGATTAGTCGCAGAGGCAGGACTAAACTAACATAACCACTTCAAGTACCCAGCTTTGCCCCCGGGGGTAATACTGCAGTCAGGTGGAGGACAATACGCACAGACAACAGGGTAACATTTATATATTTTCCTTCTCTTCTCAAAGTGGTTTTCATTTTTTGTATAGTGTTATAATGTTATAAACTAATGCCCTTGAAATTGTATGTGTGCCCAGTTGTTTGCACGTGTGGTTTGGCAGGAGTGGTTTCACTATCTATATCCCTCCATATTTACTAATTCATCTCATATTCGTCGAGCCTCTGTGCTGCTAACAACAATGTGCTGCAGAAACCCACCACAAATGTCTCTGCAGGAATATTAAAGACAGTGGCTTTGCTGTCATAATTAACTATGAAATATTGATAACTGTAACTTCTTCTGTGGTCCCTGTGAGCAAGCCTTTAAGACACACTGGGTAGAGAGGAAACTGTATGTGTCTGCAAGCTTGTGAACCTGAGTCACCAATGAATAATTGACAGCAACATAATTAGCTTGGTGCTCTATTGTGTTAGCACGTTTCCCACACATCCTCAGAAGCCTGTTCTGCTATGAAGAAAAATGTCAAACATGGGCACAGAGGATCTCTGATTATGTATAATTGAAATGTATTAGAAAAAATGCTTTTTTGACCTCATGCTGTATGTTCAGCTAACAAAAACGTTGATGAAATAATTATAATAAAATGTAAGTAAAGCTATCTTTTATTCCAATTTTTATACACAGCAAGAAGAACATCTGTAATACTGAGTGAACCTAATGCTTCATTGCTTTAGAAGAGCACAACAGTGTAAAGATTTTAAGAATGCACTAGGCACATGCAGTTGTAATACTGATACTATAACAGAGGGACAATATCTGGCACATGTGCAGTGCCTAAAAAAGTTTAGACCTCCTTCAAACTTTTCACCCTTCATTTTTTACATTAAATCACAGTATATTTATTCTGGCTTTTTTTTGACACTGATCAAAAGATCAGTGTCTTCGTGTTCACGCTTTCAGTGAGCACAGATCTCTACACAGTAATCTAAATGAATTAAAATATAATACAGAAAATAAGTGATTGCACAAGTACTCACTCCCATTAAAGAGTCAACAAAATCATCGCTGGGACTATCAGTTGGTCATAGGTCATAGGTTACAGATGCATTAAATGAAAGATATCATGACTAATCTACTAATGACAGACATGACTGCCTAGCACTCTATAACAGGCAAATTTATGAAAAATTACATGTGAAGTCACTGAAAGCCAATAAATCCAAAGCTAACTGAGAGCTGTCTGCTCAATACCATCCTCATGCCATGGAATAAAATAATCCCTCTCATCTGCTCGGACTTGTTAACAAAGCTGTCAGCTTGCTTTTACAACCAAACAGGCCTCAGTCAGACACCCTCTCTCTGATAGTGAAGAAGGAGCAGACTCTGTGTAATGCTTCAAACAGCAGCAATAATGCCCCCAACACACACACAGAAATTGTCAACTCTTCTGACATACTGCCTTGTTTGCAGCCAATGATTACCTCATAGCTAATTAATCCCGATTCAATCAATGTGAACCATTCAGATACTGTGTGTGGGGGTCTGTGTATTATGCTACTTGTATATGTGACTGTGTGTGTGTGTGTAAAAGACAGAGTAATCAGAAGGGAGGACCAGTAGGTTAGATGATGATGGATGGCACTCGGTGAGAGGCCTGTTCTAATCAGCAGGACCTTTTCCCTGTAATAGAGGAGGTGGCAATAAAGAGGATGGGGAAGGCTGACTGACAGTGCAGGAGTCTGTGTGTGTTTGGAAGAATCTATCGAGCATGCCTCAACAAAATCCCTAAAACAGTATATGGAGAGAAACAACAAGCACAAGAGAACAATCTTTTAAGACATGTTACCAGATGAGTAGTGAATAAAAAGTGCTAGAGACAGAAAGGATGAAGATGAGATCAATATGCAAAACAAACCAAAGATGGGTATTGGTTTCTACTTTAAGGTGGGCACACCACTGCACATACTGTATGTCCACATTCTGGTAAGAGATGTGTTACATAGTTGGTGTTACTCTGTAGTGTATATTAAAGACAAGCCCCATATAACTGCTCTTTTTATAGTCTCCCCACTGCACTGCAAACCACAAGAGGTCTTGGCATACACAGACAAAGACAGAGAAACTAAAAAAGAAAACATGTTTCTTGTCTCCCTTCCTGTGTTCATTAGTAGCACTTGAGGAAATGTCCCCAGGTAGCTTCTTTCTGGTTGCTTTCTGGAGTGACTTTACAGAAGTTCTACCAGTGGCATGTTTAAAAGATCATTTGTACATATTCAACACAAACAAACCAGCCTCATTTAAAATGTTAAGGCATATTTTATTTGTAGGGCTTGTTTGCATTTGAGTAAACTTGATGGTGTAAACATGTTGTGTATATGAGTATTCTTATTAATCTGGGATTTTCTAAGATAATTAAAAGTAATTAGTTAACAAGCATTAATAAGTGAGGGAAAAGCTGTCGCCTTGCCTCTTTTCAGATGACACTGAAGGGGGAGGCGGATGAAAGGCTGACCCAGATATAAATTTAAAAAAATCTTTCAACAAACTCCTCTCTGACAAACTTGTCAAATGTTGCAAAGACGGATGGAAGCTCTCAAGTTTGCAATATTTACGATTTGCCATGGTGGCAATAACAAAATGTTGAAAATTGTTAAATTGTCAAATCAATACCCAATAATCAATATTTCTTAGCATTTTTTGGGTTACATGACATATGCAAACTTTGACAAAAACAATCTATACAAATAGACAAGTCTGATTGTGCCTATCTTTGAAATCACTCTAGATTTACTAAACTGTATCCAAATTATATTATCCACTATATAGTACCCTCAAAAATTCAACAACAAAAACGGCAACGTTTTTGTGAAAATGGTGACTTGTCAGTGATGACTTAAAATGATGAAGATCAGTACTCATATCAGTAGTATATTATATAGGGAGTATTGAATGAGTGAACAAGGAAGTGACACAGCCTGTTGTTTTGCCTGAACACTTATGTCTGATATGGTAAAAATGTCAACACCTTAATAAGGCAAAGTAAAATTTTGAATTTATAAAAAATAACTGTTACAATGTATGCAGCTTAAGACTTTACTCACGACAACATTGAAGATCTGGCTAAGACTTGCAAAGGTGAGTAGTGAGCTTTACCGACATGATCACTCTATTCTTTGTGCGCAGTGACTCCATTTTCTCTCATTATTCACCGCCATTGAGGTTATCTGCTCAATGTATGATGACACACAGGGTAACAGAACAGAGTTTCAGGGACTTTTAAAAACCTCTTTTGAACATGTGCGCACCTGAGTTAATGTGTCTCAAACTGTGTTTGCTGAACTTCTGTGTGGCATCACCAGGATCAAAGGCAGAGACACACACTGCCAATGAGCACCAGATTGTTACAATTACTAGAGTCATTAAGTAAGGTAAAAGAAGAAGAACACCAATGTTTCAACGCCCCCTCTGGGGGTGGTTGCACTCACACGAACAAAGATCTGCAGCCCATGCAGCTATTCACACATTAAAAAAAAAAAACACACACTCAACCGTCACCATGTACACTAAAACAACTGCACAGGTGGTGCCTGATATGAGGTCTGCACTCCACATCAAAAGGACACCTCTGACATCTAAGATTGCTCACAAATGATGATGCACAGAAATCTTTTGCCACTACAAAGGCAGAACAAAAGAACTGACATGAAAGAGAAGTCAATAAACAGAAGACATTTAATAAAACATTGTTTCTGCCGAATTCACTACAAAGGTTTTCACAGTTTTTTTCCCCTCATACGACACAACAAACAGAAGAACTGTTGAGTCACATGGTTGAATGAGAAGAGTGGCAACAGTCTAGTGATTTATTGTCAGGATGGGCCTGTACTGTTAAGACTGGTAAACTGGGAGGGAACTGAAGGCAATACTATAGTGTCAGTAAAAAAAATATATGTAGACACTAGGGGTATCTGTGATCTATTTTTTCTCTCGCTTGAATCCCTCTTTGTCAACAGTTCAGTTATATTGTCATTATTGCAATATGAAGATTTCATTCCATTTCACAACATATCATGGATGATACAATTTGTCACATAGCGCACACGTAGAATAAACTGAAATTTCATTGTGGTTGACTTTTGCAAATTTGTTTACTCTTGCAATCCTGCAGCACATAAAAAGTCCTTGCTGCAGTGACATAATGTGTACATGCAGACACAGTGGCTCACAACTTGTACCAAAGGCAGTATGACCAGCATCAAAGTCTGCTGTACACAAGCTGTGCCACAAACACACACACACATACAGCAACAGCAAAGAGAGTATGTACCCAGTTGAGAGGCAGTTGAGTGAGTAGGAGCGGTGGCTTACAGATGTTCAGTGTCCCACAGCAGTTGTTGGAGCTGCAGAGAAGTGTCAGCCCAGGAGAACAGAGAGCCAAGGCACAGCGGCATAGAAACAGAATGGAACATGAGGTCACACTCACAGCCTCGCAGCCCGCAGCACCTCAAACTGCTGGCACTGCCAACAGCCAGTGAGCAAAGCCAGTCAACACAAGTCAGGGGTAGGGGGTGGGGGGGTGACATGATGACTAATCCGAATTTAATCGCTTTCAGGTACTGAACTTTATTTTTACATGAAAAATAAAGTCCTGACCAATGTTTAAGAAGTCAAGGTGAAGACATTTTGAAATAAATAAACAGACAAAGGTAACATTTTTGTTTAATTTAGTACCTATTGTTCATATGTATGAATATATGTATGTATGCATATATATATATATATATATATATGCATACATACATATACACACACATACATACATATGTAGCCTATATATCAAAGAGCAAAACCATTCACTAATCAGCTATTTACTGGAAAAGTAAAATATTTTGTAGATAAACTGTTTCATTCTTATTAAATATTAAAAAATAAATAATCTCCACAAACACCGAGGTTTGTTAGAGAGTTGAGTGACAGCAGAACTGCTTAAAGTTAAGCTGTATAAATGGTGGTTAACATTAAGTCATTGCTTTTCCAGGTGGTGCCAAGGTGAAAATGATCCTGGTCATAGGTCAATCTGGTCTTTTTTTCCACTTTTCTCTGATGTGGTACAGTAATGTGCCTGTTGGCACTTAGACATCTCTCAAAGTCTTTCCTGTTGGAGAGGCCATTTACACACACGTCCAAGTTTTCCCATGCTGGTTTTGGCCTCAGAAACCAAAGACAAACTATACAGAAGACAAACCCAGATGAAACATTGGGTGATTTCCTCTGTATTTCAACATTCTGTGTGTTATGTCAAATAGGTGATGCAATGTTTAAAATTACTAAGCTTGTTCCTTTTATTCCTCAATTTCAATCATTCATCGGGCTTTTTCATGGGCGCGCAAAAATGTATCAGAAGCTATCAGGATGAGTGTTGTGTTTGTCTGAGTGTATATGCTTGTGTGCTTGTCTGTGTGTGCTTAAGCCAACTGAAGGATCACACACGCATAGTCTAACATAAATATTCTGCTTTACGAGAGCAGTAGTGGAAGGTGGGGGTGGTGGTCGGGGTGTGGTACACTCTCTAATGGGCTATCCAGGGACCTGATGCCACTCCCCAGAGACACATGGACTCCATACATCCCAAGCTGTAGCCTTTGTCAAAATGCACACTTCCTCAGATATTCCTTTTCAAATCTATTAACTCCAAACTCAAATCCACACCCAATTAAGCTAAGCAGGCCAACTTCATAGGAACTGTCAGAAGACACGCAGTGTGAGAAAGTTTGATACTGCACACGTACAAGTGAGCATATGTTTGATTATCCAGGACTTATCCAGGAGGTCATAAATAAACCCAGAACAACATCTAAAGAACTGCAGTCCTCACTTGCCTCAGTTAAGGTCAGTGTTCATGATTCAGCAATAAGAAAGAGACCTGGCAAAAGTGCAGCTTCAGGACCTGGACGACTTGACATAATTGATGGACCCATGAACTCTGCACTCTACCAGAAAATCCTGAAGGAGAATGTCCGGCCATCAGTTTGTGTCCTTGAACTCAAGCACACTTAGGTTGTGCAGCAGAACGATGATCTGCAACACGCCAGAAAGTCCGGAATGGTCTAGTCCGGACTTATATCCAATTGAGATGCTGTGGCAGGCCGTTCATGCTTGAAAACCCTCCAACATGGCTGAATTAAAACAATTCTGTAAAGGAGAGCGTGCCAAAATTTTTCCACAGTGATGTGAAAGACTCATTGCCAGTTACTGCAAATGCTGGATTGCAGTTGTTGTCGCCAGTGGTGGTATAACCAGTTATTAGGTTTAGGGGGCAATTACTTTTTCACATAGATTCAGGCAGATTTGAACAGCTTGTTTCCCTTAATAAATTAAATCATCATTTAAAAACTGCATTTTGTATTTACTCAGGTTATCTTTGTGTAATATTAAAATTTGTTTGATGATCTGAATCATTTAACTGAAAAATATGGAATATATCTGGGTCTGCACTGATGACTGAAGATGGCATGAACAAAAGAACATCCATGCTGTAATTACAATAATTAAACTAAGTCAGAATATGTCCTTTGTTTATGTGCATGTCTATGAATGTATTTTAGTGACTGTGCACATGTGCAACTGAATCTCTGTGTGTTTGTGTGTTTGACCTGTCTCTATGACCACCGTAGAGAGCAGTGTGCCTCCTGCCCCCTTTAATCAGAGCAGCACAATGGCGAGGCTAAAGCCGCCTTATCTCAACACAATCAGATTAGAGAGGATTGCTGCTCTGCTAAGCACCACAAAGTAAAGCCCCCAAATTCCTGGATCAAGATGATTTGATTAATAATTTGTGATCATATTATCCTTTAAGAAGCATAAATTGTTTTATTTTTATTTATTTATTTTCCATTTGTTTCTATTTTTTTCCAACGTTCCTAAGGCTAAATAGAGATTGAAAGATTATCTTCCGCACCTGAGCAAGCACTATCTCCTCCTGCCTCCCACTCTCGCTCTCTCCCTCTCAATTCATTTCTCTTCTTCAGTTGGTGGTGATTGCTTGTTGTTAGTTCCGCCAGTGTCCAGATGGGGGTGCCATGCCTGCTGCACACAGTGGGGGCCTCCTCCACACCTAATCTCATCAAAATAAACATGCCAGCAGGTTTCAGCTTCTCCAGCAGCGAGAAGCAGGGAGGGAGGGTGCTATAGAAACAGGTCAGGCTAATCATGCATATAATTGCATTTTGACATTTTGGGCTACTGGGACCAGACCTTTGGATATCAGGTTATCCTCGAAGCACTTAAGTGATTAACAAATGAAAATGCAGCTCTGAAACTTAATTAGATATTATGTCTCATCCATGCCTACAGGATGGGATTTTAAGGTAGCTGTTGTCAGTGAGTGAGTGAGTGGGGGTACTTAGTTAAATCAAGAAACGTCAAGGTAGTGAAAGAAGTGCTTCATACCTCACCACAAATAATACTGTTTCCAAATTTATTTGGGAATATATTTTGGAAATATATATGTATAACCCAGGTCACAATCATTATTAAATGGCAAGGAAGTGAGAGCACTTCATCATTAGCTTGCTTCAACTTCCTTGTTTGCTCATAGGAATAATTACAATCACCCTCCCTTGTGGCCCAGTTAAGGAAAAGAAACATTTATTCTCCATTTTCATTAAAAAGCCGCTTTGGGCAGTGAGAAGCCTGCTTCTCTCACTCTCTCTCTCTCTTACCCAAGAGTAAATTGTTCACATTAGAGAGGTGTAAACAGCCCCAGGTTATCAACATACTATTCTGCAAAATCAAAATTCAGTCGCAAAGATGAAGAGACCGCAGGGTTAAATTGTTCAGCTAGTCTGCAGGAATGTGTTTTTCCATTACTTGGTGTTTCACTTATCAATAAACAGCACAAACAAATAAGAATTAGACAAGTATTGATAGGACAGTTTTACTTTACAAAAATGAAAACATTATTGCTGACACTGTGTGGAATGAACTAGCTGTGAACTCGACACATCTGTAGGTACTGCATGCTCTTGTCTTTGTATTATGTATTAAGTAATTGCTTTTCAAAACAACTATGTGCAGTGCCGGTTATTTTTCTAATGCTCTCATTATACTTGGTCTGCTTTACTTTTTGAAGTAAACTGACATAGATTATAATATGGTTTCATGATTAATTAGTATTACAGACCAATTACCTCTCTCTCAGTGGCTGTAAAAACACTTTTTTACAGATTTTTTTTCCGTTTTTTTTGTTATACTTCCAAGTAAATTCGGAAGATAGACACAAAAACTGCATCTTATCTGACAAAAATCTACATGTCCTCTGATCCGCTGATCCACATTTAAATTTTTAGATATTTGTCAGGATGATAATTATTGTAATGTCAGTAGATTGTCAGGATGATCCCTGCAGTATGACCCACATAGAGTTCTCACTGGCCACTACCTTTTTCTCTGCTCACCACTCATCTTATCCCCATGCTGGAACCAGCTCTTGAACACGATTAGCTACTTTTCCACTTTACTAATTCATGGGCTAACTTCTGTCTCTGAACACTAAGGGCACAATCCATTTGATAGCAGACTTGGTCACTCATCACCATGAGGATCACTTGTACATAACAATAGATCACACTGCAATGCTGTACCTGAAGACCATCATCACTACTTGACATTTCACATTATAAATCTAAATAAACATTTTTCTGTTTTCAGAGATCAAGAGTGAATTTGCCGTTCATAAAGCTACTAACCAGTGGAATCAATGATGCAAGTCACAGAAATAATTATTGATGCTTAATATGTAAACTATCATTTAATAAAGTTATTAAATCTACTTATATAAACATATAATGTCTAACATTTATAGGGATTTATGGGGTGTTCAATTGCCCTCTCTTCTCTTCCACTTTAATACGTAAACGTTTTTACTCACTGGAAAGGTATGATTTCTTTAGCTATGTTGGATTAATTTCTTAATTGTCTAGTCTTTATTTCAGGTGAACAACATGTCAGTAATGAATTCATGAAGTTCATGAATAAGAGTTACAATTACAGTGTTGCAAAACAAATTGTAAAAAAATTCCTCTACAGGCATTTGAAAGAGTCATTGCCAGTTCTCGCAAATGCTTGATTGCAGTTGTTGCCACCAAGGGTGGAGCAACCAGTTATTAGGTTTAGGGGGCAATTCAATTTCCACATTGGACACTTTTTTTCACAGGACTGCAGTTTAAAGCAGGGTCATAAAAAGACAAATATCTAGTATTATAATGTTTAAGTACGAACAACACTGAATGTCATATGAGCACGTGAGATGCAAGGGCTGACAGCCTGCTCCACTATCCTGTTCAGAGCTCATCATCAGCACAAAGGCTGTGATGAAGACATGGCTCCCAACAAACGTCCTGGACAATGTCTGTGTTTGTGCCTCAGCTTCATGGGACAACAAGAGCTGTCAGTCATACAGAGATAGGCGGGGAGAGGGAGGGATGCTTGGGGGTTGGTGCTGAGCATGTGGGAGGGTGGACGAGAAAAGACTGGGCCTCAGCTGTCAGCTCCATGCACTCACATATGGCTCAGTGTCCTAGTAGCACTATGTTAAATGACAAAGACAGCCCTTCCTCTCCATCATCATAGACAGTCACACCTTTACAGACTCTTCTGTCTGTCTCTAGATATGCACACATGTAGATGCGTGCACACACACAACCATTTTCAGATTTACCCAAGACACCACACAGCCATACAAGTATGCACACACAAAATCATGCACAAAGCACATTCACAGGCAGGCACACTCATCTCCTGCATTTTGCATAGGTGACACTTTTCATTATTCAAAGCTTCTTTCTGGGGATGTGGTGTGCACATCGAGAGGCGACATGCACCCTCTCCAAACAAGGTACACCTTAATTATGCATGCTCAGACTACAGGCATTGCATTTTGGTGTGCATGTGTATGTGTGTGTCCATATACATGTGTTTTGTGCTTATTTGCCCAGTTGTGAATGTTTATATGTGGGGCACATGCATGGGTTCTGAGTGTGTAAGCATCCTAAGTATACCACTGTGTGTCTCTATATGCATATGCCTGTATGTAGATGTAGCTCTCTGTGTACGTTTATACATACTGAATGCAGTACTGTATGTCCTTTCAGGTCCATAAGTACATGTACATCTATGACAGAGCCAATGTTAAAATTTCCTAACATCAACAAGCCACAACACATTTTCAGGCATCACTCATTTTTTGCATACACAACAGAACATCACTTGACAAAGCCAGCCAATATTACCTAAGCTAATTCAGTGTGAATAGATTAGATGCAGTAAGCCATAAAGGGCTCCCATCTAACCCATCCTTCAATGGAGCCAACTTTCTTTGAGAGCCCTCGACAAAACATATTTGTATTGTTGACTTAGTCTCTTTATCGGCCTGACAGAGTTTCAAACTAGCATGTCTCTCTCTGAAGAGACAAAAGTGATGAACCTATTTGAAAGATTGCAGCTCCTGTCTTTCAGTCAGCATTACAGCTCACTGTGAAACTCACAAGTAGGCTATCATTTAGGTGATTACACCAGATTAGAATTTCCATTAATGCTGTGGAGAGCATGCTCCTTTAGAAGAGACCTCCCCTTTGAGTGTAAACACAATGGCACATTAGAACAGTGAGTATCACATTAACCAACATCACTGGCAGCTCAGAGGTGCAGCAAGACAGGGATTTTCAGCTTGATTGGGTTTTCATCTTGGAGTAGAGAGATGAATAATTTATTTTCCAACTTGAATGTGTGTGAGCAAGTATACAGAAGTGTGTGTATGTGCGCGTGTGTGTATGTGTCTGAGTGTGTTTGTGATGGATGAAAAAGCCAAGCCAAGGTAAATACTTTACAACATTCTACCTTTCTCTTGATGCAGAAAACCAACAAGCTTCAGGGTCAGAGTGCAACGTTCCCAAAAGTGAAATTCCACCAATTATTCACGGGAGATCCACAGTGGGTGCTCAGGGCAACATGTCCGCACCCTTGAGTGGGCAGAGAAGACTGACAGCCCCATTATAAAACGGCCCGCGCGACAGATAAATATTTCAAACGCAAATAAATAAAGGATGCCCGGCGTTTTCCCTCTGAATGACTTTTCACAGCCGAATGCCCATGGCTGCTTGCCCCAGGATCTCCTGACGGCACCCTTCACCCCTCCCTCACTATCACCCCACCACCTACTCAACCTCAGGCTCTATGCGACACCCCAAAACAGGACACCAAGCACGCCTGATATATCTCCCTTCCACTCGGCCACAGTCCTCCTCCTCCCCCTCTGCACATATCCCCAGAGTCAACCGATCATGGTAGCAGCATGCAGGTAAAGGTGCTGCTCTTCCATTTCTGGGTACAAAGAAGCAATTAATCTACGTGTCTGAAAAACAGTGTATAGGAGGGCATTCCTATTGTGTTTGTGGATTGCTCCCTGTCAAGCTAACTCAGAGAGCCAGGGCTCATTGTTGCCCAGTAATTACTGTAATGTGCAGGATACATGTTGAATTGTAATGACTTTGCTCTTTCTGTTTTTTTGGGCTAATGTTGCCTATGAGGTGATTACAAGTAGAAGGTTCTCGTGGGATATGTTAAAAAATAATACACTTCATTTAAAAATCTCTTGCTTTAGTAGACATAGCTAAAATGTCTACCGTGCCCTTCCCAATATTTTCTTATGGATTACCTCACTACCCCAGAGGGGCACAGTGTGATAATTCAATTAAGACAAAATTATGAGATGTTCCTGTGGTTACAACCTATGAGGGCCAGATGGAAATCGTGCAGGTACCATCTCCCTTGTCTCTGAGAAAAAAAAGATGGAAAAAGACAGGAGAGAGAGAAAGACATAGCAGAGAAATAGTGTACCAATAGTATCAGATCTTCCCTCTCTAAGGTATACACTGAGAAAACATAGGAGACAAGTATGAGATGAGAGATCAGAATAAGTGACAAGAAATCTCAGATCAGCTTCCTAAAAACATACTACAGTATCCTTTGTTAAGGCTATATTTGTAGCAAAGTTTCACATAGTTAAAATCCCTGTCATGAAGAGTGCTGAGAATGACTATTTCAACAGCAGAAACTATATACTGCATGAAAAACCATGTAAATATCAGCACTGACAAGTATTTTATTTTAGGTATCAGAAAAGTATTGGCTCTAGATGGAATGCAATCATACTGACAGGTTTGTCTGTGTAGGACTCATTGGACTGAAATGTAGCTACTGTGTGCGCACAGTACTTTGGATATCAGGTTTTTTCTTTGATGTCCTGCTGGGCGGCACAGAGCAAGCAACTCTTCTACCAATGGGACTATTACACCAGACAAGTTGAACACAAGGTCTTTCTGACTGTCTTTTTGTCTGTCTCCCTTTCTTTCACTTTCCCCCGTTCCATCTACCCCAATATTTCTCTTTCACTGTCTCCCTAACAAAAATCATGTTGAGCGGTGTTAGCATTGAGATAAAAAGAATGCTAAAATATTAATGGAGGTATACTTTGTTCTGGCGAGCACAGAGATGTAGAGATGGAGTTCTTCTGACTGGTTGAAACCAGGTCTGATTCATTAGCTGGGCTGTCTGTGTGAGGAGGTCCACAGAGGGCTGCCACATCTACTGAGAATGTTGGGTAGGCCACCCCCCTCCAACCACCATACTCTACCAATCAAGCCCTCCCGTGCACTCTTGCTGTCTTTCTCTTTCCCTTTCTGTGTCTTTATTATTATCACCCACCTTCTTATTGTCTCTCTGTTATTTAACCCCAAACTCTCAAAACCTCACTTTTTCATCTTGTGAGTTTATATTATACTCTCAGCCCCCTCGTCTCTAGTGATTCAGGTTTCATTTACCTCCCCTCCAACCCCCTCTATGAATGTTGTTTGTTCTTTCAAATGTATCTCCAGATGTGGAACTGAAAGGGAACCAAGAAAAAAAAAACACGTCTTTTAGCTGTACTCAACACTAGATCTTGGGGTAAACAAACCAGAGACCTGAGTACTAGGATCTGGTGCTACACTTTACCCTAAGTGACTGCCTTTGAGAGGTAAAACACTACGCATTCACACATGTTCAAATTATGCCGGGCTGTGCCGAAGAAGACTGTACCACAGGGAGAGTCCAGCTTCTTTTCACTGTCTGTCTTTTCTCTCATTTTTTACTCTCCCTCGCTTTCCTCTTTCCCTGCGAGACAGCAATGATCAAACCGTGCTGAGTGGACACAGTCCCTCCACAAACTGGAAGGGAAAAGCCTAGAGAGAGTAACCAAGAGAGAGATGGAAATTATACACTCCTCTCTTCCACAATCCCTTAAAAAGATGAGCTGCTTCCCCAATGAATAGGGAACAGCTCATTGGGATAGCCTAAGAACAAGATTGAGGATTTCTGGGATATGTTTCATCTCTGTTATGCTCTCATTGAAAAAAAAAATCAATAGAGCAACACAGGGATAAAAAGACAAAGATAACAATGAGGCTAGATAAAGTTTTCACAGATGCCTTGATACTTGTTAAGAAAAGTACTACATTCATGACTTTGTTTCTGGATTAAAACTTATTAAATTGGGTTTCTCTGTAAGAAAACTCTTGAACAACAGCGACTTGCCAAAACATGACGAGTTCTCCATTAACAGGTCAGAATTCATAACAGATGTACAGAAGCTGTAATGTCTGTTGTGGTTTATACTGTGTGCATCTACTGTGGTTTGTTAGAATGCCACTCTAATCTTGTTCAAACGGCTAGTGGTAGTCCAGTGGGAAGTTGAGGAAATATGGGGACACTTGTTCTGCTTGTTCTTTGTGTAAACAAGACATGAAAATCTCACCTGGTGCAAAAGAGAGATAACACATTGTACGACAGAAACTCAACAACTGAGTTGCTTGATTGCAAGAAATAAATGCCACAGTTGAACAGAAAAGTGTAAATAATTTTCATACTCACATCCAGTGCTAATTAGAATTACATTACACGATCTTCACTGTGTCTTTATAGAGTTGTCCCAAATACCATTTTTTTGTGCTGTGGAGCTTCTCTTATAGTCAGTGAATAAAATTAGAAAAATATACATATATAATTCAAAAAGCTAAATGAATATTCACATATTAAACTGAATATATATCCAATGAACAACTAACTGTGTCCAAACCTGGGTATTTATGTTATGTTTAGTTATTAAATTGTATACTGTGTACTGTGTTGCTTTGGTACACACACAACTAATTGCATTGTGATCTAAACAAATGCACACAGACCTGCATACAAACACACATACTACACGCACACATTTACTTTCTAACACATGCAAAGCACTCTCTATCACACACAAGTGTCCTAGCAAGCAAACAAGCATACAGATGAGCCACTTCAAGCTCAAAATCCCTTTATTACCTCTCGTTGTGGAGAGGATGCAGAAGTGGCCCACCAAGTGCTCCCCTCTCTGTATATAAACTCTTAAAGCCTTGTCCCACAACCAATGAAAGGCTAGTGCAATCTGTAAGCAACCCTGTTCCCATATGGGCTAGTCTGCCATGGGCCTCATTTGCCTTTGTCCTGTGGCTCTCTGAGGGCCAAGCCCCATACGCCCCAGCCGAGCTCTGAGCATTTATTGAATATTCACCTTCCAGTTGCTGTAAAGAAAGATCCCAACCAGCTAATCTCATCACAGGCTGGGGACCCTCCACATATGTAAATCTACATCTGTTCCCCTTCAAAGAGAGAGATTCTCTGGGATTAAACCGCACACAGACCCAAGCGCAAACACATACACATGGGTATGCATGCACAGGCAAACACACATAAATACTCTCCCACATGGCCACTGCCAATCAAGAAGTCCCTCCCTCTGCCACATGTACTTGTCTACCATCCCCAGACTCCAAATTTACCATCCTTTCTCAATTAACTGGATGACAAGCAATGGCCAAGAAACTGCTCTTTGTGTCATTGCTTCATATTTTCTGAAAACTGTCTCTTGCCTAAAAGCTATAGCTGCCATTGGGATGCTGGGACTAGGTTAGGGATCATAAAGAGTAGCACCACAAGCCCAGGAAGCTGGCACCATACTGAGAGAAACATCCTATAGTGCCCTGGGATATCATTATACATCACGGCAACACAGGATTAGCTTGCTCCCTGACTGGGACCTGCCATGAGACAATTTATAGGAAATAAAGATAGCTTCATCAAACATCACTGACTGGCAGACCATAGAAACAGATAAATGTAAGGCTGTAGATGTTCCACCATTAAACAAACATATATTCAATTTATTAACACAATTCAGCCACTGACACTTTAGAGAAAGGTGAGCAAATTATGATTCCTACTTTAATTGTATCTGTGTCCGTGGTGAGAGAGAGCCATAGAGAACCATTTTTTAATATAACATGGTTTGTATAAAGTGCACGTCACAATACATGAATCAGTTTATATTTAAAGAAAACAATATAAAAATCTACATATAAAGTAATAAGTAAAATATATAATATAAAAAATACAATAGAAATATAACTGAGTTAATTTATCCTTCGTTTTTCACAAAGACTCTGAGCTTTGCCATTTTGTCTCACTGTGTACTTGTATATGGATGAGATGACAAAGTTCACTTTGACTTTGAACACCTTTTAATATAATACACTCCAGTACAACTCCACCACTCACTATGAAGTCAGTAATAACCATATTTATGTTTATTATTGAGCTTTTGTTTATTATTCAGCCGAAAGGGTCTACAAAAACTGAGAAATTATAACATTGTAAAAGTAGAATTCATGACAGGGATGCTCTATTGCATTGTATTAGATTGTGTTGCCAGTGAGTGTAGTTTTACACAAAATATTTGAGCTGAGAAGTTTATGAACCCTTTAGAATTTTCTCTTTTTCTGAATAAATATATCATCAATCAATATCAGACCATAAACATAATCAGATTTCCATGCTTAAAACTAGTCTAAAAACTAGATAAAGGAAACCCAATTAAAAAAGAGACCAAAAACATACACCTATTAATTTACTTATTGTGGAAAATGAGCCAATCATAAATATTTGTGTGTAACAAATGTATGTGAACTGTTCAACAGTTCAACATTTCATGTTTTGGAATGGCTCAGTCAAAGTCCTCAACTTACTTTTATTGAATTGCTATGAAAGCACATGAAGCAAGCAGTTCCTGTAAGAAAGCAACAAACATCCCTGAGTTGACCCTGTTCTGGTTCTGGAGATCAGAGGTGTGTTCTGGAACAAGCTAAGATCCCTTCAAGCCATTGTGCAGGTCTATCACAGAGCTGACATATAGAGACACCTATAGACAACTTAGAGTCACCAATTAACATAGTGTCTTTGCATTTCTTTGGATGCTACTCATGTCTCTTGGAGAAAACCTAAACCTACAGACACGGGGAGGACATGGAATTTACACACCCGGGTCTTTCTAGCTGTGAGGCGAAAGAGCTAACCACTACACCATGGTCCCACCCCCTAACTAAAACAGTGATCCAAAAATTTAAAAAAGAAGCTGTGGAAAATATCAAAATGAAAAATGCTCCTGGGATTGGTAATTAATAGCTGAATTGTAATTAACTGTATTTTCACATTATTGAAGACAACAGTTTTGAGTAGTAGAAGGCCATGGGGTCTAACCCATCAGTGGGTTATGGCTTTCCTGTGTGGAGATTGCATGTTCTCCCCATGCTTATATTCCTCTCATTATCAGATCTATCCAAGTGTACCCCGTCTCTCACTCAGTGTTTGGGTCAGCTCCAAAACTGAAACAATTTGCTTAAGAAGGGTGGACCAACCAGGTGAAGTATAGAAAATCATGAATACTAACGGCAGCACTTAACTGCAGTGTTTGGCTCAAACTTCAAAATAATAGGTTAATGTCAATAATTTTGGCAAAGAAGCAGTTATTAAAACACTTATTCATTACTTTTTACACCATCTCTCTAATAGGTGTGTTCAATAAAGACATGAAAGGCTCATGATTGTTGTATTTTATCAGCTTAGAAATATTGTGTTTGTTGATATTTGTGACTTTGGTGAAGATCAGATAAGATTTCATGACCAAAGAAGAAATCCTGGGAATTGCAAACAGTGCCATTACTTTTTTCCAACTGTATACTTCTCCACCAAAATCAATCAGGTATAAGTTAAATTTAATTCACCTTGAGATAGAACAGCTTGTTCACATGAGCTGGTATTGTATAATTAGATTTTTAAAAAGGGTTTAAACACAAAGAAAGACCATCTAACAAGACATAACAGCTACACAGAGAATGGTTGTTAAGACATGTTCGATAGATCCGATTTGCATGTTTAATTAAGCTATCAGCTCAGTACAACAGAGACCCAAAACCTAAAGCCGCAGAGTCAACAGCCCCTGTAATAACACTTCCCTCCGGTCAGAAGGGCTGAGGAGAAGGGGAGGGAGGAGAAGAGGAGGCAGGCAAAGAGGGTGTGTGGGGGGGTTGCAGCCAGTCACTAATACACTGAAAGAGAATACGCAAAGCTTTTCATTAACACCCTGTGAAAGGCACATTCACACTCCAGCCCACTAATTAAGTCAGGCCTCATTCACTAGGGAGCAGCAGAAAAGAGAAGAGAGGGAGAAAGAGGAAAGAAAGAGAAGCAGAGCTGGGAAATAGAGGGCAAAAGATGAGACTGATGAGAAGAGAACTGAAAGAGGTAAAAAGTGAAATGGAGAGAGGGAACAGAGACAGACAAGAGTGAGAGGGAAGGAGTAAAAGAAGGAGGGAGGTGCAGAGATAATATCTCTGCCTCTAATCAGGTTGATTTTAAAGTCACTCATTGCCAGTCCACTGCAGGCCTCATTAACTTGCCCCTGGCTGGCATCATTGTTCAGGCAGCGTTTGAAATCCACCAAAGGAATGGAGATTTGCTTTAATCCAGGCCCATCAAAGGTAACACTGATGCTGCAGTGACGCTGTGCCTCTGGATTAGGCCAAGCTCAAGGGGAGAGAGAGAAGAGAGTGGGTGGAATGAGAGACGCAGACCCATCCCCAAAATTTAACCATTTCAAATTTAGTAGGTGACAGGTCTCAAGAGTCTCACCAGCACTGAAGATGACACTTTCAGGCAGCATTTGAATAATCTGGATGGTCTAGGTTACATAATTATGCCATGACAATTTGGACACATATGTCAGAGTACAGTTTGGCAGCCAGTGTCAGTGTGAGGAAGCTTACAGGGGGTAGGGATAAGCACCATACTGTCCCTACATTTACTCTCCTACACCATGCTCTGCTAGGTGCTGATTTGGGAAAATTTGCAATTCAAAACAACTTTTTGAAAAGAATATTTTTTCGTCTCATGAATACAGAATTTGGGAGGCAGGGTTTATATTGTACATAGCAACAGCGGGAGACCATTTTGCGGTTATCCTACCCCTGGCTGTGTCAAAAGATGAAGAATAAAGACTAGCGCATATCTGGGAAATGACAATATCATTGGGCCTGTGCTTTTCCTCATGTCTAACATTTGATTTCTCAACCAGGAAGCCCAATTCAGCCCAGAGGAAGTTCTACATGTTCCAAAAGGACAGTTTATCCAGAGCACTGAGATGATAACGCAGGGAGGAAAAGGAAATATCAATGCTAAAGGAGCAAACACCACAAAGGTGCTTTAGCCCTACACAATGTGCATGATGATGCTCGACAGCTGTGATAAAAGGCATGCTGAAGTATACACTTTTATCACTTTCTAAGTGAATCTCGCATACATGTTTTCTAAAAGAATAGCCTCTTCTTGCAAAGAGACCACTCTCCTGTCTAGGAGACCCTATGAGTCCTGGGTTTGAAAAATATATTGACATCTCATCTTTATTCATGAGTAAAACCACTATAGTGAGAATTAAACTCTGAACAGTTTCAGGAATTCCAAAGAAAAGAGCATCTGTCGTGAGGGGCTGCATTATTAGATTTAGAAATTTGAAGTGAAAAGGGGCCAAAAGGGGTGATTCCATACAATCTATCAGTTTATTCCTATAGTGCTGGTTTCTCACACTTTGTTCAGACGCAGGATGTGTTTAATTCTGATGTTTATGCCGATTCCTAGCTTGCTTGCAACATGTTAAACATGAGGTTAAGGTGTTACTAAGCATTCTCATGGGACACGAGGGTGAGGCAGAGAGTGGGGAATAAGTAGGACTAGGAAAGAGGCGAAAGATTGCGGGCATGAGGGCCCTAGGCTCACAGGGGGAGTCAGGTTAAGCCAGTTAAGGGCATTATACCTCCAGGCTGATGAAATGGGGCCCTCCCAGATTAAACTGAAGTAAATCTTGACTAAATCCATCCTACAAAAGGAGTTTAGACTTTGCCATTGTGCAGACCAGAGTAAACAGGGGGTCCTTGGGTAAGCCCCCCTTCACATGGGACAAAGCCAGAGAGTTAAGGAACTGATCTTACCCCAGTAGGCCAATGTTAGCACACAGATCACAGGGTTAGACACACTCAAACCTATCTGCTCCTACACAGACCTCTACAGTTAAAATACTGTCTTAAGCTTTAAACAAGCTATAAGTTCTTCACTGAGTCTGACACTATAGCATGCCTCCCGTGACTGCTCCCATTTTGCCCTGAAGACAAGAGTGAAGATAACTGTGCTCAGTCACCAGCTCTTGGAAAGACATCTTAAGAGGAAGTTTCGTCACCCTCCTGGTTGTTTCACACATCCTGGCATTTTTATTTCATAGGATAAAAGGATTGTTATGGCATTGTATCTCCACGACAACCGATGAATCAAGGCTCCATCATCCTTTTCGTCAAAGCATGAGGAAATTTTCCAAGATGGCTACTAGGCACTTGTGCTCTGAGGTAGGATCACAGTGACAGAGGGAAAAAAATCTTTCCAGAAAAGCATGCACAATCATCTTATTAATGATTCTAATTGAGGCATCATCATACCCGTCACACTCCAGCTGAACTTAGAACAATATATGTGTGTTCAATTAGGATCTATTGCTCCCAGCCACCACTGCTGGAAAAACAAAGAGGACCCCTAGCCCATGGGCCTCGTTCAATTCACCTGGCAATCATATTATGATGCTCTCATTTTTACCTGCTTCAAATTATCTCTGGGAAAACAAACCATTCTCCTATATGCCAAGACAATTCTTCTTACTCTCCTGAGCCAAAAACTTTGGCAGATTATAGCGTCTTTGTGCTTGAAAGGTACTAAAGCAGGTGTCAAGTACTATTACAGTCAAGGTCTACACAAACAAGCACTCACACAAATCCCGACAGAGGTTACAGGCCCGACAGGCGTTTGTGAGCCTGCAAAAAAAAGCCAACACTGCTTCAGTAATTATCAGCCAAGGAAACCATAACAGTGTTCACACAACAGAAGAATGCAAAAACAAAGGAGCCTTTCAGAAGCAGTAACACCCAAGGTGTTTTCATAGTGACGGCCATCTTGTCAGTTAATGCAAGCTGCTGAATTGAAAGATAACCACCGCAGGCAACCAGGTGCCTCTTCCATTTCCCAGGAGTCTATTCAGAACACAATGAGCATGGCTGTATGTGCATACATGTGAATGGATATGGATGTCCTTCTTTGAAAGAAAGACAAATGAAGAAACTAGGCATGCTCTGTCTTGATTACACAAACAATTCCAAAAAACTGTGTCAAAAGGCAATTCATATTTTATGCATTTGTGTATCCACTACATTGTCCCATATGAACCCATCACCCTAGTTGTAAGAGTCAAGATGGACTCTGCAGAGTCCATCACCTTAGTTGTGAGAGTCAAGATGGACTCTGCATCTTACACGTGCAGCCCAAACATTTCTGTCTTCATGGACTGTCTGAGTAGTAGCTTCATACCTATTTATCTATCTGCATTACATACATGTGCCTTACATTAACATTACTACAACAACAACTCTGAAGATAGCTTTAGAATCAAATTTCTTCTAGTTACCAACTCCTGAAAATTGAACAATTTCCAAACATTGTCATATCAGGAATGAAGCCAAAGCACACTCATTCAGTAAACATGTAAAATAGAGTTTTACAATAGGGGTATGCATCAGTGCACAGGCTTGTGCATGTGTGCAGGTTCCAAATGAGGAGGAGGAGGGTAGAGGCCCCATCACAAGCCTGGGTATAAGGAGATGATAAATAATCCAGCTGAAGTCAGCCATAAGGAGAGTCTGCCTGTCAGTCCTCTTACCCTAGAACAGCCTGAGGTTATCATGATGTGCCAGCACATTTGGTGTGAGCGTTTGACTGCTTCACCTCCTAATCGTGCCTCCTCTGGGCACCACTCTCCTGGGAGGCCTCCCATCCTTTCCTCTTCCTGCTCCCCCACTTTAAGCAGACTACTGTTATACTCAATAGTCACAGAACGGTGGATAGATGAAGCTTGGGAAGTGTGAGGTGTGTTTCAAGAATTCATGTGCACACTTACTCTTCTTATCTTAGCCTTACATTTCAGTTTTTGGCATCATTACAAATGATGTGTTCAGAATTTTATATCCATTATAGTCTGCTGATTGCTCTGTTCTCCCATACACTCTACATTCACAGCTAAGCAAAATGTTTGTTTAGCACAGTAAAAGTTTTGCTCTGTTGTTTCATGCATGCAACTCTTCAGTGGTTGATAGTAAAATCTATGCATATAATCAAGATTAAAGCAACTTTATTGTCATTCCACAATATGCATAGACATACAGTGGACTGAAATGTCATTCCTCTAGGCCAGGGGCATTAAACTAAAAGTCTGGAAGGTCCAGTCAAATCATGTCATTAACCCTAATCTGACCCTAACTCAGTGGTGTCAAACTCAAATGCACAGTGGGCCAAAATTTTAAACTTGGACAAAATCTCAAAGCCAACATTGAAATTTATTGAAAAAATCTTCCTCCAGATATAACAATGAACCTTTTCATATGGACCCAAACAGGTTT
>JAUBNQ010000017.1:21140472-21158393 GCA_032353495.1 Ctenopoma kingsleyae | reverse complement strand
TTAATTTAATCTTTTAAAGCAGTGTGATGCATGATAATGGTTCTTTGGTTTATACTAGTGGTGATATGTGGTTAGAGCGCAACTTAAAACTGACTTGCAAAAGTGCACCCCCCTAAAAAATAATTTCGCCAGCCACCACTGCTACCTACTGTATTCTTCTTCTTCCTGGTCACCTTCCTGACCAAAGTCTTTCTTGTAAAATTACTCAGTTTGGTTCTATAGTCAACTATAGGAAAAGTGCTAGTGGTTGTAGACTTTTTCCATTTCACAATCAGTGAGGCCACTGTGCTTCTGGAAACTCGCAAAGCTTTAGAAAGGCTATAGTGTGTGCCTCACTACAACATGTTATTGTGGAGTTCTGTTGTGGGACTATATAAACAGGTATATGACTTTCTAAACAATGTCCAGTTGATTCAATTTCCCACATGTGGAATCCAGTCAAGTTCCAAATTCATCTCAAGAAAACACAGCAATACTTCTATAAGAGAGATTTCAGTTTTTTATTTTTTTTATTTTTTATTAATTTGCACATAAACATTTTGTCATTAAAGGTCATTGTGTCTCCATTGATTGACCAAACTTTCAGTTTTCTCAATTTTAAATAAGTTTACAACACAGTAAAATATGCAAAACAGGGAAAGGGCCCAGATACCTTCTGGTGTGAGTATATACTGCCTTCTGCCTATATTGAAGACTTCAAAAAAAGTTCTATTAAAGACTATGTTCCAGATGTAAGTTTGTATGACAATATTCAACCACTCTCATCACCACTTACAGCTCTACTTGCTGTGATACTGTCACTACTATTTTGTTCCCTATGTAAGCATCTATTTCCATGGCAGAGACAGACTATTTGTATGTGGCCGGTGTAGGCCACATCTTCCTCTGTGGCTTGTTGTTCTGTGCATTTCTGAACCCACCCATTTATTTTGGTTTGTCTTAAACTATATTTATCTTTTTCTCCCTGACAAGTGGGACTTGAAAAAGAACACAGTGCTAAGAGCAAAGCCAGAATATCACTCCATCTCTGGCACTCACTCAGAGTCAAAATAATTACTGAAAGAATGCAGTATATAGACAGTGCCACCATTCTGTAAGCCAACAACTTGATTATCCATGTAATGCTTAAACAGACATGTAATTGTAGTTCATAAAAATGGTTTGCTGGTGAACTTGTTGGAAACATCACTGAGAACAGTGCACTAAATACAATGTCTAATATCTCACAATGAGCATCCACAAAAATGATAATGAGAAAGACAAACTAAGTAAAATTACCACATTGTGGTTGTATGCCTCCTCTAACCAGTCAAGTTCAGTCGTCTACAAAGTGGACGTTCATGTCAGATGTAATGAAATTCTCCTCAGGTGTTATTAAGAAATAGCTTTTGCCAAGAATGGGAGGTACATGAGGTCATAGGGAACTTGACCTTTGTCCTCCAAAATCTAATTATTTCATCCTCGAGTCCAAATTTGTGCCAAAGAAGAAGACATTCCTTCTGGCATTCCTGAGCTATTGCATTCACAAGAATGGTGCAGACATGAGGTCAGAGTGACCTTGACCTTTGAGGACCAAATCAGTCAGCCCTTCAGTCCAAATGAACATTTGTTCCAAATACGTATGTCTACTAGGACTAGGTGTTAAGATCCCTTGATGACCAATACTGTATGGCGATTTCCTCTTATGTAGGTGACTTCATGGGTTTTCATCTGGCAGTGCTCTGGCTCCAGTACGACACATTGTCAGTTGTGTACCCCAGGGTCATTGGGTGTTTCGGCCTTTTATCACAATACACCCTTACTCGAGGACAGCCCACCACAGGCTGATCAGACCTGGGTATGTGCCACACCGGAGGCTCCACGGGTAGCCCAGCCTGTCTCCTTCTGCTTCAATCACAGCCAATGGCTGCTTCTTATGACGGTATCTGCAAGCTCCTTGATGCTGATTCTAATTGATCCGCTGAGCTTGCCCTCTGACTCCAACCTCCTTCAGTAGCCTTGTGGTGGAACTAGCTACAAAGTCCCTGCAGCCCACCTCCACTGGTCGCACAAACACTTTCCAGCCCCGGTCCTCTGCTTCAGCTGCCAGGTTTGCATATTGCAGCTTTTTCCTTTTGAATGCCTCATCGATGGCTTCCTCCCATGGGTCTGTCAGTTCCACGATGAAGACACGTTGACAGGATTTGGAGCAAAGGACCAGGTCTGGCCGCAGGTTGGTTGCTGCGATTTCAGGTGGGAAGGTGAGCCTCTGATTTAAGTCCACCTGTGTTTCCCAGTCTCGGGCTGCATTCAGTGGGCATGGGTCTGGAGATGTTCTTTTGGCCAGCTGCTTCCCCCCCTCCCGGACAAAAGATGTTTGTAGCCAAAAGGCAGTTCCATGTTCCATGAGTATAGCGTTGGTGGTTACCCTCTTGGCCTCTAGTGCAGCACCTCAGCACTTGGTTGTGGCGCCAGGAGTATCTGCCTTGGGTAAGGCTTGTCTTGCAACCCACCAGGATGTGTTTTAGAGTTGCTGGGACAGCACACTGGAGACAGGCCGGATCCACTCCAAACCGGAGATGTAAGTTTGTTGGAGAGGACAGGACAGTTTGGACTTGGACCACTATGTCCCGATGTCTCAGGGCGGTCTTTGCCTGTGCCACAGATGCTCCTGGCCTCCACCTCCTCCCTGTTAGAGGGAGTAGCGCCTCTGACCAAGGGATCCCATGATTCTGTGAGGGTCATTTCAAGCCTTGCTTTGGAGCATTTGTACTCCTCCACCAGGCTTGAGATTAGGAGAGAGAGGGCTCCATTGCCATACAGGCCTATGCTACTGAGGCACCTGCGCATTCACCAGTCTCTCTAGTCGCTTGCCATGGGATAGGGTGACCTCATAGATGGAAACTGGCCACATGAGGTGGGGCAACAGTCCAAACTGAAAGCACCAGAGCTTCAGCTTCCCTGGGAGAGCAGTGTTGTTTATTTGCTTTAGGCCACTGATGGTGTCCTGTCTGAGTTGTTCCACCTGTTTGGAGTCTTTAAGCTCTGCATTGTACCATCTTCCAAGGCTTTTGATGGGCTTTTCCAGAATCATTGGTAACATGGAACCTCTCGTTGGTGAGCTGGCCCTTGACAATGGAGATACTGCAGGATTTGTCTGGTTTAATCTCCATTCGTGCCCACTTGATGTTACCCTGGAGTTTGTCCAGCAGGTGTCTGGTGCATGCCTTAGGTGATGCTATAGTTGTCATGTCATTCATAAATGCCCTAATTGGAGGTAGAGGCAGCCCACTCTTCAGGTGTTCACCTCCAACCACCCACCGAGAAGGTCGAATAATTAACTCCATCACCATGGTGAAGGCCAGTGGGAAGATGGTGCAACCGGCCATTATGCCATATTATGCCATATGCAATCTCCAGGTGCTGCCAGGCAGTTGTATTATCCTGGATTGTAATGCAAAACTGGAGGTCCTGGTAATAGGCTTTGACCAGCCTTGTGATGGCCTCTGGGACTTGGAAAATGTTGAAGGCTGTCCACAGCAACTCATGAGGCAATGACAAGAAGGCATTGGCCAGGTCTAAGAAGACCACATGCAGTTCTTTCTTTTCCTTCTTGGTCGTTTGTACCTGATGCCAGATGATGAACATGAAAAAATGTTCCCTAAAGGCAATGTTTCACAAGAATCAGATGGACAGACCTGTGAACATCCCAAAGACATAATGCCTCCGGTGTCAGCTTTTGCTGACACAGAGGAATATAAAGGACAACACAGAGCACATTGCTTCTAAAACTGTGTGAATAAATCATGTTAAGTTTCTATGTTCACATGTAACTGAAAGCCATAACACAGGGTCCTTCATGCCTGTCTGTCAATTTTTCAGACCTTTAATGCTCAATCTAATATATACTGAATAGACAATACATATGACTTTTCTTGGGGACCAAAAAGTATGAATACCAGTTTGGAAAAACAAGGTGTTTCCCCATTGTACTAAACACCACCAAAAGTATAATACTTTCCTTATGTAGTAATTATACCTAGATATAATGCTAATATTGTTAGCAGTAGGTCATTTGATTTCACAGAATTAAATAGTGTCTTGTTTTGTTGTGTTTCATAAGAGCCAAATGTTGTACAGTTTGCACAGAAGCCACAACCTTCATATAAAAACAAAATAAACACTTTGATTTGGGTTTATGCAAACTAACACTAGGACACAGTCTTGTTTTGCAGCTCATTCCCCACCCAACCTGCTGCCAGCCTAGAAAAATCCCACCATGACACCCTCAAATTACATACAGTTACCATGAAATCTGATATTTCTTGATGTAAGAGGACCCATTGCTTGTTTTATGTGCAAGCTTTGAACTAAGTAAGAAATTAACACTGTGACCAGAGTATCATTAGCTGTATATCAGCTGCTGTTCTAGTGCTCTGTATCCAGGCACAATACAAAGTGTAGGTCATTCGAGTCAAAGTCACAAATATCAACAAACACAATATTTTTATTTGGATGGGTCTTTCATGTCTTTATTGAACACACTCATTAAACATACAGAATAACAATGGCAACAATAACAATGTAACAGTGTTTGGATGAACTGGTTGAACCATGTTTGTTAGCAATAATCTTGAGCAAGCACTTCCTGTAGCTGTGGATTAGACCTGCACAATGTTCAGGAGGAACTTTAGCCCATTCATTATAGAACTTTCAGCTTTCATCTCAGCCATATTCTTAACACATCTGATGTGAACAGTTCTCTTGAAGTCATTGCACAGCATCTCTAGGTCATGTGGTCTGACTAAGCCACTCCAAAAGGCAAATTTGCTGTCTCAGAAGCTATTCTGTATTAGATTTACTTTGGTATTTAGGGTCGTTGGCCTGCTGCATCACCATATTCATCTGCCACCCTGTAGGATACCTTCATAAACTTGGGAATTAATTTTCCCCTCCATGATGGCAAGAAGGAATGAAGCCCCAAAACATGCTGCTCCCTCCCCATATTTCACCATTGGGATGATGATCTTATGTTTGTTTGCTGTGCTCTGTTTATGCCATATATGGTGTTGGATGTTCTCTCTCAAAAAGCCACTGCAATGCACGTGAAGTTTGCCAGAGACCACTATAGGTAACAGAATGAAGATACTTTTTTAAACACTGAGCTGCAGTCTACAAACAGCATTCCCATTGTAGCTGCTCAAGGTGGCTGAGTGTTGTGTGTAGAGCTATGCCAACGCTGTCCTCAATTTGAGGGGAGGCAGGCCTTGATGTGGTGCACGATGACCCTCTCATAGCATAAAATGACTATTGATGATAAGGCAATAGGTCTGAAGTAATTGCGGCAGGAGTCTTGGGGGACGGGGATAATGGTGTCTGACACAGAGGGATGGTAGTCACGGAAGAATGGTAGTCTGTGTCAGTGAGAGATTAAACATCGTCAGGTCTCCCACTAGCTGGTTAGCACAGGCACAAAGAACTTTACTGAGTTCACCATCCGGTCCAGTGGTTTTTCTGGTGTTCACAGCCTTCAATACCTGCCTCACTTGGTGTTCCTGGAGCGTGAGGGTGCTGTGACTAGAGGTCTGTGGTGATGGCAGCGCAGCTAGGTGTGGCTCTTTACTTCAAATCAAACAAAAAACTGTTTAACCCCTCTGCCAGCAAGGCTTCAGCAGTGTTGGTGGATGAGCCCTTGTAGTTGGTGATGCTCTTTAGTCCCTGCCACAACAGTTGCAAGATGGCCTTCCACTTTCTTTTTATAGGGCTCCTTTACAGCTTTGATGCCTCTCCACAGTTCTGCCCTCGCCACGCTGTACTGTTCTCTGTCACCTGACTTAAAGGCTGAGTTCCCGCCTTCAAGTCAGGTGATAGAGAACAGTACAGCATGGGCATGCACTGCAATGTGATCACAGATGACTGCTGGTTAAGCTGTAATCTCTTGAAACAGTTTTGAGTTGATCTCAAACTGGGTTTGCTTGGATTCTTGTTGCTCTTTAAAGAAGCATGCTGACTAAAAGAAAACAGGCAGTCTTGCCGACCCACACAAACTTCTGTCTTACACAAAAAAATTTTGACAGCTCTACTCCGAAGACCATTGCGCAGACAGAGCGAATCAGCCACAGATAGAACTTGGAGGTTTAAATGATGCAAGAAGGTGGGCAGCTACTCAGGAGGATGAATCAGAATTTCTCAGTGCATGGGTATACACTCTAAATATGAATTATTAAGTGGCTATCATACCCCCATACTATGAAAATAAATCCAGGGGTGGGCAGAATGAGAAGGGGGTGAGGTTGTGGACATGAATACTGATATTGGAAATCCCAGAAGAGGTACGGGTACTTAAATGTCGCCAGGAACCTTGCTTGGATCTCCACTTCAAGTACCTAATCATGCCTTATATGCTCCAATGTGGTGGATCACAATACATAATGTGACCAGAGACATATAATTGGACATTTTCAGTTTTCCTATGTGATATGACTGAACCAAAGTTACTGATAAGAAATGCTATCCTAGCCTATTTGAAACAAAAGAGAGTAGTTTGAATAACCCTGCACTACCAACAAAGTCCTAAAAGAACCTAACAAAAATGGCTTCAAAGTTAAAAGTTTTTACTTTAATTTTAACAATTAAGACTATAACATAGTTTAGCTATTCTGATAAAGTTTTCCCCCAAGTGGGGCTACAAATATATAGTTGTGGTTCTACAAGAAAGGCAATGAGGTTAGTTCTTACTTGCAAGCAGTTAAATGTCACAGGCAGCAGGAAAGTACAAAGCGTGAATGACAGTGACATTAATAATATTTATACTCTCATCTAATTTGATAGAAAAACATTGACTGCATTGTCATGAATTTCAGAAGGATGGAAACCCTCAGAGAACAAAGGTGAATGTAATTGAGTCCTTCACCACAAGATGGGGTCTGTATAAGAGGTCTTAATCCACTCTACACATGCTCCTGTGGGTCTGGGACACAGTTCCCTGGGAATGTCACAAACCAGAATTACATAGGACAACAGTTTGTGTCTCTGATGTTTAAATCATACCCCTTAAATAAACCCACCCTTTCACAGAGCTAAATTGGTTTACAATGTTAGTGTTATAGTTATTTCCCTCAATAGTAAATAAGTAAATTCATTTAATTAGCTACAAAAAAAACATACCAAAAATTTTAAAAATGCACTATATATAAGCATTTACATTTCATGTGTATCTTGCAATTTTATATATTTAAATTTCAATGCATAGGTTCTGATACTGCAGGAACATAGTGATTAAATATTGCTTAGTAATGCTACAAAATTGCAGTGGGAAAACTGTTGCCGAACAAAAGACTGAACTAATGTTTAAGAGGCATATCATAAATGTTGTATACATCAAACTCTTGTTTTAGTAAAGCAATGAAATCTGACAGCAGAAAAAAAAAAAAGTCATGGTCCTAGATCATAGCAGATATAAGCTGCAACATCTTAACCCATCACACCTGATCAGGTGGTTTTAAAGCCCTAACCCCTACATGGCTCCCTATATAAAGATATATCAAACTGAACATTTGGGATTGAAGCCAACTAAACCACAGCCATGTGTGTAACAGTAGTTGACCCATGCTCAGTCCAGCATATGGTTTTTGTAAGTTGAGGAAGAAATATGTGAAAATATCCAAATTATTAACATTGCAACTAACCAACTTTAAGGACTGAAGAGAATCAAAGCTACAAATATCCCTGTAAAAGAACACCACAAATCACCATTGTAAAGTTCTAAGTTGTTTTTGTTGTTTTTCTGATAACTGGCAAAGTATCATCTCTGTAAACTGTACCTGTTCACCTGTGGTTCAAATTGTGAAAGAGTGGTTCAGGGAGCATAAGGTATCATTTTTACACATGGATTGGAGACCACAGACTCCTGACTTTAGCCCCATTGAGAATCTTAGGGATGTGTTGGAGAAAACTTCACATAGCGTTCCAATAAATACAAGATCTTTGTGAGATATTAATGCAACTCTGGACTGAAAAAAATGTGGTGACATTGCATAACCTTATAAAAACAATGGCATGGCGAATGCCTGCTGTAATTTAAGTAAAAGGCAGTCCAAGAAATACTAGAATGTGTAACTTTTTACACACCAAAGAGAGTTGGGTTTAAGATCAAAAGATGAATATGAGACAAGGGTTAAAAATTTTACCTTGTAGTTAACACTATGTATGAATTGACACATTTAACGTGAGTAAAAGTAGTGGAACATATTTCTTAAAGTAAATTAAAGTTAATAAAGTTTCATATGGCGGTATTTAACAGCAAATCCCTTTTTTGAAATAACTGCATCAAACATGTCAATATTCTTTGTCAGTTTTGTGACTCTTGTCTACTTTTTTTTGCAAATTCCTTTCTAAGCTTTCCAATTGTCACTGCTGGTGAGGGGTTTGCATCTTGCCTTTGTATTTCTGCTCATGAAGTATTGTTTGCATAATGTCACTTATTGTTGTTTTGGGGTTTCTCTTCACAGCTTCACAATGCTTCTGTCATCAGCTGTTGTTGCTCTTCTTGACAGAACCATTCTGTGTATGTTGCTCAGTACACTGGTGGTTTCTTTCTTTTTTAGGACATTCCAAATCATTGCACTGACTATGCTAAATGTTTGTGCAGGGTCTTTGATTGATTCTCCCTTTTTCCAGATACACAATGGCTTGTCTTTTTCCCATAGAGAATTCATTTAATCTTAATCTCAAATGTCTTTTTTGTTTCAGTCTGTTTCAGTGAACAGCAAAAACAAATGTATTAGCCTTGCCTTTCCAACACACGCACACACACACACACACTGTAAACTGTAGACAGACTGATAGACAGATACAGTAGACTGGGTACTCTTGAAATGAGCAGTTGTTTGACCGTTCATTGGCCCTATAATTCACTCTTTATGTTGTGATGTCTTAAAATGGGATTTTACACTCACTGCTTTTATTTACACATAAAACAGAGTCTTACATAAGCCTGTTAACAGAGTATCGAACAGTATCTTGCAAGCATGGTCCCAAAGCGCCCAAACTACGTTACCCAACATAAAGCCTGTACTGGTGCCAGCATTTGACCGTCTGCTTTCTCTCTCATAGCCGACTGTTTGTTCTTCTCTCTCTCTCTTCTTTCCTAACTCCTCCATACTTCAAGCACCAAGTATAAAGAAGGGAGCAGCCCAAGTGGGAGAGAGTGGGTTTTCTAGAATTCACCTTTTATCTCACATACAGCATGTGGCAAGAAGAGTGGAGGACAGGAAAAGAGCAATAAAGTGAAATTTAGAGATGAGAGCTGAGGCAAAGCTACAGAATAAGAAAGGGAGCAACTGAGGAAAAAAGAGGTCATATTTCTTTTTCTTCAGCAAATATTTCATGGTCTATATCTGAGCAGAAAATGTTAAGAAGACATTCCAGGGAGATGCAGAGATGATACAGCTTTAAATTTTACTTTACTGACTCCAAGCCTCAAAAGCACTGCCAACTCTCTAAACTATACACAAATTCAGACCTTCAGTCCTAACATAATTAATATTATCCACTGTTTTTTTGGTCCTACAACACACATCTAATCAGATCTGACAGACTATTCTTGCAGTAAAAGCTTAAAATGTGTAAACTAATTTAGCATGAGAACACAGGATGTATCGTTTTACATTTTTCTAGGCTCCTCAAACCAAAAATTTCCATTTGCATAGCCTGTTTTTGTGCTTTCACCTATCTGGATCCAAAGTACCTGGCAATATCATGTCTCTCATTATTCTGTGGTCCTGGGAGTGCATTACGTTGAGCACAGAATTTACATAATGTTGTCCAACTGGACAACTATTTTCTGACTTGTACACCACTGCCAGGAACAGAGACAATGGCAACAATTTGCTCTAGTTCTTATTCTTGTTCTTTGCTCTAAATAAGTCACTTTTGGTTAAGCTACCTTTGACCTGGTAACTCAAATTATATTATGTTACATTACATTTACATCTTAAAGAATTGGAAAGGTGAGACAGCTTTTATTCCATTTTCCTAACAATTCTTTGACACAGAGTAGTAAACAACTCTCTGCTTCAGTTTCCAATGGCATTACGATGAACGTAACTCTTGTCCAAGATATCTACAAGACTTTGAGGCTTTCTCCACTTTCCCCTATAGTGTAACTGGGTGCTTTCTGAATCCATAAAGCCTGACAATGGTGTTTGGTTGACAAGCCAGGTCCCATTCACAATGACAAGCAGTTGTTGCTGACCCAGATTTTTTAACCTGTATGTGTGAAAATAGTCTTTGAGGACTTTGGCTGGTGCTGCAGCAAGATGGACATGTAGAGTTGAACTCCTCATTGTCGGTTATACCTCCTGCAAATATAGTTTACACTGGAATCATCTTAATGCAAATATGGGGAAACTGCAAATGAGCCATAAGAATGACAAGACGATGAATAAAACCCTACAAAATTGAAGTGTGTGTCAACACTGACAAGCACAGGAAAGATAGCGATGACGAATAAACAGTGTCAGGTAAATCTAATGTTGAATCTAGTGTTAATTGCAATGCACTGCTTGAAAGTCTAACACTAATCCCCAAAGAGGTAAAAGACTTTAAACAAGATACAGTATAAGACAAGATTTGAATGAATTCAAAAGTAATGTCAAAAAAGCTATGAAAAGATGGCGATGACAAAGAAACACCGTCAGGTAAAGCTAATGTAATCAATATAATTAATTGCAACGCACTGCTTGAAATTCTACCACTAATTCCCAAAGAGCTAAAAGACTTTAAACAGATATACTGGGACACTGGACTGCAGATGTATGGGAGTGCAGATGAGGAAGCCCAGGACTTGAATAAATGTGGATTCCAAGTGACAGTGACCAAGAGGACAGAATGGCCGTGGAAGAGTAACTAAATGAGCCGTTGATTACAAAGCAATGGCAAGAACAGGAATAACAGATAATAATATTAAAATACCGTTGTTGAATGTTAATTGTCTGAATAGACCTGTTAAACATTGGAAAATAATGTCCAAAATAAATTAAAACAACAAATCACAGATAATATGCCAAGTCGAAACACTTGTCTTGGAAGGAAAGTGAGAAACTTAAGAGGTCTTGCTATACAAATATGTTCTATAGCTAGTTTCAACATATTTGTAGAAGAAGTGTGACTATACTAATAGTCACTATGCTAACAAACATTTTGAACGAAAATTTACAGGCTATAACATTGTTGTCTGAGAAGTTAATAGTTCAACTTGCATGTTTCTTTAATGTCTGCAGAGGTGTCATCAATCAGACCCATCTTTTCTAGTTTTAAACTAAATATAGCACTGTTGTCTCACAGCTACAAGGACCTTGGTTTGAATCAACCATCCATCCATTTTCTTAACCGCTTGTCCTCATAAGGGTTGCAGGAGCTGGAGCCTATCCCAGCTGTCATCGGGCGAGAGGTGGGGTACACCCTGGACAGGTTGCCAGTCTATTGCAGGGCTGACATATACAGACAAACAACCATGCACACTCACATTCATACCTACGGACAATTTAGAGTCACCAATTAACTTAACAGACTTTGTCTTTGGATGGTGGGAGGAAGCTGGAGTACCCGGAGAGAACACACGCGGACACGGGGAGAACATGCAAACTCCACACAGCGAGGCACCCGACCAAGAAGGACGGTAAAACAACAAGGCACAATAAAAAGAATAGGCACTATCTGAGTAATAAAGTAACTAAGGTAAATATGGATAGTATAAGTAAACTTAAAAGAATAAAATATTACTAACAGAATACCAGAATATATAATAGTATAGAGTTTATATTAAAAAATAAATTCACTATTGTTTTTTTACCTTAGATTTCTCCATTTCTTTTTTTATGTACTAATGATGTGTGTACTATATTAATATGTTCATTGTTGTTTTAACAAAATTTTGTTGTTTGCACAAAATTACATTATTGAATATGTCACAAACTCTAGCGGTTTTAAAGTTGGTAAGCCTTGCTCTTATCTTATTTTAAGTGTCTACAAAGTATAGTAATCGTGTTAAGGAAAGATGAAGCTAGAGCTAGATGAAGCTCCTCTCTTCAGATGGACTGTAAATTAAGATGAACCTACTTGAGAATAACTCCTAATCAGCCGCCAAACACAGAATCTCTGATGACTGGTGAAGGGCATTCATTGAAGAGGAGTTTAACATCATTGCGTCTGATTGACTGGGCTTTCAACCACCTTGGGTTAAGGGGGCTCCTGGGATTAGCCTGGTCAGACAAAACAAGAGACAGCAAGTGAGCAAGAGAGACAGAAAGAGAGATAGAGAAATAGAAAGAGAGGGCACTTCAGTAAATAAGTAGTCCACAGAGAGTTGAACAGCAGTCTAGTAGAGCCTCATCATAGCCAGTCTGTCAGTCAGTCAGGTGCAGCAAGGGCTAAAAGGGTCCTAATGAAGACAGCTTAACACCAATTGTCTTGAAACTGACCAGCTAAAAAGCAAATATATATATATATATCCATCGTCTTCACTGTTGGATATTGCACACTCAAAGTCACTAACAAGACCAACAACATAACAAGATAAAACTGACCAAACTCAGCCAACAACAGATTTTGTTCATTCTCTTTAGAATGAGCATAGTTGAGAAATAACAGGAGAGTGACTACTCTTTTACTATACATCTGTAACTCAGCTGTAGACCAAAGCCTGCATGCCAAAAGTATGCTGTTGCGCTACAAGATCATGGTTTCAGCCTCTGTTTTAGATCTTTTACATACTATATACTGTATGTATATTAGTAGTTACAAAATGGCTTTGGTCCAATCAAAAAGAAAATGCATAGATTCACATTGACTACTTATTTGACGTGCCGATATGACACTGCTAATGTAATAATTGCTTTGTTTGGCTATTTCTGCATAACGTCATCTATATGGCGGACTGCACATTAAATATAGAATTGCTTCAAAAGAATTCCGATTCATTAGATTTCATTATAAATGTACAATTTGGATTGTTTTAAAAGTAAAAAAAATAAAAAATTTCCTGGCAGATTCTCAAACTAGATGGGAAGCATCTGTAAACTGCCATCTTCAGGTCTCTCCACAGATGTTTGGGCTTTGGCCAGGTCACAAGGACAGATTTGTTCTGAAACCACTCCAACTTGGCTTTATGCTTTGGGTTACTGTTGTGCTGAAAGATGAACCATCACCCCAGACTAAGGTCATATCCAGTCTAGAGCAGTTAACACAAAGTAACAGAAACTCTATTTGGCTGCATTCATCATTCCCTAAATTCTTAACAGTCGCATTGTCCCTAATGCAAAGAAGCTCCACAAGACCATGATGCTGCCTCCACCAAGCCTTACCATAGGGATAGTATAAGCCAGGTGATGAGCAATGCCTTATGTCTGTTAGACATGGTGTCAAACATAGCACTTGGAGTTCTGGCCAAAGAGTTCAGTTTCTGTCTCATTACTGAGTATACTCTGATGGGCAAAAGTGGTGATTTTATCAATTGAAAAATTAAAATTCTCAACACAGTATGCAAGAAGTGAAGGAGTCCAAATTCTTTCTGAACCCACGGTGAATTACTGCAGTTTCAAAAAGTCTCCCCAGTGTTATTAATAATACACAGTCATGACACTGCTTAACCGAGTCATTAAATATGTATATACACATTGGGATACAGAATTTCCACAGATTTTAAAACATTATAATGATCCTAAATGTTCCTTAGAAAAAAAAAAAACTGCGTCCAAGAGAGAAGATATTTAAAGGATAAAACCAGAGGTAGCTTTTTTTAAACTGAAAAACAATATATCATCTACCACTCGGGCCCCCTATAATAATGCCTCTTTTTAGATCATTTTTACTGCCCACCTGGGAAAATTTGGATAAATATACAAGTTTAGTGTTCTCAAACCCCCATCACGCTACTATCAAGTTTTCCTAGCACCAACACACAGCCATCAGGCCAGGGTGGAATGAAGCTGATTTTTTTACACTGTTCATGAAATTATCCCTTGATGCTGTCTAAATCCCATTATACAGGAACAAAACAATACTTTTAGGTTAGTAAAGAAACAGTGCATAAAGTGGAGAACCAATCATTCCCACTGACCAGCCTAGCCCAGTAGCATTGCCTCAGGACACAGCCTCTGGGTGGCCCCTAACCAGTCCTTGGCTGCCCTCTCTATGGTAAGTGCTCTGTCACAAGGCTGCCAGGGGCTACAGCATATGCCACAGAATCCCAAGAGTATTCCCAATGGTAAACAGAGGCCCTGCTAATGGAGGTATGATTCTCTGTAGGTAGTGTATGTATGTCTGTGCCTCAGACTGACCTTTAGCTGGGTCACTCCTCCTCACCACCAAATGACTTCATGGTTGGGTGACACTGCATTGCCGCCTCGCTACATGAAAGCAAAAAAATTAAAGAGACAGAAAAAAGAGAAATGATTGAGAATGATAAAGAGACAGAGAACTTCTCCTTGAACTCAGGGTTCCAAAAAAGAAAAGAAAAAAGTTGCTCTGCAAGTCCAAGACACAACAATGCAAAGCACAAGCTTTCATCAGATGTGCAGTTTGTGCACACACAAACAGGTACAAATTGAAATCTCAAACACATGCCCACATTTTAAATATGCTCTAAAAACATCCACACAAATATAGTACCATATTAAAACTAGTGCTGGCTATTGATTCATATTTCAAGAATCGATTTGATTCCAATTCTCAAGATTTAGAATCGATTATCAATCAATTTGGGCGATTTCAAAGCAGGCGCTAGGCTAACATTACTGCTAGTGTCCGACGCCATGTTTCACACCTAGCGCACATGCGTGAACTGTGGGTGGTGTTAAAGTTCCTATTTTAGCTGTAAAACAGGAAGAAAATGTTAAAGGGTAAAATCGATCTTTGGACGTTCGAATCGATCTTTAGGAATTATTATGAGAATCGATTCAGAATCAGAGAATCAATTTTATCAACACAGCACTAATCAAAACATATTTTTTAAACTATGGCATGACTGTTAAAATTGTTAACATGTGAATGATGAAGCAGTAAAGCAGTTGTAATGTGTATTGTGCAGTGTATTTACCTTGCTGAAAAAAATGTGAGGTTTGACAGACGTAACAACAGTACAAAGACATTAGGACTTACGTTAAAAAAATTACGGTATGGCACGCTCTGCCCCCAGTGTTATGATTATGTGTTATAATAACCACTGGTGTATTTTCATTGTTCAGCATATAAACACAGTCTTTACACATAATGACGGGTTTCTGAGCCATCCACCTAGTAAACAGTCTACAAGGACTGCTGAGTGGAAACTGCTATGCTGAGGATCTGACCTACTGTATAAGCCCTGGCAAACAAACTTTTCCATTTATTTATTTGTGTTGACTTTATTTGCACTGCATGGATGTCCACTGCCAGTCAAGCGTGCCACTACCCACCCTGTTACATATGCACTGAAACACAATCGTAGAGCAAAACATTTGGTACTTCTTTTCTTTACAATGGCCAGAGCTCTAGTGTGTAACTACCATTCTGTGGGCATCTAACATAATTACAAGGCTTTGTGGGTTTGTAGAGTATCGGGGCTAGATAAAGCCATCATTACTGTTCATATATACACTGTTGACACATAACCCCAATGCTGAGTACAACTACAACTGTATTATCTTTTCTGTACAAGTCTATAATTAGTGTTTCCCTTGTTACAAAGTGGGCATATGTTTCATGGAAGAAAAAAAAAAAGATTACTTCAAACCTTAACCATGTCCCATTTCTCTGAGATAGTTTTTATAGCAAGCAAAGATAAGAGGAAAGCTACAGGGAGGGACTTTATAATGTGTCTCCATATCAGGGAGTACGTGGGGAGTTCAGAGGCAAAGTGGAATGAGGAGCCCGGGGCTTATGTCTTCAAATCACAGCTTTCCCAAGCACTGTCTCTGCTTTACAATTGTGAAGATGTTAGGGGGGCAGGAATTAGTTTTGACAGTGCATATTCATAAATGCACTTACATTATGTGTGTTCAATGCAGACAGCCAACAATAATATCAATAATCCCAAATTACAACCAAGTCATTACAATCACTTCTAGTGGCTTCTGTCCAATATGATAGGTTAAGAGTGAAGGGGTATATGCCAGCATCCATAAAACATAAGAGGTCACACTGAATTGGGCAGTGGTAGTGTAGGGATTTTAGTGTTTAGGAGGGCCCAATAGTGAAAGTGAAAGAAATATACAGATATGTTATATTCATTCTTCATGGCCTTTGTTCTCTATGGCAAAATACAAGAGATGAGTACACTGCTATAATTCCACATACACTTATTTGGCAGCTCTCTCATTTTTCTTATTTTCTTTCTGTATGCAAGCTGCAAAACTAGTGACCTGGTTTATGGCTGCACAAGCAGGGGGAAGACAAGGCCAAATGAGAGAAAAGGTAGAGGGGTGAGGAAAAAAAATCAGAAAAATAAATTGAGTGAAAAACCCAAGAACAGAGAAGAGGGCGGGAGAGCGGTGTCATGGGAGCTGAGAGAGTATCTAGTGCCATGCTATTGAGCGCCTGGAAGAGCACAGTCTCTGATTTCTTCCTTTTCAGCTTTTTTCCCTTTCAAAGAGCACTTGAAAGCTCTTCTGAGGTATCGAGCAGGTGGGAGTGTATGGTGAGCCGAGAATGGGCAGGGCTGTGTAAAGCAGCTCCCTTTTTCTGTATCCAGTGCACAGAAGTGGAGGACTCAGAGGTCCAAAAGCCCAGTGGCCCAGAGCTCCAGCCAAGCGTCTCTGAGGAGCCTTCAGCCGGGCAGAGGTGGAAATTGGAGGTGTGAGGCTGGGCACCTAGGATGAAGGCTAAGTACAAAGGCTGCCTAAAAAGTATCCACACTTGGAAAGAGGCGAGCAACTCGATACATATTTCAAGAGATATACTTTGACACTCTTTGACTTTTAACCAAAGCTATAGAACATTTGACACCGTCATTTACCACTCTTATACCAACTCAGCAACCCATTTTAGCATTTTTAATGTTTCTCCTCACTAGATGTACAGTACAGAAAACTCACTTTTATGTTACCATTAGCACCAAAAAGGATGATACCATATTGCCAATATTTTATGTGCATATATGCTACAGAATACATTAACACATACTATGGTAATGACCATCCTTAATATGAGTCATTATGACACTTTTATTGAGTTGTTATTGAGACCTGCATAACACTGCTAAATTGAATCAGGCTAGAAGGCAGTATTGATGCAATCCAGATTTTTTAAAGTTTGCACTTTAATATAATTGATCAAAACAGCAACCAGCCTTTGAATGCTTGGTCCCCTGGGAGTAACTTCAAACAGTATCAATTATAGAAATCAGCTCGGAGGAGTTGAGTCAATTCCCTATCAATAAAGTATTCAGCAGCAATCGCCAAGAGATTAGGGGAAAGATGAGCCAAGTGCATACCCACAGGACTGTCTAAATCTACTGCGTGGTGGATGCTCCAGTAAACTAAGTAGATTGAGATGATCAAACAGAAGGTATTTCACACAAACACTGCATAGAGCTACAGTAGAAGAAGCTGTTAATACAGTGTTAACCTCTGGAGAACTGATCTCAAGTCTTGGCTCTAATGTGAACTGAGACAATAGCACTGTATGTTTACTATATTTTACAATTTGACTGCTGCAGGTAGGGATGTTGAAGACTAACCATTAATCGATTAATTGGTGTTAATAATTCATTTTTTAAACACATTTGATACTGATTTCAAGACAACAAATAATAAACAATAAAACAATTTTGTGTTTGAAATATCTGAAAATAGCAATGCCAATAATAAATGCATCTGGTAAACCTGACAAGAGACCTCAATTATCAGGTATGGCTCAAAGAAAACCACACTGCTCACATGGCATGCTCACACATACTCATACAC
>JAUBNQ010000017.1:21071738-21104669 GCA_032353495.1 Ctenopoma kingsleyae | reverse complement strand
AAAAAAAATATCTGAGAGTAGTATTTGCAACACAACAGACTAGCAAAACGTCATTTTAGCTCGTATTTGTAGGATTAGGATGTAGGATGCTTGTAATAAAAGTGTGTATTGGGGCAATTCAGACTCAATTCTAAGGCCCTGTGGTCATCCTGTGTGTCTTTGGCCAATAGTGGAGCTGCTAGTAACGCACGAAGCCTGGCAAATCCAGGATCAGGTCAGGAATAATAATTTTGTCCTATTTAGATTTTTTTTCCAATTCTTTTTCACTCAGTGTTAATCTGAAACCTAATAAATCACATGGAAGAGAGCAAAAACAATTTAATCTAGACAATAATATGTGAATAGACATGACTGTTCAAATGTTTGGACACTGGGACATTAACCAATTAATTACTTTATTTATTAACATGATAGAGTAATAAAAAATGGATGGGAACAAAATATGTAGAGTAAAATAAAGCTGATGCCTATGAGGCAGGAATGGCAGCTATATGACATATGAGGTTTCCAAGTCCAGATCACTCATTAGGCCAACACTGCAACAGTCCGCCTGGTAATGACAAGCTGCTAACAGCGAGCCACTCCTCAGCAGTAATCAGTCATGACACCTGATCTGATGCTCTTTACATTAAAATGTAGGGTAGGTGTGTATCAAATATTTACAACTACATTCAATTAAATTGGAGGCTGTAAGGAAAAGCTGCTTTATGCTATTGAAGGTAATGATGCATGCACAATCGGATTACCACCATGGTGATGTACCTAGGGGGAAGCACAGATAATGGACATGATGGGCTCATATAGCAAGGTATGCCTGAACCAGCTAACGGGTCAATTAGTCTGTCCTACACATGGTGTCTTACATATGGCTAAAGCATCTGCACAGAGGAGAGACAATCAAGAGGCACATCAGCCAGATGTACTTTAAATAGAATCTGGATTTGTCAGAAACCGCATAACTGATGTTTACATCTATACAGCAATACGAGGAGAAAACCAACACTTCAAGTGAAATAAAATAGTCTAAAGAGAAAGTAAGGGTAAACATTCGGTAGTTTTGGTGGTGGAGGAGGGGACAAATACAAGACATTTTGTTTGTCTTACATCTTTAATCTGAGGCCAGACATGAAATCTGTGGCAAACTACAATGTTACAGAATAATAAGTTCCTTAGGTAGCCTATATATGCACAGCTAAATCTCCCTAATACATGCCGTCTTCTTGGTAAATTACATTTTTCATTAGAGAGGGGGATATGGGGCATGCCTATGTGAGCATGTTTGCATAATCCAAAACAGATTTTAGATAATCTGTGAATGAGGCACAAATATGCAAAAAAAAGGAAAAACAAGCTATGGTAAACAGGAATTCTTAAATAGGTTTGACATGATTAATCTGTGAAAATCAGAAGGTGTCTTTATACTCACGTGCATGTTGTTGCTCCCATAAATGTGCATTCAGTTTAACCCCCCACTCCTCCTCTACTGTCATGGGTCATTGATCTTTTCTGGGCCAAGTTGCTGCTTGCACCCTGTGCTCTTTTCAAGTCACTGTAGGCCAGCTGACTGTCAGAAATGACAGGCGCTGAGTTAAAACCAACACATAACAATCATGTTGATGTACAGTAAATGAATAAAGATAATTTAGTTAGTAATGTTTTAAGTATGTGTACGTTAGTGTTTCCAGATACTAACCTGCATATTAACTGTGAAAGAAAGAGTAAACACTATGTAACATTTGACAGTAAATACTCATAAAAGTAAATTATTTGACGAGAGTCGTGTTCATATCGCTGCTGTTTTTCTCTTTATTTTTCTGTCTTTCAGAGAAAAACAATCAGTGATTATAGTTAGGGAGTTGACAATGTATAAATTTTACACTTAACATTTCTATACATGCCTTGAGTTGTTTCTAAAATAGAATTATAGATATGTAAACATTTTTTTACATTTACATTAAATGTAAACAGCTTTACGTTTTCTGAATATGCGAGCAAAATATTTACTTTTCATTTTTTTTAAAAACTCTTTTAGACTGCAGAAAAAAATATAAATGTGTGAGTTCAAGTAGTAGTTCAAGGACAACCCTGTCCAGTCATCTGCTACATCATTTTTGACAGGTGAAATGTCTGAGAGGAATGAATTCAGTGAGCACGATTATTTAGAGCTCCTTGGGTTAAGTTCTTTTTCCTTTGCTTCTGCCACCGCGCATCTTGTAAGACAGACGTCAGGTTAATGCATAAGATTGAGCTGAATATTTTTAAAATGGTGAGATAAAGAAACCCCACCCCTAACATGGATCAGAGGTAGGTTTGTGTGTTTTGAGTGGCATGAGAGTGAAGTGCACAAGCATCACAATTGTTTGTTTTGTGCATTTCTCTTAAGCAGGGTCTTTAAGAGGCTAAGACTAGTTGAACAAAGACTGTTATTGTGGTATGTTGTGTAATATAATGCTATAGGTCAATGAGGGGTTAACCTCTGACAAAGCACTGTCATGGACATTCATCACATGTGCACTTTAGGCCTCCACTTAATGAGCATGTGCCCACAAAGTAAAAGAATAAGAATCATTCTGACACGATAGCAATGACCCCTTCATATAAATAGGAGCCATGATAACAACAACAACAACAACAACATCTCAAACAATAATTTGGCCTCTAGTCTGACAAAATAGCCAGCATGGAGGTGCCATTTGATGTGTCCCACGCTGGGCAGCCATGGCTCATAAAACAAAGTCTTTGTACCAGTGGCTCAAAGTTCAGATGAGGGGGACAATATACACACTTCATTACATTTTGTCAAAAGGCGCAATGAAATGTGTGTGGGACATTGTTTCTGTGCATGTCTCCCTCCATGGAATTTCTGATTGCTGATGTTGCTACAAGGTCTTTGCTAATGAGTTTTGTCAAAGACAATTATGGACTTGGTGGAACAGCCAGAGAAGGAATGAAAAACTGGCTTTGTGCGGTTTGGGTAGATGTTGCATTGCGACCCCTGCTTCTTTCTGTGCGCTATGTTGACCTATGCTGCATGTCCCCCCAAAAAAACAAAAAAAAAAACTAGGCCTCCGTTCCATTATCAGTGCTGAACCCGAAGTAGTGTGATCTGCTCCAGCAGGACTGAGACCTCTTCATACTTCATGTATCCAACCTGATCCCAGTGTATTAAGCAGGAATTTCCCAGGGCCGTCTGTCTTCTGTAGGCTTCTGTCCTCTTCGAATAAACAGGGTCTTGGAGTCTTCTCTGGCCTGTTAAGTATTTTTCTCTTTTTATCTCACTTCACTTAGAAACTGTTACTGCTTAATACTGTTGATGTGAGAGTCGCTCTGTAACAAAGCCTTAAATCTTTACTTTCATGTCTGCTGGGTGCCCAGGTGTCAGTTCCACTGCTAATCTAGAGACAGTGTTGGGGAGCAATTACATGTAATTCAATTATGTGTAATTAAATTACAAAATAAATGTAACTGTAATCAGTTACAGTTACTATGTAATTAAATTACAGTTACTAATCAAAATGTTGCTGTGTTATTACACATGCAACAATAATGCTAATATAACATTCATTCTGTTGCTTTGCATATTTTCATTGTGGAGGAATCCCTTTGAATTTATTTTGTGATTCTGCTTTCAACTCAAAACTCTCCAATCTTCAATTGTTGTGTTGAAGAGCCTTTAATGAAAGTTTGACAGTAATCAGTGTTGAGTACTGTTGTGAGGTTTATACTGTCTGGTTTAAATTTATGTATTTACACCTTTTTGGCTTCATTGTCCAGTTTAAATATTTGTTTGGATAGTAATCAAATATAATAAGTTGCATTATTTTGATGAACAAATTAAAAGATTTATATTACTTAGTATAGTTTTAACAGGGTAACGAATATCTTTGTCTCTCGGCGGTATCTATAGCCTATTACATTTCAAAAAAGCCTTCCCAACACCGACTAGAGGGCATAGTCAGTCTCACTCTTAGACCATGTATGGTGGATGACGAATAGGAACATGAAATAAACGGGTCGAGATTCTCTAATCACAAAATAAAAGGCAAACCCTCGAGTAAATAGTGAAACACATTTTTACTGAATGTGCAAGAAGAGCTTTTACATGCAGCCTGATTCCCTATACTGTACCCGTGCAGTGCTGAACTGTGTGCACTCTTATTATCTTGTTTATTCTTTTATGGGGTGGTCTGCTGGACTAGCATTTTCCTGTTGCTGACCTTAGGCTTGAATCAGAATAATCTTCTGTGTCATTTTAATGCTTTAATAATCCCTGCATCTCATTTTTAATCTCGCTCTCTCCTTCTGTTTTTCTTCCCCTTTAGTTGGGCATCTGTTGGCCTTTAATGCCTGTTAGTAAGGCTCCATTTGGCTTTCAGAAAGGGTATATCTTGTTGTAGCCTGACCACAGAGAGGACACACATCCCAAATTCTATCTCAACAAGCCATAGCTGATGCAAATTTTAAAAAATACAACTATGAAACACCTTATACGCAGTTCTATGAATCATACTAAAGAGGAGACAGAGATCATGAGACTGAAAAAAGGCAGTGTATTGACAATACATTAACATGTTAGGTAGGTTTGTCTGGGTGATACCTATGGTGGATGGGCTTATTAATTAGCCTAAATCTCTCACTGTCCACGTTCTACACCTCATTTATACTGTTATACTGCTTTTAGTGAACCCTGTTTTGTTCATCTCACCATTTTATTCTGTTAGACATCAAAGGGTGACTGCAGCGATTTTCAACTTGCTTCCTATGGTTCTACTTTTGGGAAATATATACAAGTGTGTGAATTGTATTAAATTTCTCTATATTTTTCCATTTACTTCTAGTTGAAAAACTCAACTGATGTTGTGATCTTAAGGAGGTTTTCAGTTTTCAGGATATAATCTGGTTGCTCATACTAAACAGACTTAGGTATTGGTCAAACAGCTCCTCCAGGGCATCAGATGACATCATCTGAATTGAAAATGTATCCAGATGAAATTATCTGTGAGTTCAGCTAGAAGCAGGATAAAATTCTAAAATGAGCAAAGTATAGAGAAGTTTAATATTATACATATATTTCTTCTCCCCAAGATGGAAATTGGTGGCATCCTCCTTTAAACTAGGCAACTGTTTGTTAACACATTAGCCAAAACTATTTGGTAGCCTGGCTGTAGGGTGGACAGATGAAAATTGTATGGCTGCTGGAACATAACAGGACAAAATGATGCTCCACTATTTCTCTAGTTTATATAGAAGAACATTTTAGTATGAGAAACCACCTTTTACTTTTTTTTTCAGAGATAATAGTATTATAGTTTTGCAGATGTTCTGAAACCATGAAATGGTTTAAAATAAATAGGTGGAAAGGAAACATTCTATATATCTTCAATAAATCTACAAACTCACACACAATTTCGTAACTTCACATTACATGGACACAAATCACATACAAGGTTGAACTTTTGGTTTATAGTGATTTAGGATGATTCAGAGAAAAATCCAGTCACTATGGGTTTATTTTTGTGGAGCTGTGTAAGTGACAGCTTGTGGAGCAGTTCATTTGGACTGCAGACAATAACAATGTTCAGTAACAGTATTCTGCAAAGCAGCAGCAGGACTATCAATTCTCTTCAATTTATGTCTCCAATTTCCTGAGTTCAGCCTGTGCCAACACCACTGCAGATTTGACAGATGAAGTCCAGCACATGAAGCCAGCAGCTTGTCTCTCTTGGAGACTCTACACCTTTTTTTTCCCCCCCTTCTTCACAGATATGCAGTACAATGAGAGGCAGTAGCAGCAGCACCTATAATGAACAGCCTCCTCCACCTGAACATAGTATTTCCACTACATTAGTTTCATTGGCATCATGCAGGCAAGAGGAAAACTCACAGCGGGACTCTGTAACAGTATGGTGTCAACAGCACTCTTCTCCACTGGGCTCTGCTTGGGGGCCTGCCTCACTGTGTGAAGCTCCTGTGTAAGATTAGACACTGGTGTGCAAGTCAAATGATTGCTAGCTCTAATGGAGTCTCCACACCTGCTTGATGTCTACATTGGTTCTGCTTACTGTTACTCATGGCCCTCGTATATCAAGCAGACACACCAAGGAATGTAGAGCCATTTTCCAAGAACAGTATATCCATGATTACAGAACATATCATTACTTTGACAACACTGACCTCAAAAACCTATGCATGCAAAGTGACTAAAAATTACAGGAGTGCACCTTGAAGCAATTATGTCATGTTGAAAACTTACAGAAGGCTTCAGAACAAAAGTAATTTACGAGACTAGAGATAGCCTTATGGCCAGTAAATCAAATTACAGCCTTTAAATATATTGTATGGATGCCATGAAAAGTGAAAAATGACTTTGTTTATCACAAACAAACTGAAGGGGCTCTCTTCAAGCGACATCAGTGCACGGGCCGTAAAGAGCCCCACAACAAGCGAGTAGGGTGGCTGGAAACAAGGTGATGTTGCTGCGGTGGCAGCACCAGTCGTGACGTGGCTTTGATACAGCGCAGCAGTAAGACAAAGAGGGGCAGTCACAACACGCTCCACAATCTACAGCAGCAAGGTAAACAGCTGAGGGGAGAGGAGGAGGGAGGAGGTGGTGGAGAAAGAAGAGGGGAGGAGGGAGCAGGAGAGGGAGGTGACACACAGACCACACATTTTCAAAGTTCACTCTTAAACACACTACGCTCATAAAAGTACAGGTCCCATTATTCATGGGTGGGATTTCTCTCTCTCTGCCTTTCTTTCTCTCTCTCTCGTTTGGCATGCAGGCAAATGTCCCAAACCCCGAAGCTGTGTCAAATGATGGAGCATCATAATTATGCTCTTTTTATTGGCCATCTTATTCCAACTATGACTGATGCAGCTCCCAACCCTAAGTGTTTCCATTTGCACTTTCATGTGGCAAACAAGCAGAGAAGCCACGGCTCGCCTGCCTTTCAAAGGTGGGCTGACAAATATTTATGGCCTGACGTGAAGTCACTTTTAATCAGGGATGGTGACCTGTTCCTGAGGAATCTGGCCACTGGAAAATCCTTATCTCCTGCCTAATAAATGAGCCTTCAAAAGACCCACTGCGCTTGCATTATGTGGTTGTCTAAAAATAATAACTGACACTTTTCCTTAGAATCATTCATAATCAAGAACCCAGTGGAAGCAAATGCAGATCCCTGCTGTAACACGGCAGAAATAAATCAATGACCTCCCTCTACTGGTCAGAGGCCAAACTACAAAAGAGCGAATTGCCAGCCCTCTGTCTGCTTTCATGACCAGTGCAGAAGGTAAGCTGACATCACGTTTGTCAAGGAAGTATTCACTTAACATAAAGTGTACTTCCTAAGATAAGTTTTTTAAAAATATTGTGATATGCAAAATGCTAAATTGTTCTGTGTTTTTTAAGAAATTTGAATGATAAGAGTTATGTTCACACACAGCAGGAAGAAGGATGAAAACTCATATATTATATTTAAAGGACAAATTATCCGCAGCCTGCAACCCTAAATCCCTTTAAAACTTGTGGTTAACTTGAATTACATAGCACCAGTCAAAAATAAAAACAGGTCTTGTCCATTTTTAAAATCTGTTGTAAATCCTCTGTATAATACTGTGGGCAGCTGAGGATGTGATTGATTGCAAAGAAAGCGAAGAAGAGATCCGCTGATGAGGAACTATTAATAGAAATCACCTAAAACTTTCAGACTTCATATCCAAGTTGGTCAAAATGTTCTGTGATCCTTAGCTTTGGTTTAACTTCTTCTCTATTGTCCCCATCTGTAATTCTGCTGTCTAGTTTGAGATCTAGATTTATGACACCAATATGTTCTTTTCCATGCTTTAACAGCCTATAAGGCATTATGGGAGGGCTCCCTTAGTGAAAACAGATATTTTCCCTCCATATTAGGAGTTATGGGGAGAGTGATCCTTAAAAATGAAAGCCATAAATCATTTCCCTCTATGATTATACCATTAACAGGAGCATGGTTTTGTCGTTTAGGTCATGCTAATAGTTTGGGCTTGAGGTTGTGGCCGTAGGGAAGGAGCACAGTGTAACACACGTTCTTCTTTGCCAGCAAGAGGGGGGCTATGCAAGAGTTGAGTTTGTCTTGGTGGTCTTGTGTTAGTGCTTCAGCTTTCATACCCTGATCACTGCAGACATTATCCGCATCTGCTCTGGATTTTGCCTTTCTTTTCCCTCTATCTTCCAATTGGAGTTTCTATATTGGGCTCGATTGTGGTCTTCCAGAGAGACCCCGTGACAAACTATCAGAGCATTTTGCACTCTGCAAAAGGAACCGGATGCCAGCAGAGTACATATTAAATTTGTTACTAATTTTAAACTTGGCGTGGTGGACCATGTAGCTGCCACTAGTTTGCTGGAAGCAGGCGGGTTCAGCCCCACTGCGACCACAACCACAATACAAACAAAGCATATGGAACAGCAGCTCCCAGTGTACTACTGACAGTAAATGTTTAGAAAAGGAACTTTTAAAAATAACCCAGTGTAATAGAATTAGTGGCAGAGAGGCGCCTGGTAGCATGTTGTTTTCCCTTTTTTACTCATGTAATAGTTTGAAAAGCATGACCAAAACTAAGGAAAGAATGAGGGAGCTTTTGTGTTTTTGATCATTTTCTTGAGAATGGCTGGAAAATTCTTTGGCATCTTTTTTTTTTTTTTGGCTTAATTTTTTCTTCATAAGAAAGCTCTTCATAACAAAAAATTATTTATTGAACTATGTGGCTGCTGTGGTAGTTAATGAAAGTGACAAAAAAAAAAAGGTATTCAATTATAGCAGTGAAGGTACATTTGAAGCATGTGGACACGTTTTATTTCCTACCTTGTCCAGCAGCAGACATGTAAGTTGCAGTCATGGAGCATTCACTGTGAAATCACTGCTATTAGCACCCAGCAGAGTCTCATGCTGACTGAAATCTGCAGCTTTAGGTGAAAAAGTTGCAAAAAGTTGGTTTGTTTCGCTGTTGTATTTGTGTTTTATGTGTGGTTATTTGACAGTGTTGAACTCACTGGGATGTTTTCTGTTTTTTTTTTTCTGCTTTTCCCTCTTCACTCCACTTCATGCATATTGTCTAAGTGGCTGTGTTAAACAGGATATAGTTGTTGGTCCCAGCTGCATCTGTCACCCATGGAACTGCAGTGACCTCTAGAGACAGTTGTCTCCACATACAATGATGAGGCAAGCTGAGGTGTTTTGGCACAAATGAAGTGAGGTAAAAGTGTATGTCTTTGTGTGTGATCACAGGTTAATTGATACAGTGCTAGGCTTGGAGGCCAGGCCTGGATGCATCATTAAACAGCTATACATAGACTGCCACAAACATTAGAACAGAATTCCACAAACATGCAAAACAACTCACATGGACATGCACACACATCATTAAAGGTGCAGACATGCACTCACATGCACTTACACAGTAAAATAAACAGATGAGACCCAGGGCTACACTGCAGATCACTGAGATTAGTGTGAGAGCTGTGTCTTCTCTGATCTAATATGTTTAGCAAACATTCATTTATTCTCTCCAATCAATAACACAGAGCAGTATGTGTTTATGACTCTGCTTTTACTCACTCAGTTCATCTGCAGTTCATCTGAGCTGAAACATTAGTCTACCCTCCAACCCTCTGTCTCTTTTACTCTTCCAGTCAATGACTATGTCACACTCTCTTTACTTTCTTTATTACCCTTTCTCTCTCACACATATACACCTTTTTTCAGTGTTTTGTGTAGTTGAACTAGCACTGCAGCATTAAAACTAATACTACAATATGCCCAGAGGCCTATGGATCAAGCAAAATTGGGGGAAAACACTGTTTAGTGTAAATATGTCAGAATAAGTATGTTCGTCTATAGCTGTGAGTTAAAATCTTTGACACAACCACTGCAGTATAAGGGAGGCCAAATTGTATTTTAGGGTCCCTCTTAGCAAATAGAAAATGTTTTGATAAGGAAACAGATGGAGATATACACATTTCCAGCTCATTTTTGGCGTGCAGAACTGTCACACCAAGAGAGAGTATAACCTTGAGTTGCACTATGAAAGTAGACGCACTCTAGCTTAAAAAACGATTATACGGCATCTTCAAACATGCTGAACGATTCGCCATGGAGCCTTTACACTTCAAAATTCCCAAGGTAGAAAATTATCCTGAATAAAACGTTCCAAAACGTAGCCGTGAATCAATATCAGATGCAGGCTGAGTTTCATTTGAGGGAAACTGCTGCTTGCTTTAACTCTCCACCAAAGAACGTAGTGTATCCAGGAAAGAATAGAGCTCATTCATACTCCCATGTGCAGTAAAGGTATTTTATATGGGTAGTTATTATTGTGATCATAATTATCATTCTGTGTGTACCATAAAAGTGGATGATGGACGAAATATGGATGGCCGATGCTATAAATAATGGTTGTGGTGGAGAGCTATAAAACTGTCCCCTCTTTTCTGTGGCAAAATAAATAACATGTGTGCTCATGCTCAGTGCACATCTACACTCATCTGTAATCTGTTTTGTTTTGTTAGGTTAGTAAGTATTGTGCTGCTACATTATATATAGGACTACTAATGTAGATGTGTAGATGTACTGTATATCTCTTAATGATTTAAATAATTTTAGCAAGAAATCCTTGTTTTATGTGTTGGTAGGTGGATACATATTATAAACCTAATTCATAGAATGGATAGATAATATATAACCCAGGTGTAGCTGTGTTCTGTATATGTGTATATTTATGTGCTTCCCATTAGCCATGTACAGTAGAGGGGCCAATGCACAGATGCCCTGAGTGGTGCCATACGGCCGATGGCTCATTAGAGCTCAGATGGAAGACATGAATTAAAGGAGGAAAAGAGAGGAAACAATCAATCTGCCTAATGGGAATCCCCTCTGAGGAGTGTGGGCCAGCCGTCCCAGTGCAGCTGTAGCCATTTTTATATGTGACCTCCCAGCTTAAACAACCCACAAAAATGTCCCCACTGGTACCACTGCCACCAACACTGGAGAGCACAGGACACACACCAAAGCGCCACAACAAGCTATTAGCACACGGGCCTCCCACAGAGTAAGTGGGCGCAGCTTGGTGGTAACGTGGTTTCTAAAGTGGAGCTTGGGAGACCTGATGTTCCCATGCGTCTCCGGCAGTCCCTCGCACATGTGTCGTCCATAACAGGGAATGTCACCCTGCTTGATGTGGGGGACAATCAAAGAAACTTGTTTTATAGTGTGGAGGGTGTCTGTGTGTTGGGAGGCACGCAGAAATTGTATGTTTACTGTCAGTGTGTGAGGTTGTGGCCAAGGTTAAACCATCATTATTGTGGTACAGCATAACTAGCATTCATAGGATCAAGATAGGGTTTCATTCCACAGTTCACCTGAACTTTCTCTCCTCCCACTTTAGTCTTCAAACAGCTTTGATAAGCTTTGATCTGCTACAGTGCATACTCTCTGCCTGCAGAAGACTACTTATCTATTCAGTGTGTGGTTGCCAACAGCCCTTTAAGAATCGAGTTATGCTAAACAGAGGTTGATTTAAACCAGAGGTTGACCTTTGCCCTGGGCTTAGAGGATAATGTCCCAAGCAAGGAGAGCAAAGTCTAGTTACCATCCATGAATCAGACCCCCACTGACATTATTTCAAAATTGCTTAGTTGCATGGAACTCCCTTTAGTGCTGAACGGACTTTCATAAAATTGATTTTCTGAGTACACCCTTTTAGCAGCTACTGTATAAGCTTGAAATATGAACCCTTCATTGCTGAAAGCATTTCATTTTTTTTTGCCCCTGTGACTAATGATCCAGGGAAGAAGTGTGTTTGAAATTCTCCTCAGCAGCTATTTCCATAATTAAACACTGCTAATTATAGAGCTTTGGCTGACTTTAAACAAACAGGCACAGTTGCCGAGCATGCTTTCACGGTTCTATTTGGAAGTTTATGCAAATTGTATCCGTATCGTTTGTTTTCTAAGATGAAACTGACAACATTAAGACACATTGCTCGTGCTCACAAAGATCAGACAGCAACACTGAGAGGAAAAAATGACAAGCCTTTAGTGGTTTGGAGGAAATACCCTGCACAGGTATGATATTCAGAGCAATGAGTATCAAAGCTTTCACTGCAAAAGTATCAGATGATTAAATGTATTCACATATGTGTGCATGTGTGTTTGTACGAACATGAATATGCATTCATTCATTATCAGAAGTGCCCCATGGTAGAAAAAAGCCCTTGTCTTGGCCAACAAACAATCCTGCATTGTTGATTCTAGTGCTGTGATACTGCTTGTCAATTTATCAGCCTTTGACAGCAAGCCACTAGAAGCCATTATACCAGACAAATGAAAATTATATATGAAGATTAACATCAAGTAATTTGTTAGGGAGAAAATAATACTGCTAGGAAATAAACAGGGCACAGGAATGAGAGCTATGCTGCCAGTAATTCACATATCAACAGCATTTAAATTATTAAAAAGATTGGAAATCATAATTGGCCATATATTTTTCCCATTCTTCTCCACACAAATGGCTTGCCTGGGGTACTTGACATTCACCAGTGGTTTGTAATGTAAATGACAGAACGTATTTTCTCCATATCTTAACAGTGGATTGAGTGATTGACTACTGAATATAAGCAAGCTACAGGTGGGGGTCAATTATCATTTGAATAATCGAGCATCAGTGGCTGCCTAGCTTGGCTGCGAAGTATGACACATTTTTATCTCTATGCATTTCAATGAAGTCAGACTGGTACATAAAAGGTTATCACCTAGGAAACATATTTGCCTAGGCGCAAGTTAAACAGGCAAGTGAGATCAGCATAGATATTCAATTTAACCAGTCAACCCTGACCTATAAATATTTCAACAAAACCCAATGAGGACCCCTCCCTCCACCCAAACCCCCTTCTCTCCTTCTTTGATCCAATTCCATTTCAGCAGCGGGAGATACGAGGGAAGAGAGGGAGGAAGGACATGGACAAAAGAGGGGAGGGTATGAGAAAAGAAAGTCAAGCATATTGTAGCTTATCTATTAAGTGGATTGTTTAATGCATCTGCCATGTTTTCACCCAAGGGATGGGTGCAGATTGAGAGGGGAGAGAGGGGACAGATTCACACTACAGGAAACTGGTGGCTCTAAAGTTGAGGAGGAGATGTAGACTAATCTATAGTTGTGAGCTGACAAATCTGGCCTGACACCATGCTCTGTAGCCAGTAGACTCAGGAGATGGGCATTAATCACAGTGTGTGCTCTGCTGAGAGCACAGGCACACTGGGTACACCTCAAAGTGAGCTGGAGGTTATACAGGCGAGTGGATTAATCAATACATCCCCATAATAACAGCCAGCCACCAGCACTTAAAGCCCCACTGGTACCAAGGTACAGCACACTCACTCATACCTGACCAACTCGTACAGACATGCACTCAAATTTACACAGAGGCAAAATCATGCACACACACCAGTGGAATTTCCATTCAAAACTGAAAGACATTCTGTAGACACTTCAGGCAAAAAGGAGGAACAGACTCAATACAAAGACTTTAATTTCCCACCTTTTATCAGGAAGGAATCAGCATATGTTGTGAAAACAAAAAGTGAACCTAACTGACTAGTTATAATTATAACTATTCCATAATATCTTTTTTCTGTGGTTGTCATACCTGAGAGTAAAGGATGTCTCAACACAATGAAAATAATAGTTTGTCTGGATGACATTCCTTTCTCAAGGGTGGGGCACTCTCAGGTAAAGAAAGAAATTTACACTGTGGCAATAATTAAAAGATTTGATTCAGGACTGTCTTTAACATGCTGTGTTACATATATATTTTTTGTGAATTTGGGCGCAAAATTTAAAAGTCCAAAGCTTGAGATGGATTTGTGTGTCTGGTCAATTTACTTTTTTGGGGGCTCCTACACCCACCCATCCTCTCAGGTTAGCTGCTACAGCTCTGCTCACACCTAGCTTGAGCGCTAACTTCAAGTTTAAGTTTACTTTTCTCAAAGTTAAAATCATAAAATCAACAAGTCCTCCAACTTTAACAGTCACATACAGGTTGTTTGTCCCAACCTTCTCATTTGACCAAAGTCACCGTTTCTTGTAAAAGCGCCCCCACATATGGAAGTAGGCATTAATTTAAGTTGTAAGGTGCCAAAGTGGCAGCTGTGTTAAAGTCCTGAGCTTTTTTTGTGCCACTTATCCACCCCAACTTCCTCCGGGTGAACTTAGGGTATTAATAGTTGGTGCCTGTGTAATATTCACTGCAGCCAATAGACCTCCTCAAATGTTAAATTGCACGTGATTCTGCTGCAGTCTCTGGACACAGTTACAACCAGCAACAAACTTTGTTCACCGTTTACTGTTTTTATCTGTCTACACTGAAGACACAACCTGTCCCTGTATGCTGCAGGATTTTGTTGCTGAAGGACAGTTCTGTTCCAATTGTGCATAGTTTAGACCCGCAGGAAGACTTCCACAAGCTGGCCAATCAGAACAGAGTAGGACGATCAGAAGGTGGGCCACAAGACACAAGAGCTTAAACAAGGCTTTTTAGTCTTATGGTGGGGATGGAAGAACTTGCATAAAGAGACAGTATAACCATAATCTTGTATCAGTGGAGCCCCAGAATGAAATGTAAACCATAAATTAAGCATAATATTCTCACTGTAAAATACCACACTGTGCTATGACTACACTGCTGCCTCGCCATGTCCAAACTGACGAGCCCCCTCAACTGGGATCATATGGAAGACAGGGTTAGTGGGCTGGGTATGGGCGTTGGAGTGGGGCAGAGTATAGGATAACTGCAGTCACCAGTGTGCAAGGAGCACAAAAACTGGCTCAAACGTTCTGTCAGTGGGCAGCGCCACTCCACCCTCATTGTAGAAGTCTGCCACCCACAGAGACCTCGATCAGCAGCCCCCGGCCTGACAGCAGATCTGTCAGCCCCCCCCTCCCCTTGCTTCATACAGTCAGTGAGGGTTGTTTTAGTAGGAAGCAGACAGTGTAGCAGGAGGTGAAACTCCAACTATTTGTCAACGTGGAGCCCATGTCAAAATGTCAGACCCAGGGACATTCCCCATGCAGCTGGGCTGTTAGTTAAGGAGACAGGCCGTATGGTCGGAGTAGGAGCATGCTGTCACCGACTAGTCAAACTGCCTGAGACCGACAATCAAGAAGCTCTTTCTCTCTCTCTGTATCCCTCTTTATCTATCTATCACAACTCTCTTCCATGTGCTCAGTCTGACTCTTATCTATCCACAGCCTATTTCCCTGACTCTCTCAATCCCCTCGGCCTATTCAATCTCACTTTCCATTTTTTTTTTATCTGTTTATTATGTTTCCTCCTCACCTGAGCAGTCTATGCAATTTTTATCATTTTCATTCTATCAAACATAGGTTTTTTTTATTCATACAATCAAAATTACAGTTTCTCCATAATTTCTTCAGCATGGTACATACGGGGAAAAGGGAAGAAAATTAGGACGAGCAAAACAAGTACAGAAGGATTTCTCAGACTCTGAATAAGCTAGAGACGTGTATTGAGATCCACCCAATCACTGACAGGGAACTGTTATTTCAAAATATTATGCTTATATTTTGAATTCTGTTGTTCGTGGCAGATTGATAGGTTGTCAAAAACAACTATTGCTATTAAAATCTCCTATAGCAAAATAGTAAACATCTTAGTATTTGCTTGAAGTGCCAAGTCTGGTGGTAATTTCATTGTCTGCCAGTCTGGCCAAGATACACTCACACTGGAGAGGTCTTATCCTAGAAGATTAAGAGCTGAAATAACAATAACAGAAAATCAAATCAAGTAACATATGAAACGTGAAAAAACAACATTAACTGTATTCATGAGCAACAAATTCATTGCTCTATCTTTTCTTAAGCTTCTTTGACTTGGCATTTACTAGGAGAGGGTGGAGGATTTACTGTGGCAAATGCAAACAGGATATTTATGGGTCAAACACAGCCTAGCTGGCTTTATGGCAGATTATGCCCTTTTTCCAGAAGAGAACACATTCAGTTTAATAGTGGTTTGATAACATTTTACAGCATTTAATTCTGAACCTTATTAGGTCATATAGCCAGAATGCTATGGGATCGGTGGAGGGCAAGGAGATATAGAGTAGGGTGTGGAGGTTTTGACAATGTTGTAATTGTTTGTGTGTGGATGTGTATGTATGTTTTCTCTCTTTTTTGAACCTGTCTTTCTCTCTCCTTTTCTGTCCATTTGTTTTTGTTATCTTAACACCCCTCCCTGAGTCCATCTGGTATCTTTGCTCCCCCTCAGAACGTGGGCCGGTGGAATTCCCTGGCCTAATTAATGAGCAGACATTCACAGACGTCCACGGCTCATGTGTCTGTCTCTGTGCACCACCTTGCCTCAGGAGGCCCTTTATTGAAAAGGGAAATAAATTAGATTAACTGGACAGAATAAACCAACCAACAGCTTTACATGTCACACACAGTTTTTGACTAACATGGATTGTAAAAAAGGAATTAGATGCTTTAAGACACAAGCTGCTGAAGTCAGTATAACGTATAATCGGTAACCTTAAAGTTAACAATGTCAATTTCAAGAGGTTTGTGTGTTTAGCCCAGCAGTCTATATATAAGTCAGTACTTTGCATGATTCTGTCAACAATTACAGCATGAAAAAAGGCTCAACACATTCAGGAGTCCTGAGCCAGGCCTCACATGGATCATATTAAAAATCATATGAATGAATTCAAGTGATTTCATCGCACTCTCCCTTCTCAAGTGCTGAACAAGTCTTGGATAGCTCACAAGACTAGGGCTGCAAAAGAGAGACAGACAGAAATCTCTCTTGCTCCATGTCTGGCAGAGTGCAAATGAACAAGAAATTATGTGTTTGAAAATATTTGCCTTTTTCTTATCTTCTTTTGAGTTGTGACATTATTAGTCATATGGGACATCAATCATGCAGTGAGTTAATGACACATCCAGCCTATGAATCTTTCAGCTCTTTTCCCCAATCTCAACAAGGCATGCTGGGGCTATTCCTGCTCAGAATCTGCTGCAGCAAGACTGGGCAGATTTGCCAGCACTGGCACTTTGATCTCAGCTTGCGGAACAGATCGCTGTGAGGCTGGGCCTGAATCTGGCTAGGCTGGAGTCTGGATGGTGCATGCACACTCTTCACTTTTTACACCCTAAGTATATGGTGAAAAACTTTTGTTGCAATACACAGAATTGTCTTAGTCCTGCAATTATGATTGTCATGATAATTTTTAAATGTGCAGAAAGCCAAATTTTTTATTCACAAGTGTGTTATTCTTATTTCCATGCTTAAAAATATTTTTAAAATACTGTTTGTTAACATAATTAAGAAACTGCAGCAGTTGATATTTTTTGTTTTTATAATTAACTGCACAGCCCTACTTCCTATTTATTTAATTCCAGAAGAGCCAAAATTCAGGAACAGCCTGGTCTATTCACGCTCCCTGGGCAGTTCCACTGACATACTTTTCCTGCTAATGGGGCCACCTGCAGGTCTGTTGAGGGCCCTGTTCGGACAGTGTCAGAGGGGAATGCAGACAGAGCAGGCGGTGATGTGGATGGGTGGTGGTGCTGGGCATCTGTGACTGGCACCAGCATAAGAGCTCTTTCATTTCCCCCTGTTCTGCTCAGTGCCACAGGCACACACACACAGAGCTGGGCACGGGTACAGGCCAGGGCACCAACACATGTCAGGAAATACTTTCTCTGTGATCTGACTGAGCGAGGCCCAAGTTAACACTCCCCTGACATTTGAACGGCAGTGTGAAAGCTGCATAGAATGCAAAAGAGAAAAGGATCATGCAGAAAATCCAGCGAGAGGCCACAAATTTTACACCCAAACACTAGAATACTCATTTATTCCATCACAACTGTGATATATGCAATATGATGTGATAAAATGTTTGATTCAACATAATACAATATTATACACCATTATACCACGTGTGAAATAAACAATACAATAAATAGTATGATACATGATACAGTATATGGTATAACAGAATACAGCACAATGCAGTACATACTTCACAACACAAGATGACATAATATGATGATCATGAGAACATGATGTTATACAATATGAAATGATAAAACACGATATTACATCATTTAATAAAATAAATGATACAAAGCAATATGATATAATACAATATGATGTTTTATAATAAAATTCAATTAAACTATTAAACTATTCTTTCAATACTATATGAAACAGTATGATGCAACTCACTAAATTATTATGACATAACATGATGCCATACAATTAAATATCCACACAGAATGAAACAATATGACACAAAATGCTATAAAATTGAAGACAATATGATACAATAAAGTACATGACACAATACTAACTAGCCATTAATTTCTACATAGTGATCAAGTCCCCTTTCATAAAGGCTGCCATATTTCTACAGTAGCCCAAAATGCACAAACCAAACACTTAATCCCAATTCAGACATGGAATTTGGTGATACTGGAGTTACAATAATACTTGCTATCTTACACTGAAGCTATGGCCTATAGCTTTACATATTTATAGGTTAATAGGTTAACTAAATCCGATTTCTAAATATAGCTGTATCTAAAGCAACCCCCATCACTTGACATATTACTAGTTGATGCAGTTGTAGAAACGATCTCACAAAACCTCCCTCGTACGTGGAGACGGGGTGAGAGGTGCTGAAAGAAATGCATTCTACATGCTGCTAATATATTTACATTTTACACCCTGTACCTTTAAGAACCATGTCTCTCAATGACGATTGATTGATCTCAAATTTCAAGATGTGCTGTACCAAACATCAGTAAAAGATTTAGAGAAGCCAGAGAAATCTCTGTACACACAGGACAAGCCTGAAAACCAGTGCTGAATAGTCACATAGAAATAAATAAACATTATAAATATATATCTAAATAAATATGACAAAGGAGACCCTGTATAGTTGAGCAGGTAAAATTCTATATGAAATAATAAAATTAGTCTCCTCAGTTCCTACACTCTTAAAGAATGTTGTTTTAAAGATGATGCAAATGCATCTAATTTCTCAGTTTCAACAGGAGATATGTTGTCTTTGTACAATTTTCAATCAAATATATGTTTTAAAAAATTAATTAATTATGTTTTTATTATACACAGTATCCAGATTCATTTGGAAACAGGGTTGAAATTAAATGCAATACAACATACAATATTGTATACATTGCACTGTCCTTATTAGTAAATTCTTAGTCTGACATAATTATCCAACACCATAAAGTTAAACCAAAACTAGTGGAGCAGTCCTTAATCAAATAAATAACATCATCCAAGCCGTACATGTGTTCATCTCATCATTCTAAACCCCCTAAAGCTCCTTATCTCATTCACACATTGATAACATATCTTTATATTCCTATTATTATTACGACTACTGTGCTGTATTACACACAGCTGCAGCAATGAGTCATATAACTGCCAAAGGTATGAATGAACGCTTCTAACAATTTAACATATTCTTAAGAACCTTGGATATTCTGCTGTAGGGTTAAAACCTTATGTCAAAGCAGAGAGCTATTTTTCAATCTTTCTAATTACAGATACCTTATACAATAATTGCATTTAAATTTGTATATTTAAAGTAATAATTATGAAAACAAGACTCACAGTAGCAACCCACTGGACAACAGTGATAAAAAGGGCATTTGGTTAATAAACCCTGGGAGTGCCTGCTACCTGGGGTGTAATTTCCATAACCACCATTCTCAGCAGTTAAATAGAGGCATTTGGGAGAAAACATTGTGCAATCTTGACACACTGGGCCCTGCCTGAGGCAGCCGTGCAAATTAATGAGTGTACCTTGCTCATTACACCAGAGAATAATCAGCCTTTTAATGCAAACCCATAATTTTCTGGGCCTCTGAAGGCCACAGGTCTATTCATCATTTAGCTGTTCACACTACTGTAAATTTCAAACAAGCATAACTTACCTCTTTCGTTTTAAGTATGATGTTTATATTGCCTATTTGAATCTACACGTACCTGCATGTACAAAGTTTCACTTGTCTTCTTTGACACAAATGATCACAATCCCCTCTGCTAAAATAGTGCAGACAACTGATCAAATATTCCTGTCACAACCTACTTACACCACAAGTGTGAATTATAGGTTTAGAAAACATATAACCTTATAATAAACAAAAAATGATAATACAGTGTTGAAATGACATTACAGTATATTATTTTACATATACAACATATTTGACAATGAATTGAATGTTTTACTTTTTTAATTTGTTTTTTTTTTAACTACTTTATTGATCTATATGAGGAAATTGTTGTTGGGCAGCTGCACATGTATGATATCACATCTTCAGGGTTTCAGAGTCATGTCCAAGAACACGTTGACATGTGGGCACTGGCCTGGAGGAACCAGGAACTGAACCACCAATCCTGGGGTTTATAGAGGACTGTCCCACCAACTGATACAGCCACACGCATTAGCCGTCTATTCTGTAAGTCCTGTCAGGTTGGTCAAATATCCAACCTCAAAGAATAATACTGACATTCATAACCAAGTGCAAATAAGAAAATCATTCATGCCTGATCTTCACAGTAACAGTTTGCTTTAAACGTTTTATAAATCAACCATAATTCTTGTCAACAGACTACTAAACACACAGAGCTACACACAGTCCACCAAACACTGTATCACTGAGAACAGAAACCTGACTCTCCATTCAGAACAAAGTGGAAAAACACAGACTGAGTTAAGAGGGAATTAAAAGGAGAACGATTTAGAAATTCAAGGGGATCAAATGGTAGCTTTATTAGGACCTGAAGCTGCAGGGCTGGGTGGAATGAAAGCCTGTTCTGTGCTAGTCCTGACTGGCCAGGTCAGGCGAGACACTCAGTGAGAGAAAGCACTCAGGCCTGGAGGAGCCTTCACACCGTCAACCAAACCCTTATGGGTCATCCCACCCTTTTACCTTAGCATATTGCTACACTAATGTCTTTCTCAACAGGTACAGTGAGCATGGGGGCAGCCAGGTAACCCAACGCTGATGGGATGAGTCAGCCTCTCCGCAGGCAGGGCGGTCATTTTTGTGATCATCATGTTAGCTCTGTCGCTTATGAGATGGCAAGCTTTTAAGTGAATGGGCTAAATGAATGGGGAAAGCTTTGCTCTAAGCAGCGAATGCAGGTGACGACAATTCAGGTCAAAGATTATCTTGTGTCTTACAGGGGTGTGTGGAACAAATCCAATTTTTGCAGCAGGGACAGAAAGTAAAGCAGGCCAAAGAGGATATCATTCATAATTACAAGGCTTAGCCAAAGCAAATTCTCCCCCACAGAGAACTTCAACAATGGCCTTAATTACATTTTTTCCTCCAACCCCACCTCAAAGTAAAAACATGGATGACAAATTTGGCATTGGGATTCCAGCTCATGGCTATTCTCTGTGCCAATTTCAATTTTTGCTTGTTGCCAAGACAAATCATATTAACATGTTACTAAAGAATGCTAAAACCTTTTGGCTGTATACCAGCCTACTGGTGCCAGTAAACTTCATTAAAGCAAAAAAAATGCTTTTAGGAAACCTTTCCTCCGTTGCAATTATAAATAAGTTCCTTCATGGAGCTCCCGTCATGGGTGGGCTAGCAGCCCAGGGGCCACTGGCGTGCAGACAACTGATCACTAGCCTGAAAAGAAAGCAAGCCCAGGGAGCCAGCTCAAGTAACTGCTTTGTTACTGAATAAATGTCACCAGCAACAAAGTTTACAAAGGGACATTTGTCAACATTTTTATGCAACAAAGGTCTATAACTATGGTGACCACAGCCAAAAAAGTTTCTCTCCTCTTAGGGAGAGGAAAATAGCCTGATCTTACATAACATGAAAAACCTTGGTGGGTACGGGCTAATAGTACTAAAAAAGCACAAGTGACTCAGTGCTTGGCCCAGTGTGAATGTGTAAGGTGAGATGACTGGAACTACAATACAGGAGACTCTTACATACTCCCGCCAAAGGCCTTTGTCTCTGCCTGCTGTCACTGCTGATAAAAACAAATTCCTCCCTGAGTTGCTTTACCTAATTAAATCTAACTCAAACATATTGAATATGCAATTCATAAGAACTGTTTTACAAATTTGGCAACACTCACAGTTTGTCAGCCTCCTTATAAACCCCAGAGATATGTGTAGGCCCATTATAACATATCTATTTAACCTTAAATTGCTTTGTTTATTACTCCTTTTATTTGCTTAAGAAAAACTCCTGCATGTTCCAGGTGTCTTCAAAGGACCAAATACACGCTAGCAGTTACACGCAACACAAGCCAGCTGTGGATTAAAGAGGACAAAGGAAAGATCTGCATTACATGTGTAAATAACTCAAAAGTGAAACACAAACAATTAAGTTATAAATCCCCCTTATAGTCTTTGATGCCATAAACCTGCATAATATACCTCAGGTGTCACACCAAATCATAGATAACAAACTAATTTCAGTTTCTCTGTTATCCTTTATGTGCCCTAACATGGTGTGATGTATTTAATAGATAATTATTTAGCAGTTGTGAAATCAGATATTGAATTATACGGTGAAGACATCAACATGATCATGTCCTGTTGTCAACATATTTTGTCTTTGCTCAAACTGTTCAGTTCGGCATTTTACCTCATTTTGAAAAGAGTAGGAAACCGAGAACTGGGGATTTAGTTCTACTCAAGTTGGTCTTTGAATATCATCATTAGATAAGGTGAGCTACTGAGTGTTGAGACCTACTGACAACCTATTAGAACCTTTTCATCTGCAGCTGGCCCCAAGAGACTTGCTAGAGACTGAGCTATGAATGAAGGAGCTGTTTGAAGAGGCCAGCCAAAATCAGTCTGCTGTCTTCTCACCACTCCATCACTCAGTGACCTTCTCCACAGGACACGCCAAACCAATCAGCAAAGGGGCCTTAAAACATCACCCTACCTGTCTCAGGCAATCCCTGATCAGTTAGAGGAACCCTCATTTGAGAGAGGCCATTAATCTTTCTTTCCTTCTCTTTCTGACACCTGAACCAGTCCCACCCAGCAGCCAGCCACTTCACAACAGCCTCAATAAGATCTGATCAGAGTCATGCACGACGCTGCCTGCAGAGCACCAGCATCGCTATGCTACCTCCAAACAAATATATGAACACACAAGCACATACAATGCAAAAAAATACTATATATACTGACACAAACGTACGCTTTTTCTCAGCTTTCTAACAGGAAACCATCTGAGACTGACACTGACAGCAAGCTGATCCCTTCCCCTCATCTTTTCCACTCTGAGATTCACACAAACACATCTCTACCTGACAATTTCTCTCATTGTAGTCAGGCGCCAAACGGAAGGGAGTTGAGGGGTTTTAAAGATGACTTCTGACACAAACGAGGCACCTTAAAGATGCTCTTGAGGATGGGGTTTTTGCCTAAATGCATGTTTGTTTGAACACACGCAGGTGCACTCACACCCAGATGTTATTCCTGTGTTACTGACACCAAAATGATGTTTCTCACTGAAACCCCTGATACTAATGCCTCCTCATGAACTGGGTGGATGATGCGATGACAGTAAGTTCAGAGGATGCCGATGATGCACAGTGATACGACAGCTTACAGCTGTGATACCTGTTTAGACAAACCCTCTGACAACAACATGTGTCACTAAGCAAGGCTTTAGCACAGCAGATTCCCTCATAACAAGATGCGGATTTGTTTGCCTTAGAAGTACGGAGACTAGTCTCCAAGCATCTCTTATGACAGTTAGCACTAAGCCACAATGTTTACACAGCCCACTGGGGCCATTTCACTTTCCAGAAACCAAAATAGCAGTCATCTCCCAAATCTTCTTGTGAAGAGAGAAAGTCTCATAGGTGAGGATAAAAGGAGAAAGGGACAAGACAAGCTTGCAGTTTAGTGGCCCTAAACTCCTGCACAGCACACTCCACCCTCTGGTACAGCACACTGAGCCATCTTAACAGGAGGGGGCTGTATGGCATTTGAGGGGGTTAGATAGGGTCATGGAGCCTTGCTCAGCAGGGATTAGGAGGCGTGTGGCCCCTTTCGCTTCTAATCAAACCTTTTACAATGGGATAAGCAGTATTGTGAGGTTCATACTCCTCTTAATGTGTCTCCCAAAATCTTTCCACTCTGTGACTAGAGAGTGATCTGCAATATATCAGCAGAATGTACTTTATACTGTCTGAATATTCCTTTTTTACAAAATAGGCATCTAGACATGTTGTTATATAGAATATTCTATGATTTTTGTTTGTTACACCCTTTGTCTCTAGACTGTGTATCACAAGGCAAATGCTCTCCCCTTTATTGCTGCCTTTGAGCTGCATGTTTGATTAAATTGGAAGAAGCTGTATAGGTTAATCTGTAACTGACTCTCACATGCTGCAAATATACAGCAAAGATCTGATTGTCAAGTAAGATAGATTCTCCAAAATGTTTATTGTTAAAGAAAATGTATCAGTCATATATGTGCAGCTGCTGGTTTGATTCACATGCATCTCTTTAGATCCACATCAGGCAGATCACAGAGGGGTTTTGTCACAACTGACTGTTTTACTAGTTGTTTCAACTTTGCAGAGCTTTTCTGAAGAGTTAGGTAAACAGTGTTAACAAGGTGGAGGTTTTCATGGTCTAACTGAACAAAAGCCAGAGACAAGGAACTTTGCCTGCGCTACCATCCACCATGATCAGTATCCTTAATCTGGGAGTCAGGCTGCATAGCTTCTGATTTCTCTGTTAGAACATGGAGAGAAGAACGGTCCATGGAACATCAAAGGGGCAAGAAGACGCACATGGCTGCTAATTTTTCAGACTGGGCATATGTGGCGGAGAGCTTGGATTTGAGGCTCTCCTCTCACTTCAAAGCCAGGCGCCTTAAAAGGTCTGGCTGTGTTTTGACGTGGATCTGCAGAGGTGAATGAGAATCAAGCACCCGCTGCAGACCCTTCAGAAGTCAAGCTCACTCTGTTTAACACCCCCCACCCCCTATTCTCCCTCTGCACACACTCTCTCCTCCCTGCCTTGACAAAGAGAAGAAGAAAAACAAGAAAATTCAATAATGCCTTTGAGAGGCAGGATTACCTGAGGAGACGCCTGCGCTGCTATGCCGCAAGTGAAATCTCATGTGCCCTCCTCTCCTTCTGCTCTCACTACATCCCTCCCTCCTTTCACTCCTCTCTTCCTTCTACTCCCTAGCTTGGCTAAAGACAGCCCTCAAAAGCACATCAAAACTCTCCTTTGATGCCATGGCAGGCAATTAACCCCTCGGGTCCAAATTTACAGATTGCTGGGGATGTGACACATTTTGGATGGGTGGGGTGGCAAGTGTGCATGTGCCTGCTCAGGGGGATGTGGGATTGAGGTGGTTGGGTGTATTGTTTGTTTGTTGTAAAGCAGGCTACTTCTTTAATGAAGTGATGCCGCGGCAGACTTGATACAACCCATTTCTGTCAGTTTGAAAAGTAAAGTAGGGTAAACCTCTAGAGAAAGGGCTAGCCTCACCGGAGGAAGCGTTTGCACTCGATTATTTGTACTCCTGCTCACTTCTGATGAACAATGCTGCAATACAGAAGGAACAAAGGAGCCAGGCTCCTTGCGAATTTTAATTAAGTTGTGGGCGCAGTCAAACAATGATGAGGTCTATCCCAATTTCAACTGTGTTTTTGTGTCACTCTTTCCTCTTGTGTTGTTTTGCATAAAAAATAATTAGCCTGGGTTGGAGAAGGAGTGTTGGATGGAGATGCAGATAAAGCTCAGTGTTCCCTTGACTAATGTTGGTGATGAAGTACATTATACGTCACTGGGTATTAATCACAGATTGAATGCCATGTGCGGTTTTGGTGCTGAAAAGTGATGTACAGAATGACTCTATTCTGGAGACTTGGTGTGTAACAAGCCCTGCCAAGTAATGCAATGACACTGTAGTGAAGCTGTGACAAGCATTACACAATGTGACAGGAATAGTCTAGTTTGAGTCCAGTCATCCGGTGTGCCATGACTGGTGACCCCTGGCAACAAGGGCTGTCTGTCTGATAAGGGGCTGTTGCTGTCCACACTGCTGACATTAAACACATCAAACCACCTGACACCTTCATTGCGTGGCATTCAGTCCCAGCAGTCTGTGCACGCCAGATAAAACACAGCGTTGGCCACATAACACAGTAAAAAACTGAAAAGAATGACTGATGAAGATGTGTATGCACACACACACACACACACACCTTTCTTTTATTTCTTCTACATTTAATTATTCATTCAAGCTAGGACATACCACATCTTCTCATGGTGAGTCCCATTTATGGCTTGCACACATGGGTATTTCACCTGCTAGCTTTAGATTTAGTGATGCTGTCAGTCATGGCAGTGGATGTCCTCTTCTCTGTTGCTCCTCTGGCCTTGGAGTGTCTCTCTGTGCACTCACTCACACAATTACCTAAGTTCAAGCAAACATGCAGCACTCTGATCTAGACAATTAGCACATATCACAGCCGTTGGGTACATAACATCAATCTGCAGTTTTTCTCTACTGAGTCATTTTTCCTCCCTCATTGCAGACTCCCTGCCTCTTTATCCTGCCAGATACAGGCAAAGGCTTCTGATCTCCTCAAGACATTGTTTTACAGAGGGATTTTGCGCCGCCCTCCCCTGGCAGACAGTGAGATTACACAGTGATTATGAGGAACTCAATATTGTATGACAGCCTTTTCCACGTGAGGGACTTACAATCATGTTTCATTAATTCAGCTTGAATGAAGCCTCATTTCAAGCATAGAGGAGCTTAAGATTTATGTGAAATTAATAACATAACAGATGTCTTCAGAATATTGTATCTCTGGTATAAATAAGGGAAATCAAATTATTTCCAAAACACATTAATAAATATAGACTTTAGATGTGTGTACAAACAGACTTACAGAGGTGGCACTTAAGAGTTCAAGGGTTCTTCACTTACATCATGCTTTGTAAGGTATTACAGGGGTTGTCAAGTGACAGATTTGTATCTAATGTCCTTATTTACTAATATCTCTTGGCTTTAATTCTGGCAAGCAAGGATTGTGTTGGATATTTCAATAGGATCTAATCATCCTGGGATCTTGTTGAAACATGCTATGCATCAGAGCTCTCCTTTTTTTTAATTTTTATGAGTTGCCATTACTTCTCATCTATTCTTCTGTAACAAAATGCATCTGTGTTTCGAAAATGTCTCACGCACTTTGTTCAAGCTCAGGGAGCCCTACACAAGATAGCCTCAGGCCAGAACTGCTGTACTCCCTCTCCCTTTTGTATGCAGTCTCTCTTCCTAGACTAAATATGGGGACAAGAGCTTCACAGCCTACTGTCTTGCATGGTGCTGCCCTCCCCAGGTACTCCACCAGCGCAGCTCAAACACAGGCTGTGGGGAGACAGCATTTCTCTGCTTCAAAGAAGGGAAAAAGATAAATCATTCAGGTTGGGCTTTTGTTCCAATATGCCACGAAGCTGCGATCACAATCCCTTTATCCACTCTCTTTGTTTCCCAAACTAAAGCTTCTGGATGTGACAGTGAATATGACTTCCTCTGCAGGTTGTTTATGCAGCTCAATCACCATAATTCTTCAAATTTGAAATGACACCACTGACATGCTGGCTTTTATAAAAGTGGAGCTGTGAGATCTTATTGAGAAAAGATTGGCCACTTGACATTTAAGAAAGAAGTATATACACACATTCAGTGTATACTACCAAATACTTAAATAGGTAGCTGTATACTGTAGATAAATGATGAGCCACTTTAAACTCAACAATAAAGGCAACTGAGTGACAGAACAGTGCAAGATCTGAAATGAAAAATATGATTAATGAAAGCTAAACTGACAATGATCTTTGTTATTTTTGAAGCTATTTGAGCTGAGACAGACAGTGATTTACTCTGTAATTAATTTCATCACATTTATTCTGCTCCACTAAGTCACTTGAACCACAAATTCAACTTTTTGTTATCCTCACTGAGGAGGGCCTGTATTGATTCATGCTCTCAGTCACTGATGTGAGCCCTGTGTACGGCTTTGTCAGGCGAGGCTGCAGAACTCTTGTCTATGCCAGCCTGCCATCCAGCCCGGTTAAGTCGTTTAAAGGAATACAATGCAAACAGAAAAAAAAAAAAAACAATAAAGGAAAATCTGAGTTATTAAATTGGATATTGCAGTAATGCATAATCTAACTTCATCTCAATGAATCCGATGGAAAGTCTTTGTTTAGCCAGAGAGAGCTGAGGCACTCTAATAATTGAAAAACCAATTCAAATTTATATGAGAGCTGGGTCTATGCAAAAGTGGGCGGATAGAGGAATGAGGTGTAAAGGTGCATTAATCTTTATAACATTATTATTTTTTCTTCATTTCTCGAATAACAATTGTCTGATGTATAATAGGATCAAAGTGAGTTTGCTAATAATGTCTGAAGAAGAAGGGGCTTACAGTATGTCAGTCAAACACTTTCTAATGGTGTCTAATTCAGTCTGAACTCAGCAACCCTTTGCACTGCTTGCTCTGCTTTACACATCAATGGGCACAGTGGCCTCTCGCTCCTACCATGAACACAGTGGGGCAGAATGAAACACAGCATTGTACTAAACTGTCTTTAATCTATTCACTGTTAGAGCTCTGCTAATGTTCAGTGTATCTGTTTTATAATTACATCCTGACAACAACTAGTACAACTCTTAACATTCATCGTACATTCTTGCTCCATCGCACCATCACACTGTGGACGTTGTAAAGAGAAGTCTCTTAAAATAATGAGTGTTTACATGCTTTTGCAATTTAATTTTTTTTTCTTTTATTGACATTGAGATATTTCAGATCTTAGGGGTTTTGGTTGAGATAAGTGTCTCACTGTGACATGGTGTAATTTACTAATAAATAGAAAAAGGTGGTCCCAAGAGGTCCAGAAAAGGGAAAGTGCTCCAGATTATGGCTCCTAGGGTGATATGTGGAGAGACATGGAGACCAGAAGCTCTGGCCACATGCCAGCGCTAACTGTACTTCTCCCACCCCTCCCTGCTGGGAGCACATCCATCTCCTACCCCAATCTGACACCCCGTTTATTCCCACATTCATTTGTCATGTCCCCAATCAGCTGGATGAATAGAAATGCTGTGACCATGATGGATGGTGATTCTAATTAAGACCAAACTTGAGATGCAATTTTCCTCTTTCTCCTTTTCTGTTTATCTAATAAGAGGATACCCCCTATCTTTGTTCCTGCTGGTGGTGATGGTCTTTACCGTCACTGTCTGTCAGCTGTAGGTCATCTGACAACAGAGAGGGAGAGAAACAGAGAGAGGTGGGATGAAAAGTGGGGAGCAGCTGAAGTAACTCTGGACCCAGGATGCTTTTGTTTGTTTGTTTGCTGTGTTTAAAACAAAGAGCGCATGGCATTGAGAATTCCATCTGAAGGAACTCCCCTCAGAGATTAGTTATTCAAAGGCATGCAAATGACATTGCCATGTGCTGGTTTACAAGGGGGCTGTGTTCATTTTGGATCTGCTTAATTGCTTCATTTCTAAAATAACTTCTCTGTTGTTTACCAGTTCAATACAGATAAAGACTGTGTACAGCAGAGCTGTAGCACATTTGATGCATTCTTTTCTCTTTTTTTTGCATTGTTTGTGTATTATTTCAATAGCTGGTCTTCAATGTGTTTATCAAAAATCCATACGCTGCTTTTTCATTTATTTTTTAATTTTGTTTACGTGAGTAAGGCAATTTGACAGCAATATCAAACCATACAAAACAATGGAAACACATGAAACTAAATAAGTTGAGACACATCTTAAACTTTTAAAAATTAGGACACACCAAACATTCACCAGTAAGGGTATGTCTTGTTTTATCTATGTAACCTATATAGCCTATCTCAAAAATTAACACATTACATTCTGCTTTTTTAATGCAAAGGGGAACTGATCATTTATCACACATAGTTTTTTTTTAATTTTACAGCAAAGTAAGTAGGTTTGAACCAACTGTTTTGCTTTTGTAGCATTGCAAACAGTTAACTTAAAAAATGCAACAAACCAATAACATTCACATTTCCAAAGCCAAGTCAGATAAAAAAAAGAGAGTATCTATGTCCAGACTGTGTATCATTATGCATGAGATTACATGGAGAATGTGATAATGGGCATAATCCAGGGGAAGAAGTCCAGCAGCACTTGTATCCAAAGGAGTTAATCACCTTGGTTAGGCACAGAAAGGCTGGATTGAATTACAAGGCAGCAGCATATCTGTGGAAGTAGGCCATGCGTGACATGCCTGCACTCCTTTAAACATGCAATGCCAGCAGGAGCCTCAGCATTTTAAAATCATTGAAAAGAATCAATTACTGTAAATGCAACAGGGGCAGTCAAGCATGTAACATCTGACGTATCTTCACAGTTCAGTTTGAGGAACCTGAAGCAGTATTTGGAGATAAACAGAGTTTATCTATTGTTAAACTCTGTAGGGCAGCCAACATTATTCTAAAGCAATAATAATAATTCATGATACATACATCCCATCAAAAAACCTGGATATATGGGAAAGGCTAATATTCAGGGTCAGATTTCCAATATCAGATACACACGTTTTGATCTGTTGTTGAATCAAAGCAGGAAAAATTATGTTTAAAAAAAAGCAGAGAGAATAACAGTAAAACTACACCTTATGGTTCCCTCATAATACAATTGCTTTGGACAACTATTTGACTTTGAATATTTTTTACATATTGTGACAGGTAGTTATTTCTTTTCTCAGTGAATGGCACACTAGCATGTCTTCAAGTCTGTGATATCATACAGAGAGAAGTAATATGAAATCTGTGGTTTTTAGATTGCTGTCCTCAACTAAACCTTTCAAAATAACTCCAATATTGCCCAAATATTCTTATTATGTCCATCACATAACCTGCTTTACTTCCAATCAGCCCAGAAGTCTTACTTCAGCTTTGTATCAACAGTAACATGCCTAATCCCATGTTAAAAGGAATAACACATAATAAAAGGGAAAAAAACATCATCCCATGGTCAAGGCCTAAATCTGTTTTCCATGTTCGTCCTGAGTGGACAAGCAATGTTATTTATTGTGAAACAAGATGGGGACAAGGATCAGAGCTCTTCTTTGGGCACCATGTGAGGACTGAACCACTGTTTTCACATCATATCCGAGTGTATACAAGCTGTAAACCCGCATTGGTATGGTCTAGGCCCTTTGTTAACACTTGTATATTGGTCGTTCTCTTGATCAGACATACTCACAAATATTGATCGCTACAAATTTCTGACATTGTCCCCGTTGCCAGAACAGCAACCTTGAAAAAAATATGGGGTAATGCTGAAGAGGATTGCCTGTCTAGCCCTGTCTGTGTTATGGAATGACAACCACCCCCCTTCCTCATTGCCTGTGCATGCTTATTCTGGCTGTTCTTGTTTGAGGGGCATTGCTTGATCATTCATTATTAGCTCACGTCTGTCAAATCAAACAATGAATAGACTACTCAAAATTGATGACTATATAGAAGTGCATATGAGCAAAAAGCATTTCATTTAGTGCCCTACTCTCAATGTAGGAGGTGACACCCATGATGGATATGACACTATACACCAGATTTATCTTGGAAATGGAATAATTATGCATTTAATGCATGACTGGTGGTCTGCATTTATACTGATAGCTAACAGGGCAGGCAGCAGGATAAGCATAGGGGGTTGGACAGTAAAATCCCTGGCTGCATAGCCTTGGGCCCCATTGGAAATCTTTAAGTACTGGAAAATACATTTTCTTTGGTCAAGGTTACGAAACAAGTTCACATATGGCAAGTGACACTCTGACAGTGTCACCTCCACAGGGACAGTCGGTTCATTGCAAGGTGACCTTAGAACAGCTAATGGTGACTAATACCCCCATAGAGGAGAGCTAAGGGTCATAACATGCCACGCCACTTACAGAAGAACGATACAGAGACACCAGCTAACACCGATCAATACACTGCATTACAAATTCCTCCATCTTTCTTTGTTCCTCTCTACAAGATCAGACACGGGGAAACGTAATGTAAAAATAATGTGGATTTCAATGCAATCTTCCGTGAAAGCAGAACATAAACACCTGGCATGTAAATGCTCAGTGTTTCAAGAGAACGACTTTCCATTACTTTGGCTGTTCTGCTCAGGGAACTGAACAAACAGCTTTACAAGCAGCACTGCCTTTATAATTGAATGTGCACTTCCCAGACATCAAAACGATCTGAATGTGGCAGTGGAGGCCTTTCTCTTCATTTTACCTCAGCCTAACTTCAGACAGGGGTTCTCTTCATATACTGCGGGGGGAGGATGGAATCCCTCACTAGTGCAGCTGAGTGTTTTGTGTAACACTAGACAAATAATCCTTCCTTCTCATTTTACAGGTATCCGTCATCCAAGTGTCAATCCTGCCGGCAGATTTCACACGCCACTGGCACCACTGTACCTCTGCCTGCTCACTTCCTGATTGCATAAATACTCCCAGTGACACAGTGGACTGCATCCAATTCCACACCCGCTCAGACATCTCAGGCAAGTACATGCACAACTCATGAGGGAGTGTAGAAAAAGAAAAAAATTACTTATAAACGCAGAATGCCAGTTAAGAACAGAGTGTGGTATAAAAGAAAATTATACATTCACATTTATATACATATATACGTACACTACCAGTCAAATGTTTGGACACACACAGGCTTTACCATCTTTTCCATGAAAAGATGCATGTCTTCAGCTGTGTTACCATCATTACAAAATGGTTTTATAATGATCAGTTATCCTCTTAATTTAATAAACTTCC
>JAUBNQ010000017.1:21061129-21071638 GCA_032353495.1 Ctenopoma kingsleyae | reverse complement strand
AATATTCCTTTAAAAGACAGTTTCTATATACAATAGTCATTTTTAATATTAACAATGTCTACACTGTATTTCAGATTTGATGAATTTGATGTTTAAAAATCTGCTTCTATTTCAAAAACACTCATTTCTGTATGTGCCCAAACCTTTGACTGGTAGTGTATGTGTATAGGGAGAAAGAGAGAGAGAGCACGAGAGAGCACTGAAATGTTTTATAAAAATGCATCAAAATTACAAATACTGTGGCTCATATTAGCTCAAACAACGACTCTGTGATTAAAGTAATTGTGGTCATTAGCCTTGCATTTTTAAATAATAAATTCCCTAAGGCTTAGTATGATTACACTGTTGTGTTGTGAGGCTTTTTGAAAAGCCACAAATCCGCCCTGGTGCTAAGCTATGTACAACAAATGTTACAATGCCAAATTCCAGGTACAGGATGATGAATAACAGCTGAATAGGAAAGGAGTTCAGATTCATCTGGCAGGTTCCTATTCATTTCTGCTCCTGTGGTTTTAAAAGTGTGTGGTGGTGGTGCACTGCCGTGCCTTTGATCAGCTGGTGGAGACAATGGAGCTCTCCCCAGCCCGGTGGCACAGAGTTTACCTGCTGCTAAGTCAGGTATCACAGCCAGGGACCAAGCACCTTAAAAAGGCTTTTACCTTCCTCTGGATCAGGCTGACAAGATTCATACAGGCTGGGTGTGGATTTGAGTCCCTGCTGTGGCACAGCGCCTTTCATGTCAGACTGTTTATGAGAATATGGAGATGGGTTTTGCGTGCTTATGGGTGCTCCTTAAAGCAGTGATACGACCTCAGGCTGGGCTTGATCCCTGACGAGTCAGAATCTACCTCTCGATGAATCTCTTGTAGCACACTTAATACCCATAAGAACATGGCGCACGAGGCCCCTCATCTTGGTAACAGAAAAGAATTTGAGAGCAGATTAATATTATGAACAGTAATATTCCCCCGGTGGCAACTGCATGTGCCAGGGATTACAGGGCTCTGGGGTGATTAGCGGCAGGGGAAGAAGGGTTACAAGTCCAAAAAACTTTTCATTTTTACCTAGGGCACAAGAGAACATACATAGAGAGACATATAAACACATAATAATAGTGTGCATGTGGTAAGTGTGCATCCACTTAAATCTACACCTTATTATGTTACTCTGCTATACATTTCTTTAGCATGTATATTTGGTGGCATAAATACCACAAAAAAGAGTCATAAATAGTATAAAGTATAATTTACATGCCTATAAAGTATATACAGCTCTGGAAAAAATTAAGAGATCACTGCAAAATTATCAGTTTCTCTGATTTTGCTATTTTAAGGTATATGTTGGAGTAAAATTAACATTTTTGTTTTATTGTATAAACTACTGACAGCGTTCTTTCCCAAACTATACACTCACCTTTTTTTGTCTTGACCTATTATTTCAAGATGAAAACCAAAATTCTGCAAGTGGACACACATTTTAATAAACAGATCAGGTGCATGAGCTCCTTGAGCTACTACTGCTGAATTCCATCACTAAGTCTATCATTGATCATTTCAAGTAACTACAACAGATTGGATGTTTATATCAGCTGCTTCCTTTGTTTGTTTTATCTTTATCTTTATTATATCTAGTTTTTCACACTGAAGTGTGAGAACCCTATTAGTTTAGTGAATGAAGAAAGGAAGCATACAAGGTGAAGAGTAGCACAGTTAATCTCTCATGGGACAGCATCAGAGATCCCTCAGGTCTCTTTGTCTGGCCCACTGTAGGTATCAGTTTTCACTGAGGCATGAGGACCCGCCAGGCTTAAGGCCCTACTCACTCTAAGCCTTATTATTCTCCTTGCCACCAGGCTGACGCCAGGCCACGCGTGCAAAGCAAGTCAAGGAAATCTCCTTCAGGACTTGCCTTATGATAGAACATTCAGCAATTTCCTCTGGTCTATTTGCATGAGGATAACACACAGTTCACTTTGGCCATGTGCAACCAATAAGTCAGCTTAATGAAGGCCAGGCCACATAGGCAAAAGGGGGCAAGAGAGAGGGCTGAACAGGCCTCTCATGTCTGAAATTATACAGAGGAAAGTGGTCACGCCATTCTGCTGCTAGGTAGTGGCATGAAGGAAAAGAAACAACACTGTTTCCATTTAGAGTTAAGTTGGAATCACAGAGCACCAGAGATTGCACACATTTCTATCAGTAGGATATTTCCCTTCTTTAGACTTCAGTGTTGACTTTGTAGATTCCACAAGGTCTCTGAGATTGAGCAGAGGAAGGAAGGAGAGGGGCACTGCAGTACTCCACCATGCAGCGTCTGAGTTTGTCAGCAGCTCGTAAGCCTGAAGTTCAAAGAGCAATCTGATAAAAAAGCTGTCTTGGCAGCGGTTTCCTCCTGTGTGTTTGCCAGTAGACGGCTTCCATCCGACTGCACCCAGTAGTCATCAATTAGAAAACTGAAAGGTGCCATCCACACACAAGCACAGCCAGTATTTGGATGTGAGGTGAGCAGTCAGCAGTAATGAAAATTATTTCAGACCTACAGTCGCATGGGACCAATAAACAGCAATGTTACACAATAGTTGCTTTTACAAATCAGCATTCTTTGCTGTTTTTGTTTGGATTTCTCTGATAATAAAGTATACAGAAATACAGCACAATAAACCAGCAGACTGTTTATAAAGACAAAGTGTGTGCTCTGACATATTAGAACCAAATTTAATTTACAACAATTTTAATATTTGGCAGCAATCATCAAAGTGATTATACTTGTAAAGCCTTGAAATAATTCTTAAAATACATGAAGTAATTTTGAATGACTTTACACATAGCATATTACTACCACTTTTGACATCCAGGTTTGGACAGCAAATTAAGCCCTCACCATGTTTATTAGAAGCACTTTCAGCACAAGAAAGTGTTTTCAACAAAACGAAACAAAAAATAGTATAGACCACCTGCCCAGCACAAAACAGTAGAGAGACAAAGTAAACAACTACCTGGTGAACAGCATGTAGTGGAACATTTAGCAGATAAACAGACAAATATTTCCACCATAAGTTGTTGGAAACCAAATCAGAGGTAAACATTTGGATATTTGAAATCAATGTGACTCCTAATAAATGTTCAGTGTGCAAATACGGAACTGCTTTGCAAACGATTATCAATCAGTTACCATATGAAAGGTGAAAATTGGTCAGTGTTGTGTTCTCAGCTTGTTTTTTCCTGCCCCCAAGTGGGCAAAAAATATGTATTTGTATTATAAAGGACTAATGACATTTTGAATTAGTTAAAAATAAATAAAGAAAATCACAAATTGTAAAGGAAAATAACTAACATTATTAATGGAGAATGCTATATTTGGAAAGACAAAGCCTGCCAGAGCTTAACTGTACCTATTTGCATGTCACAAATAGTTTTTTACCACTACAGCATATGAGAAATTAAAATAAAAGCAAACAATCTCTAGATCTTTTACCCAAATATCATTTAAAGTCTTGTGTGAGGAAACATCCCAATTCATAATGCTTGAAATTTATCATTATTGTGATAATGTGTTAGATGAATTACTTTGCAAACAGCAGGCACCTGCAGGGTGACCTGTGACAATCCCATGTAACACCTGAAGAAATTAATTTTCCCCTCTCACAGACTGTCTTGATCATACCCAAATAGGTTTTTTGCTGCCCAGTAACAATTATTTTTATAATATCAAGTGAGATTCAAACATTAAAATTACAAGCAGGTATTTCATGTGGAAAAAAAACTACTTTCAAAATTAACCAAAAACACAGCAAAGACAATATTTGCTGTTCTGCGTTGTTTAAATGACAATTCTGGGATTAGAGAAGTTGATGGAAACTGTGGGTAGCAGTAAAAAGAGTAATATAAGCCCAAGAGCAGGGATGCTGTAGAAATCAATACCCCATTTCATTTGCATTACTTTGATCATGTACAGCAGGACCAGGAGATTAAGTAATACAGATTCTGCCTGACAGGCCGATCATTAACTCTAGTTTGCAATCTGCCTGTGCATTCACTCGTCCTGTCTAACATCTTGGGAAAGACAAGTGTTCTACATAAGTGAATTTAGGAGGGCACATGTAAGACACTGGCTATAACAGGCTGAACAACGTGCTAGGTGAATGTTGTCTGTGTAAATCATAGTCTGAATTCAAGCACACTTAACTTAGCACAGGAACAGGTGTAGGTGAGATCAAATGCAGCAATTTCCTGGAAAAAAATAATCATCTGATCTTTGCAGGGTAGCTGAGGATAAATGGAATTTGGGTCAACAGTGATCATGTCAGAGGGCGACCTCCACCCTTTCTCTCCAGCCACATAGGTCTCAGCGTTTCACTGGTTCACTCTCCTCCCTCTAATCCAGTCGAGGGTCATCCTGCTTAAATTCTTTAGCACAATGATCCAAGCACACAAACGACCATTCCATATGCCACTGATAACCAAAATACATGACATATGACTCTCCTGGCCACAGTCTCCATTTCTTTGTCTGTATACACGCAAACACATCAAATGATAAGGCAGACTAAGTCAGGTCTCAATATGTTGTGGAAATTACTGTCCCTGATACATTAGATCTAAAATATAATGTGGCGGATTATGCTTTGATATCAGTTTTTACTTATTATTGTGTGTCAGAAAAAAAACACCTGCCCTCTATCCCAATAGGATCAACGGATTAATCTTGGTAAGATGTAACACACAGATGGTCAGACAGGAAAAATTAGAAAAATATGCAATGTGAATACATTTGTCTTGTGTAATATTGGATATGATTCATCTATCACTGAGATAATGGCTTGATGCATTGGTGTACTTAGCAAAGAGACAAAGTTAATTTCTTTATAGGCCAAATATTCCTACCAAGATCCCCTGTAATAAAAATGATTCTTCAGGGAATATTATATAAATTAAAAGTACGCCATCTATTTGGTTTGCATAACGGCAACAGGCTACCTTGTGCATTGATTCATTTCTAGTCACTTTTCAATTCTGCAAACACAATGCACTCAGAAGGATATGCTACTGCCTGCCATATGTTACTGTATATATTATTTCACATAACAAGGAATACACTCCAGTGGAAAATCTATCACAGATTACTTGTCTGTTGCTACTTGTTGAAAGGTAATCCTTTAAGGCAAAACAGCACATTGCATGAGTGTCACCCGCAGATGGATGACTATGCTGATTATTAGCATGAAGACAGAAAGGTGATATGCTAGATTTGAGTAGCATAATCACTGCTCCCCAAAGGGCAGTGGGCCTCTGTTTCCTGAGAAAGGTCTTTTTCAATATCCTGCAAACATGGATGTCAGCATGTGTGTTAACCGGTATTTAAAACACAGGGGGCCTATTGGGTGCAGACACAGCCCTAAAACAGGATTACAGATCACAGGTAGCAGCAATAGGAAAAGACACAGCTTCCGTGTGCAGAACACTGGCGCATACAGCAGCGCACTTCAGCTACAACATCACACAACAAAGCTGTTTTTATGCAACATAGTCTAGACACTATACTCGTGTCTACATTATACTTTACTGTTGTTGAGAGTGTGAAAACAGCACTGCTTACACCACCTAAGGAAATTCATACAATGATTTTAGCATACATTATCTTCTTGTAACAGGAAGGAAGGGAGACATATATTTTTATAACCATATTAAGAATTACATTACATTTAGTGACTTTTCCTAACATCATTAAGTGTCACAAACAATCGCTTGTTTGTGACTCTCACCTCACACTTGTTTTTTGGTATTGTTATATCCCCACCCCAAAATAAGCTAAGGAAGTGGAGACAGTAGCACATGACCACCAAAATGAGCAAAAAAGACAGGAGCAGGTAAAAAAGTTTATTTACTACATGTGTCACGAAAAATTAAAAAGAGATAACCATATTGAATTATGCTCCCTCACCTTAAAATGTGACATCGACTTTTGCCTGAACTTTGTGATGGTGGTTTCAAACCATAATAATGAATGAGCATTTGAGCTTTCAAGGCACTGCTATTATCTTCAAGGAAGCAGAGTTAGATTTAGAAAGTGACAGTGGGAATTTGTTAGAGCCACTTCAAATTTGACTGATGTTTGAGTTTAGTTGGTGGAGAAGCAAAGGGAAAATTATTAAATCCTTTGTAGAAATTTAGTTTTACATATAGTATGCATGCTCTAAGACAAATTCAATGTGTTGGTCTGTTTGTGTGCCCCAATCTGAATAAAGCTGCTGACGTGGGTATATTACACTGCTTCTAGACAAAGCCTGCTGAAGCTGACTGTATAGCATCTTCCTCATACAGTATTTTATGCTGTATTAAAGTGTGCTAGTCTGGCAAATAACACATGGAACTGAAAAATGTCAAAATAAGGCACAGCTATTTTAAAGTTTTAAAGATGAGGCCAGGAAGAATGTTACCAGGCCTGACCATCTTTTCTTTTAATGAGTGAAAGGAAATGATAGTGAATCTGATTTCCCGAAGGGTCTCTGTTGTTTTTGAATCACTATTCTAATTTTCTTTCAATGGATGATTACTTATCTTCTGATTGTTTTTTCATTCCTAATTACACTCAGGGGAGAATACAAATACTATTAGCATAAAAAATGGTGTTAATGTATGAACTATAGCTGATGTGGGACCTTCATATTATAAGCCAAAATGTGTTCAGATAAACTGTCCCAAGTAATGGATGAACATTGGGGTAAAGTACTAATTATCACAGGGTTCACTAATTCATATTTGATATAAGTAGACAGACAAAAGCTTTCAAACTGACATGTGCAAACAACATAATAGCCAATCTGCAGCACAGGTCTCTGGTCTCTGGTGAAGCGCACCAGACAGACAACAGCGTTTCAACATTCCTTTCACTCACTTGCATCAGGCAGTGTTTGATTTTCATCCAGCGATCTAGGTAGCAGTGTTCCTGACTTATCAAGGCTATCCATTTACTGCAACGGCCAAATCAGATCCCCGCTGAAAAATTAATCTGCATGTGTCAGCCTGCATACAACAAGCAAGAGCCATGGCACTCCAAAAATACCACTTTGAATATTTCAGATTTACTAAAAGCAATTCAAGGTAAACATTCATATTTCATCTGCCTGTCCTCGTAACTCAAGATATCTCTGAAAGTAATTTGTCTTTGATGTGAAAAAAGGCATCAATATTTGAATTTCTTAAAAGATCACACAAACAGCCAGATAATGTCTCCATCAGGAAACACAGGATTAACAAACAGGCTGTTTAGTTGCCCTGAGTAGTGATAAGTAAACTTGTAAAACAGTAGCTCACATTAAATCTGAGAGTCCTGAGGGTATGAAAGCACCTGCGTAAAATCATCATTGATAATATACTGTAGCAACACAAAGACCTTTTTTTTTTTACAATGAAAATCTGTCAGATACAGAAAAAGTGAGAACATGGAATTCAGACAATATAAATAAAGAATCAAAAACAGAATTAAACAAAGCTTAAAGTAAAACAGAGACAGATTGTGTGAGGAAAAAGAAAGCAAAAGAGAGTAGAAACTGTGCAGTGCTGTTGCAGGGTCAGCCCTCCCCACTGTTGCTTATTTCCATCTGCTGTTGCCAGCCTCTGCCACAGAGTGGTGCCGACGCCGCTGTCTTGGAGCGAGGCAGGGCCAGCCCCGTGTCCTATAAACACACACAAATCATTTACATGCTGTACTCATCAAAGGCAACTCTTCCTCGTCTCCGCAGAGATTTGCCGCTGATCTGAGCTTCCAATATTGCAGCTCAGAGTGCAGCGGCTAACCTTTGCAACTGCCAAGAATGTGATTAATTTTTTAAATACAGCTGTTGACCTATTATTGAGATGGAGAGGAGCCACGAGAGACACTCATCTCCTCTCCTCTGTATAATGGAATGCATTATTTCATCAGTGTTTACAAGGCATGCTAAAAGAGAAACAAAATGAGAGAGAAAGCATTAAATAAAGCAATTCAACTAATGTCGCTTTGGGCCTCGTGCATACAAAAAATGTCAATCAAACGTCGCAATTCTTTGATTCACTGCAGTTTGCTCTGGCAGTTGTATCTGAGAGAAGAGTGGCGACAGTGTGGAACAATAATTATCCTGCAGTGTTGAAGTCCTCCAGTGTCTTGGTGCATTCATAAATGAAATATGTTCCAGATAATGGATTTATGTTCAATAATTCATCATCAGAATGTTTCAAACCAAGTGATATAATATGTGTCACAGCATTCTGTAACACAGTGCTTAGCCAAATTAAGTTATCTTGAAACAGATTTATTGACAGAGCTGTTGCTGCATTCATTTACTCAGCAACCATTGCTTAATTACTCCTGCAAAGCACATAAAACAAACAATACCAATAGTCTGATTCTAAACCACTCAGTGTCAGTAATAACTACACACCCAGGCTAACTATGCATTCACGTCCGGACCTAAACTACACAGAACATTACACTTTATCCTCTGCAGCACTTTCAGCAGCTCTGAGAAGGCCTATGAGAAGTGCTCAGGGACTGTGATATTTGTCATTCATGACCTTGATGCTAGCCAGCTTTACAGACAGTTTGTTTTGATGACCCATCAGAGAATCTCAGTTCTTGCAAAAGCCTGTTGAGAGAAAAGGGTGACATCCAGAGCTGCAGTCTGTTCAGCTGGACTGGGGTCAATCAGTGGGACTGAGGACCCAGAGCCAGCTGGAAAGCCATGATACAATCGGCCTTCATGTCCAGAATGTCCCATTCCCGGTCACAAGAGGAGGCCATGCTGGCATGCCGAAGGAAGCCACTCATACTCATAATTAATTATAGGATGGTGTAGGACCAGAGCAAACATACTGCAACTTTGCATTAAGCTGCATTTGTAATGCATGTTGAAATTGTCATTGAAACTAACAAGAAGTTGTGTGTAATGATGGGATGATTGGTATGGTACGGTATGATGATGTTGCAGCCTAAATGCTGAAGTACAAATCAGCTGTACTGTTGCAAAGCATTCCATAAAGCCATGATTGTGTTTAAATCAGCCATGTCGGCTACAAACAAATACAAATAGAAGAGATGCACTTGCAATCAGCAGCAACAAGACACACATTTTTCTAAAACGCCAACAGTATTTCATCAAAACACACACACACACACACACACACACACACACACACACACACACACACACACACACACACATCATGTTTCAGTGTAGAAGCTTAAACAGTCAACAGAGGTAAAAAAAGAAAAAAAAAGAAAACAATTTACATGCAAATCAAACCTTATCATCTAAATCTCTTTATGCCATTTGCTCCTGCAAAGTTGCATTCATATGCACAAAGGCATTCAATTACTGTAGCTGTGGCTCAACTTTTCACTTCTCAGCATTTTCTATTTGGAGAGGCAGGCCCATGTACATTTAATAGGCAGCCAATCTGTTCCCCAGCTCTGCAAGAGATCACTGTGAGTGTGTCAGTTAGAGGAGATGGCAGCATGTATCAGTGCATGAAATAAAGCTTCTGCTCCAAAGTGACAGGCCATGGATATTGTTGGCAAATGGATGTTAAATTCACTCTGCAACCACCAACAGCAGCCCCAGCAATGAAAAATTAACTGTACTCTGGCTAAAGGGAAGGGAAATTGCTTTGCTAGATATATCACAAAATCCTGTTTGTGAGCTATCCATCTGTCAGATCTCTTCGCAAAAAAAGTCCTTCAGCTCTCTCTATTAAACTCTCATATGCTGTTCAGAGTAATTCAGTATGAGAGCGGAAACAAAGAGATGTCAAAGCGAGTAAGAGTAAATCCTAAATCTATGCTGTAGACTACAAGGCTGTAAAGACGACTGGCTCCAAGGGCCTCACAGCAGACAGAGGTGCTATTCCTATGTCAGCCAACAGAGGGCAGTGATACTGATAACTCACTGCTGAAACATTAACCAACTCACTTTGTGTACGTCTGCGCAAGAATATTTTGGAACCTGTTTCACTGGATTGTAAATAGTGTATCTACAAATTTATGCTCCGGCACTCATAACCTCTTTTCACCCCTTTCTCTTGTACAGAGACATCCACTATTCAATTAGTCGCAATAATGGAAGTTTGTAAGTAAAAACTATCATTGGACATAAAAATATTATTGATCAAGAACGAAAACTAAAGAATGTATAAGTCCGTGTCACCAGGTGGTGGCTTTATAGGTGCACAAGCTCTTTTTATTCTGATACCGATGTCAATTTTCACATCCTGCCACCAGATGTCAACATATCACTAAAAATAATTTTTGGCTGCAGCTGGGTGTCGTTGTGATGCTTACTACACCCTCACATTTATGTTACATTATGTTTTTATGAACACGTACAGCTGTACAGCTGCAGGGAACAGGACACGCAGTACACTCTCCGGAGTTAGTAAAGTCTGTGGAAATTATTTCCGTTTCTCTGTACGCGTCCTACAGCCCAGCTGAGCAGAAAACAGATGAGTCAAGTTTGAGCTTGGATATTGTGCAACC
>JAUBNQ010000017.1:21024923-21061029 GCA_032353495.1 Ctenopoma kingsleyae | reverse complement strand
TTGATCTGCGCTCACCTCTCAGTGTGCATGTCAGAATCTACCCGGGCAGAGCAGAAGTTTCATACCAAGTATTAACGTCATATGGTAAAATAAGACATATTTGAATTATAGTCTATTACTAAATTCACATATTTGAACACATTTTCAGCCAATTTCTTTACCGAGCATTCCCAACTGTTGTTTACCCAACAGCACCAGTCAGCTGATATGTCTGGACACTTTGTTCTCTAGTCCCTATATATACACATATAAAAACAACTTTCCCTTTATTCGTGTGAGATTTCCGATAACAAAGAGTGACAAATCCAACTATATGAGTAAGCGTGAAATCATTTTTGCGGGCTCCCCCGCTCCTCTTTCTCAACCTGGAGACTGCGCAGAAAGCGTCGGGAAAAGTGCATGTGCAAGCAGAACTGACAAAGTTCACAGTGGCGAGGTGCAGGATGTCCCGTTAGAGAGAAAAAATCCTCCAGAGTAGCAGAGGCAACACAAGCTGACGGACTGAGAGGACTGCAGCTCACAGCACGAACTGCACTTAACGACAGCTAAGATATTCTTAACTTTGGAAAATGGGATTTCCGACGATATTTACTTGTCGTCGGATTGTTCTCAAATTGTTTTTGATTCACTTCATTGCATTCCAAGCAACAAATGCTGCCCCATCGCCTATTATCAGGTTTCCTGGAGACGACACCCCCAGAACAGACAAAGAAGTTGCTCTGGTAAGTTTATTGGTTTTGGTGTTTTTCCTAAAAGTGCGTCAGTCAGCTGCGAATGAGCAGTTTGAACTCCACAAGTGCATCATTATGTATTAATTCAACTATTTATTTGGACTAATCTATCAAAAAACAACCAACGAGTCAAGTCATGTTTACGTTTATTTTTTTTCTCTTCTAGCACTATCTGAATAAGTTTTATGGATGCCCACAAGACAGATGTAACCTTATGGTGCTCAAAGACACACTGAAGAAAATGCAGAAGTTCTTCGCCCTGCAAGAAACTGGAGAGATTGATGCCAAAACTGTGGATATCATGAAAAAGCCCCGCTGTGGCGTCCCAGATGTGGCCAATTACAACTTCTTCCACAGGAAACCCATGTGGCAGAAAAATGACATCACCTACAGGTCAGGCCATTAACATTACCTACACATTTCTGAAGAGGCGTCAAGAGGATGATCCTGCACTTAAGGTGTTAAAATGAGTCCTGCAGGAAGCACTTTATGATGGCAGTGGCTCTTAATTAATAATACTCAAATAATGACATCATGGATGTTTTAAGCAGTGTCGACTATAATCAAGGTAACATTATTACTACTGGGTAGCTGCATTGCATATACATCAGTACATTATATATATAACATATATGATGTCACAGAAAGGTAAAATAACTTGACCACACCCAACTTCTGCCCGTAAATCTAATCAAGCGTTCCCAGCAGTAGACTTCTACAATCTTCCAGTTTTAATGTAAATCCCAAAACAGTGTTTGAAGAGTGCTTAGAAGTATAAATGCAGAGCCAGAGAGATGGACCACAGTTTAGCCCCGCCTGAGCCCCCCCCCCACCCTCCCTTCAACTTCCACTCCACCCCACCCCCATCCGCACAGTCCCGAATCGCTTGGATCTTGTGTCTTGCTAAGACCAGCATTCCTACACAGTATGTGTCAGGTCTTTTGTTTTTGTTCTGTTTGAGCTTTACAACAATGTGGAATGGGTTTATTTATATCAGCGGTTTTTGTGTGCCCTGATCATTCCAGTCCGTCTGCCTGCGTGTTTGTAAGAAAGGCTGGAAGCCAAACACAATAACAACCGCAAGATCTTGGGCTGTTTTTAGGAAAAAAGGATGGCGCAGACAGGCATTTAACACAAGTTTGTTCAAGATATTTGTTTCAGGAAGAATTTGGACCAGATTACTCATAGACCGTTACTGACTGGCTTTATATGGATTCTTTTCTATGATCCATGAAGTGGAGAAAGTGATCTAGGGATAGGTCTACATATCTTTTACAATGGAACACAAAAACACCAGCCAGACTACACTTACACACAGTAACGTTTTGTCTTCAGTTTCCTTACTTGTCTCGTTCTAAAATGAAACAACTTTCTGTTTACCCTGTAGAATTCTGGGGTACACTCCTGATCTCGATGAGGAAGTCATAAATGATGCTTTCTTCAGAGCCTTTAAAGTGTGGAGTGATGTCACCCCACTGTCATTCACCCGCATCATGGACGGAGAGGCTGACATTATGGTTAATTTTGGGCGCAATGGTATGCCATGGAGAAAGACAATATAGTACATACTGTAGATACTTTATTTGATATTTGCAAAATAGTGGACATAAACGACAGACTGTGTGCACGTTTCAACTTAAGTAACATTAACAAATTCTGTCTGTTTTTTAAGTTATTTTATTGCCCCAGTGTCTGGTTCAACTTTCAAGAGAATAAACAGATTCTAGGTTTAGGAAGATTTGAAGAGAAGGCCACTGTCTTGTTGACTAATGGTGGAGATGCATTAACTCACATGTTACCACAGTGACTCTGCACCCTGCCAACTTATATTTAAAGATGACTAATAAGACTACATTTGATATTTATATGTGTACAGTTGTTCTAGAAACAAAAATATTAATGAACACAAAATTTCACATCAGACAAGTTTTTCTATTGTTGTCATTAGTATTTTGTCATACTTCTTTATCTAGACACTTGTTTACCTCTGAGCTTAAAGTTGTGTCAGCTGCTGACTGATGCAAAAAGTAAATCACTTCTGATATTTGTCTTGAAGTGTTATTATCGAATGATGTCATCGACAGAACACGGAGATGGTTATCCCTTTGATGGGAAAGATGGCCTCTTGGCTCATGCCTTTGCTCCAGGGCCAGGCATTGGAGGAGACTCCCACTTTGATGATGATGAGCAGTGGACACTAGGAGAAGGCCAAGGTAACAGAAAATAATAAAAAAACAAAACATATTGCCCTGTTTTCACGACAGCTCTTAATGATTTGTGCAGGAGCATATTAAACTATATTAAACTGTTAAAATACAAAATAAATGTATAGATATGAATTTCATTCACTTTCAGCTACTTTATTTTGATTGTAATTAACTTTGTCTGAACTTTCTGGCACTCAGTGGCAAACCTCAGCCATCTGGAAACTGAAACACATTTAGGCTTGGCCCAGATAGTTATGGGTATTTCTTATTATCCCAATCCCTCTGTCTGAATTTATCACTTGTGCAAAGTAATCTGTTTCACAACCCATGAATTGGCCTTTTTTCTTATTATAACTTACTAAAGCAACATATTATTGCTTAATAAATGTTTTCCTACAGTCTATGTAGTCTTTTGTTTCAATTTAATTCAAACCTATTTCAAGTGTACTTGCAGATTTGTGATAAAGCTGCGGTATGATATTATATTTTCTTAACAGTGGTGAAGGTGAAGTTTGGCAATGCTGATGGAGAGTTCTGTAAATTCCCATTCTCATTTATGGGCACTGAGTACAACAGCTGTACATCTCAGGGTCGTGAGGACGGCTTCCTGTGGTGCTCCACCACTTACAACTTTGATGAAGATGGAAAATATGGATTCTGCCCTCATGAATGTAAGTAAAAAATGTTTTTTTTACAGTGTTTTCAAGTCAAGCCCTATCTGCATCTTTCTGAACCACAATAATATTTTGTAGTTTGGTAAATGGAAGCAGTGTTTTTGTGCAGTGGAAAAGTAATTCTTCATATCAAATTATTGCTGTTTTCAAGTCTTTTCTGCTGAATTTGGACTGAAAAAACTAGGTCGAACTGTATGCCAGGAAAGCATTTTTTGTTTGTTTGGAACAGATTATGGAATATTTCTTTTCCAAGTTACTGTCCCACTTTAGAACACTGAGCTTTGTCAGACATTTTGTTTATCTGTGTTATGTTGCTGTCCATGGTACTAACGTGATTTTGTGCCAAAGTACACATGTACTAAATTGTTTTATATGACGAGAACATGAGTGAGGCCTGTTTCTACTGGAAAAAGTTCCAGTCATTGTCATAAATCATTTAAGATTATACTTGAATCTGAAATTTGTATAATGGGTATAATATTTTTAGGTTCTCTATAATCTAACTATAACCTATAATTGCATTTGTTTACTTTTTTCTGCAGTACTGTTCACGTTGGGTGGAAACGGAGACGGCTCGCCATGTAAATTTCCCTTCACCTTTCAGGGTGAGAAGTATGACAGCTGCACCACTCAGGGCAGAGATGATGGTTACCGCTGGTGTGCCACTACTGAGGACTACGACCGTGACAAAACCTACGGGTTCTGCCCTGAAACTGGTAGGTGGTGTCGTAGCTAGTCAACTAGGATAATACCAAATAAAAACTTATTTTCCTTTTCTGTCACACAGCTCCTCACCTAGTGTATGCATGTCTAGTAGTAGATGCATTTTCATGAGTTTATGTAGATTGTTTATCTGCCTTTGCACATATATATGCATAAAGTGCATTTTCTTATTCATTTTGATGAGCTATGTATGGTGCCCTGCCGTGTGCTGGTTAGTAGGAATGCCCTAGTTGAGGTTTTTGGTCTTGCTCATGGTGTGCTAAATGGCTGTTAAAGTATTTTAATGTGCAGTCACAGGGTTCATTTTCCATTCTGTCACTGGCACTGGCTTTAGGATAGGAGTAGTGTAGTAGACAGTCAGAGACATAGTGTGATAGACAGAAAGAGATACAGCCACTGGGGCTTTCGTATGGTTCTAATTGATTAGGATTGTAGCTATGTTGTTAAGCCTGAATATTAAATAATGTTTTCATTAAAACAACACAAGATCAGTCTTGCCAGACTGAAGATTGTTTCTCTTTGAACAAAAATCAATTTCCAAGGGTGGTTTTTGTTTTTTTGCCTAGTGGACGAGTTAATGATGTGTGTTGTGCCAGCTGCTTTCATGATACTGTTTTCAACATTACTTGTGCCCATTGCACAATATAATACAAACCAAACTATTCTGGGAAATGTTTGGCATATGGATATGTTCATAAGACAATGAGACAAACAAAGTCTACTTCACATTTCCCTTATACAGTTTTACTTTTTGTTGCTCAACAGCCATGTCCACAGTGGGAGGAAACGCAGATGGAAGCCCATGTGTCTTCCCCTTCACCTTCCTCGGAGAGACTTATGAGTCCTGCACCTCATCTGGACGCAGCGATGGCAAGATGTGGTGCGCAACCACCAAGAGCTATGATGATGATCGCAAATGGGGTTTCTGTCCTGACCAAGGTACGATTGCATGGGCCGGTACTGTCTGTGTGAGGAAAGCAGCACAGTTTATATAATTACATACAAACATGTCTAACACATTTTGTTACCCTTACTTGAATCATACTCACAACAACCAAGAAAATAAACGGCAGAATTGAGGTCTTATCATGGAAGTGTGGAAGATTCCTTCATTACACTCTTAAAACTGAGTTTGTTAACCTTCAAGTGCTGTTGCTGCTGTGTTTTCATGTGAAGATTTTCTGTGTTCATTGTATCACATGTCTCCAGGCTACAGTTTGTTCCAGGTGGCAGCCCATGAGTTTGGTCATGCCCTTGGCTTGGAGCACTCTGAAGACCCCGGTGCATTGATGTACCCAGTTTACACTTTCACTAAAGACTTTAGACTTTCAAATGATGACGTTAAAGGCATCCAGGAGCTCTATGGTGAGACCCAGTTTCACGTGTGACTAGTCCCGTGTACACAGAGAACAAAGAATGTGTTTTCGCTTGTAAAAGTCAGTGTTGTAATCACTCCCTTAAAGATGAAATATTCTGGTAAATCTCTTAAAAACAGGTGTATCAACCGACAAGCCTGTGCCAACCCAGGGTCCAGTCACTCCAATGGACATCTGTAAGGAGCCAGTTGTCTTTGATGCTGTAGCACAAATCAGAGGAGAGACTTTCTTCTTCAAAGACAGGTAACAAATTCATTTAAGAAGCCCTGATATTGTTGACCCTGAACTAGACTTCATGAATTGCACATGTGCCAGATTGAGACCAAATGAGGAAGGAGCTCTAACAGAAAAAGTTCTGATTATGTTGTTTGAATGTTCTAGTTGCAGTGTTTTCATTAGCTCTCTGAGTCATAAGTCCATGTTTGACTTTCTTCAAGCTTACAAGCACTGTCAAAGACTGGCTGAACTTCTTGCATATGATCTATGGGAAGTTAACAAACAAAACTTTCTAGCCTACTTCTGCCTTCATGACTTGCGCAACTGAAATAAGGCAGTAAGTGGGATTTCCTGATTATTACCCCTGAAACAATGAACAGTTTAAAATTATGCTTCTTGTTAATTAGCATTTCTCGTATTGCAGATAGTTGTGGTTTAGATGCTTGTTTTATGATGTGACAATTAGTAAGAAGCTAAATCAAACTATTCCTCTGCTTGTGTAGTGACAAGCAAAACAGTCATCAGTCATAAACACAGTCTACAGTCCTCTCCTCCACTGGCGCCAGGCAACCCAAAGTCTTGTAAGCTTAGTGTGGTAGTAGTGGGTCTGCTGCTTGGCCGTTTGTATGAGAGGAGTTTAATGAAATGCTGTGGTTTGGTCAACAGTCTTTGTGAGTCAGTCCGTTATCCCATACTAAGGTGGATATTTTCATCATAGCAGCTGAAATTTGTTACAGTTACGTTTTCCTGAGTCACTTAGGAAACAATAGTTTGAGAAAAGGAAGAGCAAATTCTGTTTGTCATGATGTGTTAACATATCAACCTGTGCTGTGTAACATTATCACCTTGCAATTTTAAGGGTTAATGGAGCTGAATATCTGCCATGGCCATTTTAGAAAAGGGCACAAAGCAAACAGGCAAAAAGACCTGCGTAGCAAGGAGTGTAGTCTTTCACTTAGCCGCGTCTTCCTCCCCTGACAAGTAAGAAACCTGGAACACCATGGCACAGTCCCGCTTGCAAAACCTGCTTTTAATACAGAATTAGTTTTCACCTTGCTGGGTCTCTTCTGTGCATTCACAGTGATCGTCAGAGCAGCACATGAACTGTGCTCTGTGGACCACAAAACTTTAGTCTAGTTGTTGGAAATCAAGCAGGGTTGAAACTTTATTCTCTTCAACGGTTGTGATGCTTTGGTAGCTGAAATATTCTGACTGAATTAGAACTCAGCAAACATAACATCTGTACATATATGATATTCATTATATTTACTATTTGAGCTGTTGGCACTCTGGTTATTTGCAGCTCGACCTATTTCAACAGATGTTTAAACAATCAAAATCCATAGCAATAGCTTTCAGCAAGTGAGAAAGCCCACTGGAAAATTATTCTGCTGAAATATGTTAAGAATATTGTCAGCTTTTTTGTTTAGCCATAATCATTTAAACTACATAATATTGTCAAGCAGCTGAATTTCAGTAAATATGTGCCCGAGCACAAGTAGACTATGAGCTACTAATATGTAGCCAAATGAGAGAAATAGAGGGAAGAGTTGATCCTACAGTAAAGTCTGAGATCAGTAAAGATTCAGTATGGACCTGTTGTTCTTACATTCACAGCAACTTAATGAGTTGCCTGAAGGCGATGGCAGGTTTGTAGGCTGCAAACCTCCGGTACATGCTAAGTTTTACAGCTTAAGAAGAGGAGTGGTGCTCTTTGGGCTGTGGGGATAATATTTACTTGATTCTGCCAGTGAACAAATAGAACCCCCTATTTTCTCCTGCCTCAGCATATTTATGATGTAGGACAATTCTTGACATGATGCAATGGGTAATACTTGTAGCACTCCCTGAGCTCAGCATAAAAATGTGTCTGTCTGCCTGGAGGCTTAAGGAATAGGCAATTATAAAGTCTGTCTCATAGAAATAGTTTAGCCAACCTAATTGTTAGGTTCACTGTGTGTTTATGGCTGTATTTTTAAAAAACAAATATTGACAGAGGTCTGTTCTTGTTCCATTACTTTACAAAAATAAAATAAAGATAATCTTGAGGAAGGTAAATGCAAAAAATAACAATAATTTTGTAGACAAAGTTTTGATAAGTCAGTACTAGCTGCAGTGAACATTTGCATTAGCAGTAAGCTAATACAGCTTGCACTGGATAACATGCATGCATGATTTTCCTTGGAGTCCCAGTAAACATACCATATATAGGCCATATAGACAGGTAACTACTGAAAGTAAACATTAAATGGTTATTGTATTAATACTTATAATGGTATTGAATAATTACACAAAATGAGTAAGAGGTTTAATCCTCATCTTTATATGATCATTATCAAAAGTCATTTTTGTATTGGCAGATCTTTTTCTGCTTAAAAAATAGGTCAGTGGAAAAGAGTTTGGGTTTGTTGTGCAGCTGTGTATTGGAGATCCGGGCAAGATGGGTCTTGTTCCGCTGGCGTCGGCAGCCTCAGTCCTAACGAGAACCAGATGCTCATGAATCAGGCCATTGTGGCCTGCAGTGAAGCTCTTGCACTAAAACCTCCTCTCTCACATACACAAAAACACACACACACACTCCCCTCACCTTCACATCGACCCCCACTGCCCCTCTTTCACTCTCGTTTCATCCCCAGCTCATCTACCTTACCGATGCTCACCCTCTCATTCTCTCTCTGCCAGGTTCTTGTTCCGGTCAGTGAACTTCAGAGGCAAGCCCAGTGGTCCTTCCCTTGTGGCCACATACTGGCCTGACCTGCCTGCCAAGATAGATGCTGCTTATGAAAACCCAGTCGAGGAAAAAACAGTGTTCTTCTCAGGTATGCTGGAGAAAAAAAAAGTAACTGTGAAGTAACATGATTTAAACCTGGTTTAGTACGGATGTCATATTACATGAACTGTGCAGTGCTTCTGTGGCGATTAGAGGAGGAGTCTTCCTTGACTTCCATGAGAAATGAAGAGGTGTCTTCACTGTTTTATCATGTGAATTATTTTCCCTTAAGGGATTTTTCTACATACTGAAATATTAGGAGAAGCAGGAATGTAGACAGAGCACTCTTGTGTGTGGTGTGTACTCTAAGAGCACTTCAGATACTCCATCATAGTTATTAGTGGTTTATGAGGCATTTTTTTTGCATTTTGCTAAGATGATGCTCTTCCTGGTTAATAGATTTGTAGGAATATGGGTTTCAACTTTGATTTGACTGTCCTGTGTTAAAATAGTTGTCTTCAATCAATATAACATATGCCTGCAGTGTTATTTTTGCCATGGTTTTACTTTACTACTTACTCTTCCATCCCAGGAAATGAGATGTGGATCTACAAAGCAGATGAGCTGGAGAGAGGTTACCCCAAGAGGCTCACCAGTCTTGACCTCCCTGCTGACATGCAGCAAATCGACGCTGCCTTCAACTTTAAGAAGAACAGGAAGACTTACCTATTTTCCGGGGACAAATTCTGGCGGTGAGCAACAAATTTTGTGCAACTATATGTGAGCCTAAAACCCTTATCTGACTCATGCTACCTTGTTCTGCTGATGTCATCAACTCTTATTGGAGTGCTGGGAAATGTCTGGATCTGGTTAGTGTTTGGGGTGACTTAAACAGCACTGTAAACCACAGCAGCTCTTTTAGCCCTTGTGCAACATGGGAATTTGTACTGTTAAAAAGTTTTATCTCCATGGAAAAAAGTGAGTGGTGTGTGTTTTGTGTATGTGAGAGAACTCTCAAGCCCTCATTAAAGGATACACTTTTACTGTAATGTGTGTACAGATATGATGAAGATAAGAAGAAAATGGACCCTGGCTTCCCCAAGCTTATTGCTGATTCCTGGAACGGCATCCCAGATGGCATAGACTCTGCCTTCAGTCTTAATGGCATTGGTAAAAAAAAAAAAAAAAGTTGTAATTTGTGCATTAAGAAGCTTACTGTGATTTGAAGAAGTAGACTGTAACCAGAACACAGCTGCAGGAGTTACCAAAGTATACATACAAAACATTTTCTCAAGTATATCAGACAATTCATTAATTTTCTACTGCATTTTCAGAGCAGCAAATGGTTTCAAACCAATTCAGTGATGATACAGTATACTTGCAACATGCTAAAATGCTCAAAGTAATGAATGTTTACCATTTTTATCGCAGTTTTGTTTGTTAGAATGGTAATATTTGCTAGTTCTTAATTCTTGCTAATTCTTCTTCAATAATTATGGGCAGAGACTTTTCACTGTTGGAGCTACAGTAGCTTTATATGAGCTATATACATATACATATATATCAAACTTCCGTCCCTCCAGTATTTGCTGAGACATTTCTTTTCAGAGCAAAAGTCATGACATGATTAAAGACATTAGGATAATTAATACCTGTATACAGGTTAATAGCTATAAGTCTAAAGGTTGTTGAGATATTTCAGTCTGAACGACATGGTAGACTTAAAAGCCATCCTTAGAGTCATGCTATTTACATACTGTAGCTATAGAAAAAACTACAACTGCTCTGGTTGTAAATGTAAACAACCCTTAAATCAGAACTGAGGGGAAAGTTATTTTTGTAGTGGTCACCCTTTCATTATAACATGACAGGTGCTCTTTGTGCTAGTTCACTGTCTGCAGAATGACCTTCCTTCTGGTAGGATTGCCGGCAAAGCTCGTCAGCACATCAGACAGTGCGCGTCTGTCAATGAAACACCGTATATACAAGAATCCAGCAAACTGTGATGAAATCACGTAGCCAAAATGAGCTGTTTAGAGAAACTGACTACACAAAGAAAATAAGGAAGTAAAACAGGCCAGTGGGAGTAGCCCTGACGTTATGGAGTCATTTGTGGTCTGATGTTGGTAGAAGACAGTCAGTGGGAGTGCAGTTGTCTGATATCTCTCAGACTAACTTGCTGTGAGTGAATAATGTACAGTTTGTGTTACTGTAGCATTTCTTGTTACTAACCAACACACTAAAAGAGTGCAAGAAATATGATGGTCAATTTTTGGCTTGAGACTGCCAGTAAACTTCATCTGAGACTGTCACTGTCGGCCATGTATACTTGGGGTTAGAGGTGGTATGCAGATTTTTTTGTCTATGGCAAGCAACCAAGGATTTTTCAGCTACAGTACTGCAAGCATCACACATTAAACAAACAGTTTCATATAAAGCCAGCCTGTGCGCCTCCACAGAGGTGCTTCTGTGTGCTTCATGATTAGCATAACTCAGAGAGAGAGAGAGACTTGACTTTGGCTGCAGCAGAACCTGATTAGATGTTTTAGTCTTTGTTAGTTTGATTGAAACTGATTACTCTGTTAGTCTACATGTTTTTATAGAATGTAACTTATTTTACTATTATAACATGGTGTTTTTCCCATGTCTTTTTACAGATTACAGCTATTTCTTCAAGGGCAACCACTATTTCAAACTGGAAGACAGCAGCTTGAAGATTGTCAAGTTGGGTGAAATCACAAAGGACTGGCTTGGTTGTTAAGCATTTCCAAAATGTCTCAAAACTGGCTAATTTTGTAATGATGTCTGGCCTCATGAGGACATTGCCGTAGTATTATACACAAGCTGAGGCCACAGCAGTGCACACTGTTGTAATTTTTTACCCTGGCAACTCTGCACGCTTCTGTGGGATACGTGCCCCTTCTGGCCTGTATAACTAGACTCCAGTTTTGTAGAAAGGCACCTCACAACTTTCTACACAGGCTAAACATAGGCAACTGGATATGTAATATATTACTGTGTGATACTGACATTTGATTTGTTTGCTGATGCAGATTTATCACAACATCTACCCCCTGGTTTATTGTTTTATGTTTTAGTTTTTTAATTCAGACATCAGGTATGCCCACACTGCAGTGAACACAGGGCTATACTGTGCTGTGATTTTTTTTTTTTTTTGCAAATTTGAAAGACTGTTTTACACCGTATGAGGAATTCATGTTGGCTTAGAATTACTTCTATGTCCAGTGTACTAAGTGCAGTTTTATAAATGTGTCAGTTTTACTTAATTAATTTTTTTCATTGTTGTGCAATACATTTGTAAAAATGAATTTGCACAATGTATCTGACCGAAAATGGTGCTTTAGAGATTGCTTTTTCGCATATAGTCCTATATATGTATATCTACTATACACATTTTATATTCAGTGTAACTATGTCTGATGACTCTACTTAGTGTCTTCTGGATTGCAGAAAGTAGTATTTGCAGGCACACATTATTCTTCATTTCGTTAGCACTTTTTATAGGACTATACAAGGGAACTGCATAATATGGAGACCAGAATTGTCATGGTAACTCCATGTTGAATTTCCCTTCACTAATGGTACAGAAAGATTAAAGGCACAGGTTGCCTCTAGTGGCTGTATAGGTTTGCTGCATGATGGAATCATGACAAGAATACCACAGTAGTATTGTTTATTAATCTTTTGTTATATTATCTTTTCTTTCTTGGGTTTTAACAATACAGTTGTGTTTCGTGTTGTTTTTAATGCTTGTGCACTTTGTTACTGTCACCAATAAAGATGGTCAATGTATAATGTGGATCACTGCTAAAGTGAAGAGGAGCTGAATATAATTTGCACTGTTGTGGTTTGTCACAGTTATAGAAGATTTTTATGTAGCAGACAAATACTAAAAACTGGGAGAAGAAGTGTGTAGGTCATTTATTTTAAGCAAAGTAGAACACCAATATCCAGATAATCATTCAAGTGAAAGGAAATACCTATTATCAGCACAATGTATTTGTTCTAAAGTAAACAAACTAATAAAGCAGGTAGAATGACCCTCATCGGTGTTTGTATATATCATTTGATTAGGTCTCTTTTAATGTATAGGGAGTATTTTGTAGATTGTCTTTGTGGAATAAGATTCAGATACTTTTTGAATTTTGAACTATTGGCTAACTCAACCTATAACAGGCATAACACAATCTTGTTATAGCATATCTCACCTTTTCTATGGATAATCTGAAAGTGCAGAATAAGAAGATGTAAAATAAATGTGATGGAGGAAGAAAGGTCTACTGCTGTACTTATAATAGCTAGTGATGCAGAGATGTTAAAAGTACACAAACCCAGTACTCATGTAAAAGTGCAAATACTTACCTAGAAATACCACAATAAAATTGTACAAATGTAGTCCAGATTTTTGTGAAGATTCTCAGTCCTCCAGGTCATGGTTATCTCAAAAAAGGTTTTTCAGTGGCAGCTGGACTTGTTTTATTTCCTTGACAACGTTTCGCCATCCATTCCAGAGGGCTTTCTCAAGTCTGCTTCTCTAGTCCAGATTTGTTTGAGATTAAGACAGATTCAAAGATGAGAAAACAAAACAAAACAAATCATTTCTACTAATTAATAAAAACAAGGCTCGGAAAAAAGCAGCTGGTAAAGGTGGAAATGTGTTTGTTTGTTTATAAAAATCAATATGTGCATATGAGTCTGTACAGTAAACGCAGTGGAGTAAAAATACATCATTTCCCTTGTAGCAGAGTAAAATAAAACTGTGGCCTCTTGTTAGGGCATCAGCAAATAAGAATTATTTATAAAATTGCGCCATCTTGTGGATATCTATGGAACTTTATAAACAATGTTAATAACGTGTATTCTCTTGATTTCGATGTTTATTCAATTTGTTGATTATCTCACATCTCTCGATATATTACGATTTTGTACCATCTCCGTGTTTCTTAATCTAATTTATGGTGTTTTCACAAAACGTGTGGCCATTAAACGCACCGCGTGTCTTATTTCGTCTACTTGTAGCTTTATTGGAGTTTTACGAGAGAAAAGCATCCTTTAGATATTAGAGGTGATGGGGGTTTTTTTTGTAGAAAATGATTGATTAGGATGGGACTCGCTTCCTGTTGCAGGCAGAAGGTAAGAGGTGGAGCCAGAGTCGTCAGCACTGCTTCTCGTTTTGCCGGTCCGTGATCGTCTGATGTGGAGAAAACGAGAGAGCATGGTCACGGTTGAGGAAGTGACCATGATAACACGACGGGTTCTATAGACTACAACATTTGCCCGTGTCTTCACTTCCTGGACAATGCCGCCGCAGCGAGTATTCGCCCTTCCGAGGCAACAGTCTCTGCTCCTGCCTGCGATCATCAACCCATTTGTGCAGGAAACTAAATTAACCAAAGCTGCTATAATAAAAGTGAGTACGATGCTTATGTTCTGCGAACTTATGAAGAGCATAGTCACCGCTCAGAGCAACACGGAAAGCACTGCAGCGTTTCACCTGAAGAGTGAGATTACACACTCAGGCGTGTAGGAGTGTAATCAGGGCCCATAATCTTCTCCAACGCTGCCATAACAACCAGCTTGTAAAAGCCTCGTCATATGCAGCACAATGAGAGCAGCTGTTTACTTTCTAGAAAGCTGTCCAGTGATGGAGCTTTTCCCAGAGTCATGCATGTTTCTGCTCAGTGGAATATCAAAAGCCAGGGTGTAGTTGTCAATGACAGCATCTTCACTTCATGCTATAGACCTGCTCTAACTGATGGTGTATATGCACCACTCTCTGTGCAGTGTGTCCTCCTGGGAATCTTCCTGGTCCCTCTTCGTGCCATCCTTATGTTCCTGGTACTCATGGTGACATGGCTAGTGTCCATCATAATTACCTTCAGGCATCCTCTGAAAGCAGCTGTGGAGCCAATGACAGGCTGGAGACGGTAACTATAATACAGACACTATCCTACTGCATCACAGCCTCCTGCGGAGCTATGCCTCATGTGCGCCAGTTCACAGGCTGACATCAAAAGCCATGGCCTTTCAGATATCAGACTTACTCAGTCACATAGAAAACCTATGTGAAGTAAATAAGAGCAACAGCAAAAGTGTGTATTTTATCAGTGTTTTTACTTCGGTTTTGCTTCATGCACATTAAATATAGTTTTCTTTACTTGGTTGCACAGATATTTGAGACCTGCAGAAAGGGAGTTGGCTACTTACACTGTTAAACACAGATATTGATGAAAGAACAAAGTGAGATTTAACAAAAATATATTTTAATACAGTTTCACCTCATTAATAAAGTAGTGAATTGAACTAAAGTCAGAAGCAGCAGAAGCTGTGTATTTACTGGATGGTACAAATGATCAGGGTAATAATAGTTCCTGACATGACTTAAATAATGTGCTTGCTTCCTGTACATCTGCTGAATCATGCTTATTGATTATATCTGCACCACAAGCATTACCTCTGTTCCCCCAAGCTATCAGAAAAGTATTAGTGGGGCCGGAACTGAAAAAGTGAACCATCCTTTTATTGCAAACAAATGTTTGATGGTTATTATTATAAAGTCTAAGATGGCTATGGCACTATTTCTTACCCATTTTCTATATTATAAAAGTTGGCCTCATATTATATCTTTGAGGAAGTATGTGGGGAAATTTCCCTTTAAGAGTAACAGAAAAGTACACAATGATGCAATACTTCTTGTTACTGAACCCTATGATTCAGTCCATTGTTTAAAAGTTAACATTTACACCCCGGTCACACAGTAGCCCTGAAGATGATTATGAAGAACAACGTTTTGAAATATATATGTACAAACTTATCAGTCAAAAGTATATGTTTGAGTTTTACAGATTTCTAATTCAGCACATGCGTTGCACTGCTTTCAAGTATTTGTTTTACTGCTTAACAGATATTCTGAATCCAAAAATCGAACATGTTGTATCTAACGGTTATTCCAGGTTCATGTGTAGGAGGGTGATGGCTGCCTTGGGCAGGACTTACTACTTCTGCATGGGCTTCAGAGTGGTGGTCAAGGGCAAGCAGGTCAGCAGCAGTGAGGCCCCCATCCTAGCTGTGGCCCCCCACTCCACGTTTTTTGATGGGATTGTGTGCGTTGTTGCGGGCCTGCCCTCCACTGTTTCCCGTGTCGAGAACCTGGCTACGCCTATGTTTGGCAGTGAGACACTTTTCATTTTGATTGTTGTTTAAGTAGAGGGGTGTGGGCGTGTGGTGCTTGGAGAGGCTTACTTGTTCTCTCTTAATCCATTGTGTGTGTGCTCTTACTTGTGGAGGGCACAACATTCAGCACTTTCAATCACATATCATAGCAAACATACTTAATCATGTACAGTATGAGGATGTTGTGCATGTAAATACGATTTATTTCAACACCACTCTGTGGTGTTTCATAAATAACTGTCTCATAATGACAATGTCATGATTAAGTGGCTGCTTAACAATATTGTCTTCTTCTTAGTGTGACCAGTGTATTAAGATGCATCGTGCGTTTTGTCCTCTCTACAGGGATTCTGCGCTGTCTTCAGCCTGTGCTAGTGTCCAGACACGATCCGGACTCCAGGAAGAATACAATCCAAGAGATTGACAGCAGAGCCAAGTCAGGAGGCCGCTGGCCACAGGTCTGTCACCAAAGAAAACTTTGTCAACCACAAACGACAATAATACGTGTTGGAACAAGTGCAGATTACAGTTGCTGAGAAAATATATATTTACACTTCTTCTTTAATAATAGAGTTAGCTAAAAGAATATCATGGTCTCTTTGGTGAAACACTGTACAATATTTAACATTTACTAAAGATGCTTTGCTCCTCAGGTTCTGATATTTCCAGAGGGAACATGTACAAATCGCTCATGTCTCATCACATTCAAACAAGGTAAGGTACAAAATGCTCTTTTAATTTAATGTGATGTAAACAAATAAGTACTTTACTTCTATTGCCATTGTTTACAGCACGTCTAACATTTCCATTTATGTAGTGCAGTCTATCCACTGATGTGTTTTCAGTTGATGCACACAACTTATATAATCATACAGTCATTCAGCTTTCTTAATTTTGTAATGAGTTTTGTGTTTTTTTATTTTTAGGCGCCTTTATCCCAGGGGTCCCTGTGCAGCCTGTGCTTATTAGATATCCAAACAAACTGGTAAATGATTATCATGCAGCATCGTAATATTTCCCCGCACATATTGAGAATGAAATATGATAGATAAATAAATAAATAATGATTGACACCAAGTTGTAATCTACTAAATAAATATTCAGAGTCAGTGCTGAGATGAGTGATACTTTCTGGATATACACACTTATCAACCACAACTTTATAAACATAAATACACTGATGGTCATTAAACCAAACCTGAGCAACACATACTGTAGGTATGGATATGATGAAGCTTATATTTCTCTCCCTTTTTGTCTCACACACCTACCAGCTAACACATGTGCCATAATAGCCTAGTTTAATGAAGCTGAATGGATTCCTTTTCTCTTTGTTCTCAAGGATACAGTGACATGGACTTGGCAGGGTTTCAGCGTGTAAGTAGGCTTTAAACAGGCTTTTTTATGTTTCAACTACAGTGTACATGTTTGTTGAAGTTGGTTTCTGCTGCTGCATTGTCAACACTAATTAAACAAACACTACTAAAATACGCTAAGAGCACATTAATTATCTTGTATTGTTGGTATTCCTTCATCAGTAAACTTTATGTAACTGGCTTTCCTGCTTATGTTATGTGCAGGAGGACACTGCTGCTTCTAACACTGTGCCAACTGTACACCACAGTGGAGTTAGAGGTAACAGGCATTGTCCATATGTGCATAATGTCTTAACATAATGGCAAAGATAGTGTAAATGTTTTTGTTCTTCGTCGCTAGATTTGATTTTGTGTGTTATTTTATTTGCTGTTATTTATAATGGATTGCGTGATTCCCTAGGTCGAACACAGCATCTTTTTTATACCATTATATTTCAACTTCACTGATAATGAGTTAAACTAAATCAAGCTAAGTATGTACACCTTGATATGCTGAAATATAGTTGCCTTTATGCTTTATTCAAAGGTGCTGTATAAACTGAAGGACATGATGTTTTTAATCTGCTGGAGGGAATCTGGCTTCCATGCAGAGTTTTAGGAGTTTAGGTTTTCCTTGACCTGTCATGAGATCTTTTACATCTCTTTGCTCTGCTTTACAGTTTCTTCCCCTGCATATCCCCACAGAGGAGGAGAAGAAAAGCCCAGCTCTGTTTGCCAACAGAGTGCGAGAAACTATGGCAAAGTAAGTGTACTTGTAAAGTAAAGTATAAGTAATAAACACCATGTTAAGCACATATGGAGAACATGTAAGTTGATGAAAATGTGAAATAAGTCTGCTGTTTAACATATACATGACCACTATATATATGCTGTGTGTGTGTGTTTGCAGGGCTTTGGGTGTTCCAGTGACTGACCACACATATGAAGACTGCCGTCTGATGATCTCAGCTGGTGAGCTCACACTGCCCATGGAGGCCGGCTTGGTCGAGTTCACCAAAATCAGCCGCAAACTCCAGTAAGAACATGTCATTTAAGTACACAGTAAAGATTCATATGGTTTGGTTTTAATATGACATAATGCTTTTTTTTTATTGTGTCTGCTCACTCAGTCTGAAGTGGGACAATGTAAGGAAGGAACTGGAGGGTTTTGCAGCCATGGCCAGTTCCTGTAAGGGTGGACGGATCACTATTGAGGAGTTTGCCAGATTCCTGAAGTTGCCTGTTAACCCAGCGCTCGAGGAGCTGTTTGCACTGTTTGACAGAGTGAGACACGTTCATATCAAACAGTTTGTTATATTAGTTTTTAACCAGAACCAGAACAACTCAGATCCCTAAGTGAAACCAAAATAAATGACCACTTTAATAATAAAGTTCTTTTAGCTGGAACACAGCCAGAGCATGAGAATTACTACAGTAAGATGCAACATAAATGTCACTTCACTACATACCAGAGTAAAATTGTGAGCATGTCACAGTGTGAATTCAGGGTTTATACAACCTGCACCCACACCTGAACAAGAAACTATGATCAATGCAGTTTGGCCCAGTTAAATAATATTTATGCCAGAGGTTTAAGTGGGAAGAGAAGCGTAACATAATAAAAAATCATAAAACAGACTTAAATTTCAGTAGTAGAGAAATCACTTATGCTTATGTCTTTTGTCCCGTAAATTCCCTTTACTCCCTTTAACAGTCAAAACTGTTGACATTAGACAAGTGTTTAGGTTTGTAGACGATACCAAGTAAAATGCTATTATCATAATAATCTGTTTATTACACACTTGAATATTTTTATTGCTGTGTTTCTAGGACGGAGATGGCACCATAGACTTCAGGGAGTATGTCATTGGTGTGACCATCTTGTGTCGACCAGCTAACACTGAAGAAGTTCTTCGAATGGCTTTCCGGGTACGACAGAAATATTCTGACATTGTTAAACACCAAGTAGGGCCTGAAGAATATACAGAACAGTAGCTGAATATAGAGAGAAATGGACAGAGTAATATTCATGGTAGTATTTGCTTTCATGTGTCACCAAAGCTGACCACATTCAACTTTAGTTGTAGGTACATTTGACTTCTCTATGATACTGTAACTTTAAAACTAACTTTTAAAGTATTGATATTTCAATAAAATAAGCAGAACAGAATGCAACAAAGTAGTAATTTGAAGATAAATCAGTAAGCCCTGCCATTTGACAGTATCAGCAGTGCTGTAGAAAGAACAGAACAACCATTTAGAAAGACTTGGATAATGTCAAGTTAACAATATGTGTCTGTTGTGGAGAGAGCAGAGTCATTATGCTGGGCCTAAGGTCAAATATGGCTTTGGACAGACAGTTCTGCTGTTTATGTAATATCACTGAAAATATTAATTTTCTCAATTTGGTGTAAGATTTTTACTCACCTTCTGTTCCATAATGAAGCCTAAAAAACCTTTATGTTTTTGTGAATGTGCAAACACTTGAAAGTGAAAAATAAAGGTCTCCCTTGTTGTCCCATACTTTGCAGCTGTTTGACACAGACGAGGACGAGAAAATCACTCGAGAGGAGTTCACTGCTCTACTGCGTTCTGCTCTGGGTGTGTCAGATCTGAACATGACCAAGCTCTTTGAGGAAATTGATGCTGATGGCTCAGGTTTCATCACTTTCAGTGAGTAGACCAAGCCCCAAGCTACATTTTGTTTAGTCTTGTTTTGTATTTCCACCAGGACATTGTGGAGTGATTATACATGCAGTTATAGTCATGTTACATTCCTTTTCCAGTGCTGAAATGTATCCTTATGCTTTTCTCTGTACCTGTGATTATTCAGGTGAATTTCAAGCCTTTGCCACAACCCACCCGGAGTATGCCAAGCTCTTCACCACCTACCTGGAGCTTCAGCGATACCAGGCAATCCAGATGGTGATGCCAGGTGATCTGGAATTGGCTGGTCAGACAAGTTCAGGGCAAAAACAGGAAGACAGCATGTCTGACAAGAAAGATGACTGAGGCAGTATACAACTGAAAACACTGCTTATCTATACTGAGAGACAGAACAGTATAGTTGTTGCACTGAGGAGGTTCAGTGACTTTCAGCAAATTAAGTTATTTGCCACAGCAGAGCCATATTACAGTTCACGTGTTTGCCTATTTATAGATGTATTTTTTTTAGAGTGCTTCTGTTTTAAATTTTAGTGCCTTATAGAGATTAAAGAACAGTTTTTTCATGTGTCCATCAGTAAAACCAAGTCATAGGATATAAATATGTCAGAAAACTCATCAGTGTTTAAATTAACCGTCCTCAGAGTTCTAATATCACTGTCAGTGTTTTATGATATATTTCATCATGTTTTCATTGTAAACTGCATCACAGTGTTTTTGACTAGGATTGTCTGTAGTCGCATGACGTCACATGGGCTTAGACGTGGCCACGGCTTCGTATACTTTTTCATTTGTGTTTGTAGTATCATGAAAATGAGTGGAGAAATTGCCAAACCAACAGATTTTTTAAGATATTAGCAGAGTCCTCTGTGCTTTCTGTGTTACAGTAGAATTAGTGTACAATAAGCTTTACTAAGACTTTTCCAGTCTTGCGACCTGCAGATGTTCTGTATTACAACATTGTCTACCAAGAGCATACATGCTGTGCATTACAGTTTTTCCGGCGCTCAGGGACACAGACCTTGTAAGACGGCTGTATAATTAGCCAGAGGTTTGCTTTGCATGTGTATCTATTTGCATTTCTACTGAAGATTGTTGTTGCTGAGACAGCAGCATGTCTATGCAGCTTTAAGTTTACTAAAGCAAATGAACTACTGAAAATAGGGCAATTTGTGAGCAAAAAGGCAACCATGCTTCTTCACAACAACTTATTCCAGCGGGGTATGCTTTCTTATTAACTAGAAGCACTGTTACTTATTTAGCAGGGTACATTGCAATTATATTGAGTTATTTTTTTTGTTAACACTGCAAAGTTTGCTTTTTTCAAATAAAACAAGAAAACTAATTTATCCCTTGTCTGACTTGTGTTTTTTTATATTCACAACCGAGGAAACTTCTAATGACTTTTGTGAACTGTTTATAATGAGGCATACATTAAGTGTAATGAATGGAGTGTACTGCTGCTTCTCCAAACCACCACCAGGTGTCAGCAGTTCTCTAATGCACTTCTATCTATCTGTTTCTGGTCTGCTTGTGAAGACTAGTTTGAATAACTCATTGTTAGTTTTAGGCTGTCCTTTAAAATGAGGTGAAGGTCAGACAACAGTAGACTTTTAAGTTAGAATAGGATTTAAGGTGTGGCATGTATTGGTAAACACTGGAAAAATGCACAGGTGTGCAAGCGTGTGTGCAATGTAGGTATGTAAGTCTCAAGAGTGCTTGTTGTTTTTCAAAGCAATGGTAATTCACAGTGCACATAGATATTCTGGCTTATTTTTTTCTGATCTTACTTATGAACGTAATCATTAATTGTGAAAAGTTGCAGCAAATGTTACATTTAATCATAAAGGAACTGACAAACAAAAACAGAAGCTATGACATAGTGTGAATTATCTCTAGTTATCTCTATCTCTAGTTTTCATCTCTAATCTTAATATTTCAAGAAATCATCGTTTTGTCAAAGCCCAGAAAACCTATATTTGTTATTAAAACATGTGCTATAATTGCTCAACTTGTCTGTATTATAAGATTTTGTGTGTTCTACTCCTTTATATGGCTTTTTTATAATCCAAGCATACATAAATACAGTTTCTCTGCACAAGAGGAACATTCTACTTTAAACAAAAAAAACAATATACAATTGGCACATGAGACTTAGAATATATGCGTTCTCGTCACGTGCTGTAAATGCTTGTCTACATAAATGTAATTTCTCAAGCTGAAAATGTATGAAAATCTCTTGTATATCAGCATGAATTCAATAAACAGTTTTAGTTATTTCCTTCATTTATTTTCTTTCCCTCTTTCTTCCTCGTTTTCCGTTTATAACACAAGATATACAACATCCATCATCTATTCGACAAAACATGTCTTTTACTGTAAATGGGACCACAAACTCATTTTGGTGCAATATACTTATTCCTTATTAATTGCTGTCAGGAGAGTAGGCCACCATGATAAGGAGGCCATGATGCCAACACAAATCTAATATATGCTGTTCTAAATTCATCTTATGTGGATTTGATCGCATGCACATATATACAAACACAAAGCACAGTCTTGCTCCATATGCTCAAAGAGGCTGAAATGAATGATGAAGAGGTGCTTGCTTCATTAAAAGCCACTGTTAGACGAACTGTGATTACCAGCTGTGATTTCCACCTTCAATTTGTTTTAACCTTATCAAACGTACAGAGGCTCATTTTATTTTAATCAAAATTGATGAGAAGGCAAGGAATCAATTAACTCACATTGTTGCCGCGATTACAGCAGTGTGACTCCTTCCCTACCCGCACAGCGCCCGCTCTCCTCTTTGGCTCCACGCCCCTCCATCCTCCCTCTTACCACTGCATGGCTGTTGTATATTGCTGTTTCCATTTCAGCGCTGCCTGGGGGGTTGATCCTGCCGCAGTAGATTGTGGGAGATATGTGTTGGTAATCTGATTTGGTCTCCTTAGGACCTGAGTGAGTGAGCATCCTGCATTTGTGGACCTAACCTGGACACAGACCTCGTATAGCTGGGGAGCTCACTGTGCCAGGCGGGAAGAAAAGGTCAGAGTCGACAGGCCTCACTGTTAAATTGATGTGACATTACTGTGTGTCTCCGTTTAACCAGGTAGCCCAGCTTTTCCAGGCATGTTTATTTTCACAAACTTTTAAAGTATTTCCCCTTTGTAGTGTTGACAGGTTTCACTTCTAGGGGATACTTCAATATAACTCTGAGTATCGTGTTTTACGTTCCCATCAGTACAGGATGTGCGAGTTCAAAGTTTCGCCTCCCATACTACAAAACCACAACACAACAGAATCCTTCACTGTCGGTGCAACAGCTGAACAATTTTAAAAAGTGATTAGGCTTCTTTAGTGCATAATATTACATAAGAGGAAGAAATCAAGAAATATTTTGTCCTTATTCCTATGCAATAGACATTCCTGTTTATGACAACAGGATACCTCATGTGTTTATATACGTTCTTATGTCCTTTGTCTTGGTTGACAAAATGGAAGGACGCAGCATAGTGTAGTTTCTGTTAACATTAGTCTATGAATTGGAGATCTGCACATCAGTTACTGGCTAGAACGTCTGAGTGAGCCAAAAATACTATAAATGCTGGAATGGGCAAGGAAGTGTCAAAGGTAAACGGTTATATTATAATGTAATAATGAAGATGTCATTATGTTACTATAAGCGCTTTTCAATTTAATTCAGCATGCCATTAAGGATATTTTGGCAAAGTCTGTATGCCAAGTATAACTTATAAATGTCTGATTCGAACAATGCTTGGCAGCATAACATATCTTTACAAGGGAAGATGGAAGAAGATTAAAGATTGACACTGCTTTGTCTGCTCTCAAAGCAGATGTGGCTGCCATCCAGCCGCTCAGTGCAAAGAATGAATTAAACTCGATGTTTCCTTCTATAGACACTGGCATGGTTTTATTTATTTTTGTTGTGTCATTTACTCACAAGCACACAAACACAACACAAAAATGTTGCATCACCTTTGACTCCTGCAGACTTAGGCATGGCAAGCTGTCTCCTTCAGCTCTTTAGGGTGTTCCTCCACACCTCATTGTTACATTTCCTTATCACACCAGATGACACCTTGTTGATTTTCTCTCTCCTATTATTCTCTCAGGAAAGTGATTGTTCCTCATTTCCTGTGTGATGGTTTATGTGAACAGAGGAGGTCCTAGTGAGGGCAGGGTTTGGAGCTGTATGAAACATCAATGGTCCGACCGCAGTATCTGCACCCCAGGTTTGTTTTCTTCCTCAGTGTTTAGGGTGTTTCACATCTCTGTGTTTGGTTCTTTTCCAGATGGTTTTTGGACGACGGGCAACAACCTTTCCTGTGTAATATTTGAGGATTGGTCGTCCTGAGGTTGTGGAAAAGACATTAGTCTTTTGCTTGTCAGCGAGCCTGCCAAATAAGGTGTGGAAGCATTTATAGGTTTCAAAGGAACTTAAACTCATCCCTCCACACTAAGTGAGACGAGGAGAAAACATCTGTGCCCACTGTAACCGATATTCCTCTCAAGTGAAAAGCACATGTTACAGTGTTCTATTATGCAACAATTACATAAGAGAATGTTAGAAGTGTCATGGACAGCAAAAATATATTTGTTATACCAGATGTAAGTTCAGTCTGAATCTAATCTTTGGTATAAATCTTATTGAGACTAGTCAGTCATCAAGCACAATTTTTTTGTTCAAGCCCTCCCATAGTTCAAACGGCATTAATGGCAATTCTTTTTAAATGCTTCAATTGCTAATTGTGACACTTCTCACTGAATGTATACAATTTGTAAGAAGTAAGTCTTAACACTGGTGAGGGACTTAAATCTTTGCAGATACCATTAAAACCCAAAGACAGAAACTTAATTACACTTAGATGTTCATGAGATATGGTGAGAATTAAACCAGAAAGTTTTAATGGGGTGCAAAACAAAACAAACCCCACACTGATTACCAGGTGGTAAAGACCTCTGATTGCAAGTCTAAGGAATGACCAACAACAACAAAAAAAAAAAAGTTTACACTTTAAACTAGAAACTCTTTTAATTGCGTATCTAAATGATAACTTTCACATACAGCTCATCTATCTGGACTCAGTTTAGTTAAAACATCTCAGAAATGGTCATCCTTTTTTGTACTGTGAAGTTGTGACTGACTATATGAGATCATACACAACAGTGTGAAGATATGCAACGGCGTGAGTGCTTATGTGGGTTATTGTTGATCTGGATGTCTTTAGCTCATTTGGTAATTTACAATAAAAAACACATTTGTACACATTTACAGACATTTAGAGAGGCAAAAGGAGAAAAAGGAACAGAAGGCCAGATGAAATGCCAGGGTCAAGTCTGTGGTGAACCTGTGTCTTGTTTCATTAGCTTTTCATCTTAATGTGGAAGGGTCCAAACCTTAAGAAAGAGCAAGAGGTGAGATTTTTAGAACTGTTCAGAGTCAGAAGAGGGAATCCAGGGATAAAAGATTAAGGATGATACGTTTTTTCCTATAGAGCAGTCCCATACACCTCCGTGTTCACACCATGTCATTGTCCATTATCAATATATAACGTGCCATATGGACTTGCAATGTAAAATGATTGTAAGGGAAGGTTTCCATCAAATTGCTGCTGTACTTTACTCATGCCTTTAAATCTGAAGAAACCTATCTGTAGATGTACCTATTTATCGCTTCATACACCGTCATGACAATAACACAACACAAAACATGTTAATTATTGGCTATGGAATAAATACTGACTATAGATTATTCAAAATAAAGTGCAAAAGAATAGAACTAATTCAGGAGAAAACCAATAATAACACATTATTCTTCCTTGTTACTTGGTCCTTTGTTTTACCATCACTGCAGTTATTCAATCTTCACAAACAAAACGCCCAAAATCAGTCCTATTAGGGTTTTATAAAAACAAGCACTGGATGGCAAAGGGGACATTCATTGACTTTAATGGGATGAACTGATCAACCATATCTAATAGAAATCATTGCCCCTGGCAAAAGCTGCTGTAGAATTGAATTACACATGGAACACAATGCTTTTACTGCTTCGTAGAAAACTGTAATTCAATCTGTTTAGTACAGAGAAGAAACAGATAAAGTCAAAATTAAAAGATTTAAAAAAGTTTTGTTGTTTGACATTAAAGCATTAATGTTAAGGTGAAGTGATCTTATTTCGCCTATAAAATGTTAAATCCAAACACCTACCGGAGCCACAAAGACATGGTCTGTCTTTCAACCTGCTCCTAAAAAGTTAAAAAAATTAAAATAAAAAAACCTAATCATAAAAAACACGGACAAGTTTTGGATAATCTGTCTCCTGATCAAAATATTTGATTTAGCTATAGAAAACTTAAGTCGCCACATCATGTCTCTCTCTTCTCAGATTAGTCTTAAACCACTGTGTTCTCGGCTCTTTTGCACTGTCAAGTCAGAAGCAGATGCACAAGTTTAAATGAACTTGAGCTCAGACAAAAAGCATTCATGCGAAGTCGACATCAAACTGGAGAGAAAGTGTTCAATTATAAAATATCACGTGGAAGAGAGAGAGGAAACCGATTTAAAAGCTCGCATTTTATATCGTCTCTGCTGGAGAAGGCGAGTCTTATAGTTCCTTCAAAATGGGCAGTCTTCCCTCAGATGCATCTGGACAACTGCAGCTTCGGGTCATGGAGAGGTGTCCTTAACTTTACCAAGTACGAAAAGAAGCCTTTCAGTTGCAGTGCTTTAAATTGCTTTAGTAAGGGTGACATATTCAAATGGCCACTTATCTTTCTCATTGGCCTTATGAGTAATGTTTCAGGGAATTGTTTGATTGAGTTGCACAGTGCGCTCAGTGCGCGCGGTGACGTAGAGAGGAATTCGCTCAGATGTGTCTTTCACATGACACCTGCTATTGCTGTGCATCAGCTACTTCAGATATGTTTTATCTCAATGTAGTACTGGTATTAATGTGATACAGACGTCACATCTGTCTGCTACAGGAGGAATTATTTAGTCTATTCTCCCTTGGCTGTCCTAAACTGTATTTATTGTTGTGCGTAATGTATTGAAACTTTACGCACAATCACCAAACCTCGCCAAACTCTGCTCTTCTCCTCTCTTCTCTCCAGCCCATGTACGCTGAGTTGTGTGCTGTAGTTTCGGTGGAGAACGCTGGCTTATTCTTTTTTTGCCTTTGGAATTGCCGTCCTTATCCAAGCGTACCGACCATCAGCTCCGCCAGAACCCACAGGGGGCCGTAAGAGCCAGCGTGGGCTTCGTACGCACCGCAGAGAAGATGAATATCCAGGTTTTGCCGGAACACAAGCTCTCATCGGTGGCCCCGCTGAAACAGTGCAATGTGGAGAAAAAAGAGGTAGAACTAATACTGGTGAAGGATCAGAATGGCGTCCAGTACACCAGTTCTTCCATCATTACTACCCCTGGCCGCTGCGCAGGTCCTCCCGGATCCACCTTCGAAGACGAACGAGAAACTTGGGGCAAGAAAATAGACTTTCTACTGTCGGTCATTGGCTTCGCAGTGGACCTGGCCAATGTTTGGAGATTTCCGTACTTGTGCTACAAGAATGGAGGAGGTGAGTAAAAAATGTATTTACGATCAAGTGATGCGTTTACACGAATACTTTGAAGAAGTACTGTAACACAACCTGTGGCGCGCCGCCAGGTTTAGGTAATAATGGGTCGCGTAGGTGCACAAAAAGTTACAGTAGGCCTAAATTATAAGATGTTTTAAAAATTTGTCAAACGAAGTACAAACTCCAGCACTGTTAGATTAGACTGCGTGTTTCTTAAATCTCATTTAATTGGCTTTTGAAAAATTCCACCTGTGCGAATAGGGGAGTGGGTTTATTTTATATGACGAATGAAATAGGTTACCTTCTTTCATCAAGGCATGCAAATGAGAAAATATACTGTGTACAATCAACATCTTAACTGTATATTGTGACACCCATGAAAACTGTGCATCTCATTGCACAGTTGTGATTATTTTATTGGAATATTCTTTTTTATTATATAGATTTGGATTCCCCTTAGCCACCTTACCTAGGTAGTGGCTACTCTTCCTGGGGTCCCCACAAGCAAAAATGACATCAAAATACAATTGCAATTTCTACAACAATGAAAACATCAGCAATCAAATTATCATATGTCAGTGCATACTAATAATAATAAATCCTAATAATTCACAGTGGGAAACTGTTATTGTAACAGTTTATTATTATACTATTGAAACTATAAAGAAGTGCACTGTAAAAAACAAGGGAATGTGTGTAGTTAAGTCACTAACAACAGCCATTGTGCTCGTCTTTTCCACTAATCATTTCAAAAACAGATAAAAAAACTGTCTTTTTAAATTTTTTACATTGCTTTGAAGTTATTTTACTATTATGCTATGTTGAATTATTTAAATCCCTCAGTGGTGAGAAAGCGTTTTAGCTTACATGATTAAAGAAATGTCACCTTTCCTAGAAATATGTACTTTAAGCCACTGTTTTAAATATATTGTCAGGTTTATTTGTCTGAATCAACCTAAATTTGAGAATATGTGCCTGAACTCAGTGTTACTCACCAAGTCTGAATACACTGACAGATTGCCAACTTGAAATGTTTTCAGAACTGTTGAACACTGAAGCTGCCCTGTGGCGAGGGAAATAAAAGTACAGTGTGTGTGGCTGAATCAACAAAGGATTGTTTTAAACACAATGTTGTTTTACCTTCAACACTCATGACAACAGAGTGCTCACTAGAAGGTGTGCTCTGTCCTGTTTGCCTGCGTGGCCATTCACGTGGCAAAAATCAACATGTTGTGCTCAGTGGCCCATAGGGTCAACTTCAACACTGCCCTGTCAATCATATCGGCCCTCAGCAAAATGTATTCATTACTGTAGATAATGTGTCATTTGTGATGGGCAGTGTCAATAACAATTCAATTATGAGAGGTCATTTTCTTGTTGGTGGATGGGGCACAGCACGAAAATAGCTGTGAGCCTTGCACTGTATGTTATGGTGTTTTTCCAAGAATGTCAAGCCCATCAACACCACTTTTTTTTTCTTGTCCTTTTTTAGTCTTATGTTCTCTCTAGCACTTTTTATTTTCATATTGACCACCTATTCTCCTACATCATTTTTTACTCTAATAAAAACTGAAGTCACTCTAATACTTACAATTTAAAGTGTCAAATATACAGTAAACTGTATATATCGATTGCTTTCTTTTCAGGTGCCTTTTTGATCCCCTACCTTCTTTTCTTGGCCATTGCGGGTATGCCATTGTTCTACATGGAACTTGCCTTGGGCCAGTACAACAGGGAGGGGGCAGCTACAGTTTGGAAAATATGCCCAATCTTTAAAGGTGACATGTAACACACACAGATATTCCCAACTGCACAAATATATGAACCAGCATGTCTATGTACCTCAACCTTTCTCTAACCTCTTAATCTGCTGCTCACTCATGCTCTACTTTGCTTCTCTTCAGTGTCTTGCCCTTTGGTTTGATTCCTTTGTTCTTGCCCTTTTCCCCTAAAAGGTTCATAGGTGTCACTTCTAACTAATCTCAGTCGCATCGCCTCTTTCTCCGTATTTCTTTCACTTTGAAATCATGCTAGCACTGATTTAATTATAGCTACTGAGTATTAACAAAAACAATCATTTGATTATTTCCCCTTGTGACATAGATGTTCGTAAAAAGGAAACCCTACAAAAAGCTGGTTAAGCCCAACATTAGAGGGAAAATAATGTCTAGCAGCATGTATCTTTACCAGTGTAACTGTCCATAAGACATGGTTTCTTACCTTGTAGTCTCTTATTCAACAGATCATTATTTGATGCTGTTAGATAAGCACCTTTGCCTGCACTCCTAAATCAGCACCAAACTTTGCTTTCATTGGCTTCAGTGCTGAGGAGGGTTTGTTATTTTCCTGCCTAGAATGAGTGGGTGATGGGTTTATGGACTTCTCTGTTTTCATCTAACGACATCACATTCCAGTGGAGGCAAAACAACTCATCCCAGATTTATTAAAAAAAAGTATGCATTAACGCCCAGCGGATTTGAGTGTGTGAGTTTTTGAGAGGTTGGCTAAATGGTGTTTATCTGCATGTACCCTCCTGAAAGTGATATGTGTATCTTATGATGGAGGGACACAGTGTTGTTGTGAGTTGCATAAGGTCACAGGTATAAGGAAAAAATGACAATTTTTGATTGAATTGACCTTTTACAAAACTGTACAGAACTTAACTAAAGGGGAGAGATAATAGTAGCTGAAGTGATTCATATTACAGAATGATTTTCTTATAAGTCTTCCTACTATACATAATTTGTTTAGTACCCAGTAAAGCACTGTGTTGGAATACAATATAAATTTGTACACATATTTAGAAACTCAGTAACACATACAGTATAGCACAGTATGAATAACTCATAACTGTGTTTGTCAGGTGTGGGCTACACTGTGATTCTCATCGCCCTGTATGTTGGCTTCTACTATAATGTCATCATTGCCTGGTCCCTCCACTACCTGTTCTCCTCCATGACAAGTGAGCTGCCATGGCTCAACTGTGGCAACAGCTGGAACAGCCAGAACTGCACTGACCCCAAAGATGTCAACAAATCAATCCCCGTCAACGGATCTTACACCAAACACAAGACCACCCCTGCAGCAGAGTACTATGAGTAAGTGATTTTAAAATTCATAGCAATTCCTGTGTACATAAACACATTTAGACTGTACACTGCCTGGCCAAATAAAAAGTCACCACCTGGATTTCATTAACACACCGTTAAGAGCTTTCCGTTGGATAATTAAGTGACTGATTAATACATTTCAGCTGGCAACTGATTACCTTAATGCAATGACCAGGTTTTTCCATCAATGGATTTATTTCTTTCCTGATGGCACGGAAGTGGCTGCAAGAGTATGAGACATCATTTTGACACATTGATTGGCCACTAAAGAGTCCAGACCTCAGCCCCTTTGAGAATCACTGGGATGTGGCAGAGAATACTTATGCATAATACACAGCAGTCCAAGCCTATCATTAATATCAAAGTGTGTGCTGTAATCAAGGCAAAAGCTGGTCCAAGAAATATTAGATGTGTGACTTTTATTTGGGCCCAGACAGTGTATGATAAAAAGTAACTGAACTACTGCGTGGTAACATGACTTTATCAAAGTTTTAATAGGAATGCAATACTGCATTTTCGTAATGGGAGGTCTTTACAAAGATTTGGCTCTTTTGGCTCGGCTCCCTTAGTAGAGCTGGCTCTTATGACTCCTAAACGGCTCTTCATTTAGTACTACTACTACTACTACTACTTAATACTACTGTATTTAGCACTATCTGTCCCCACTATTCAAATAACACACCCAATAATACTTTAAAATTCATTTTGCCAAATCAATATCAACAATACAAATGCAACCCACAGTCACAAATACAGTTTTTTCACCTGCAACATTCTGTTAATGCTGTTATTAAAAGAAATGCTTGTTTTTTTTGTTTGTTTTTATGGATCTCAGTATCCTTACAAAACTAAAACCATGACAAAATGGTTTAGATTATTTGTCAATGAATAAAACTAAATGATAATATGAAAAGCAGTTGAATGAACACATCATCCAAAGTCTCAATCCTGGTTTGTAGAAACTGTATCTCCTGATTAGTAAAACTGTTTCATCCACTCAACAAAATATCTATGATTCAAAAGCTGATTTAGCTGCCCAACATGTGGCTCTCCCATTAATAAGAAGCACCAAGTATTCAATAATGTTCTGTTTCTGTCACCTGATGTGACATATACGAAAACAGCCCAGATTTCTTTACAAATACAGCTGCACACCAACATGAGAAGTTAAGCTAATTTAACTTTAGCTAGTGCTAAATAAATATCACTGTTTTGATGTTATCAAATGACTGTTGGAGTTTCTACATACACACTAATTAATAGACTTTTCTACTAATCTCATGATAGATGAGAACAATGTCTGTAGCTACACACAACTGCTCACAACGAGTTGGTGACAGCTGTTGCCTCAAAATCTCTAGATACTGTATATATTCATATCATAAATACTCACAATAACCACTTCACATCCTATTCATCCAATGTGCAATATAGACCTTCGTACAGTGCAATATGTATATATAACAAGTGCAATATGTACAGTATATATCTGCAAAGTACTCTTATTTTCACTTTATTATTTATTTTCTCTCTTCTAGTCTTTTTAAATCTTATGCCTCACAATGAGTTGACTGCACATTCTATTTCGTTGTTCCTTGTAAAAGTGACAATGACAATAAAGATTTATCTTGCTTTATCTTATCTTATCATAAAAATATCAAAAACACAGGACAGAAATGAGAGCAAGTTGTAACAGACAAAAACTAGAAATTTGTGTGTTTAATTTGAACAAGACTTAAACTTATTCAGAAACAAGTGCCAAAATAAGCACTGGTACCAATCACATCTAGGTTTGTTGTTTTAACTTGGCTCTTCGCTTTACAAGTTGTAAACAGAGATAACCTGGAAGCAAATGTGTACTTTGCAGATTCAGTAGCTAGAAGTATTTTTGCAGTTTGTGTTTTGGTCTTTTAGGAAAACTCTAGAGGTCTGTGTTTGGCTTATATTGGTGCCTGCCTTCTTGCATTTGCTCAGTGTTGCACCTGTTGCCATCCAGATGTCTTTTTGTTAGACTTACAACATTACTTCATCTGTAGCATTCGTTTGTATCCAGGGTGTATCCAATGGGTGGAATTGTTCCATAGAGTCTCCCCTGAGATGTCCTGAAAAAGCCTGGCTGTGGCTAATAGTCAAAATGGACATTGAGTAAATAAACCTTTTGCAGCAGACAGTTACTGTACATGTACATGTACATGTATGTGAAACTATTTCTTAGTGGTCTGAACCTGTAACATCACTAACGAGAAGCTGATGAGGGGGTAAGTGCTGTTCTTTGATCTTATAAATCAAACAAACTAATATTGTCGGTGGAGATGTGTTTGTAAGATATTGTTGTTAAAAGACCACAATGATTACACTGTCATCAGCAGCTCACCTAGGTTGCAATGTAACAGTAACATTTGCTTCAGCATTGTAGTTTGTGTACACTATATAAGGACCTCAGTATTATTATATGACCAACTGAACCATCCCTTTAGAATCTGATGGCTGAATCTATACTGAGATCATTTGTGAGACATCAAATGTCAAAATGCAGTGGTCTTTATCTACTTTTCACAGTATTTTAGTGGTTGCAAAAAGATCAAAGCTTTGATCTGCAAGTAAATGTAGCCAGCCTTCATAAGACTATCTTTGTCTACTATTTGCACATTTGGACAGTTATTACTGACACCATTTGGCTAAGGCACAATTAACTGAAGTCCAACCAACAACAGCGTTACATGGAAGTGATACTTTCTTGTTTTGTGAATGGTGTCTTTATAATACTAGTACAGTGTGTGCATCCCCATGGAATCACTATCCATGTGAAATGAGGGACCAGTCACTGAAACATGAGTAGAGAACTTCAAAATCATCCAGCCATAAATGTTTGCACTATAAAAGGTGTATACATAAAAAGTTCAACCACAGTCTTTGAAGTACATGAAAAAAGCTCCATCTGTTTATACTTCAAAGACAGCCAGTTCTTCCTCAGCTTCTGTGAAGTCTGACTGTGCAGCCCAAAGGAAGTCTGTGAAATGACTTGGACAATACAAGGGACACATGCTAAGCGTGACGCACAGAATACATTGAGTATGCCTCCCAGCCAGTCATCAGGCTTGTTGCAGTCCCATTCTGCTTGGCTGCACTGTCTCAGTATCCATGGATGTCTTTCAACTTCCATCAATCTTCAAAACATGACATATTAGAAGTAAGTACACTTTTTTTACTCAACATGAGGAGGTCAATATTCACATGAAAGCTACAGCATTGTGAATTACTACACACCTTTAAAAAAAGTGATGCAATATTCCATCAACATGGTCCATAAAATCAAAAGGCCGACGGTGCATTCTAGGTGGACTATTACACTTCAGTCATAGGACTAAAACAGTAAATGTGCTTAGACAATCTCACAACAATGGGGTACTTCAAGACAGATCTTGCATGAGGTTTGGCTCCATAGGGGATCGTAAATCCTCCTGATTTCAGCTAGCTTTGAGCACAGAAGCAATGCCAAGGCACAGCGTGAGGGAGTGAGGCCAACTGAGTCAACAATTCTCTTGCTTCACCTCTTCCACTCTTCCACTGTACATGAACAAGCCCTAGTGAGGTCCACTGTCTTCAGCTGTCATGAGTGTAGTTTGGTGTAAACTTAAATGGTAAACGGTAGCTGTATAAAGAAATATTGTTTCAGTCTTAGTTTATACCCGAGTCCATAGTGCTGAGAGGAATGGCAGAAATGGGTCATAATTCTCTGTGTGTTTGTCATTAGATTGACACATTTGACATACATGTAGTTATAAAAGCCAATGCTGATATAAAAATGCAAAGTATGGCACCATAACTGATGAACCAGGGGCCACTCTCTAAGTATTAAAAAAGGCTACTTCAATGCCAGTTATCAATTGAATATAGCGACTTCTCACAGGTGAAGGAGAAGAAGGCAACGATGGTGCACTAATATTTGGCATCCCTGTCTCCTAAAAATTACATTCGTATACATCTAAACTGCAGTGACAAACATGTTTTTGTGGAGAACGTATTTGCAACCACATTACGTTTTCTGTTAACATAATGATCATATGTTCAAACTAGTTCTGGTCCTTAATTCACGTATACTGCACATATTGTTCACTTTACTGCACAAATAACTTTAGTCTGTACATCATCTCGCCATTGAACATATTGCACATATTTAGATTGTATATTTAGATTGTATGTTTGACAGACTGTATTCATATATTGTTATTTATTTATTTTTTTACTTTTTTACTTTTCGTCTTCTATTTTTGCACAGTCAAATGGGGGTGACTCAGAGATACATTTCACTGCAAGTTGTACTGGTACAACTGTGTATGTGACTTGAATCTTGAATAACTCCCAAATACGTTGATACCTAACATATGAATAGAATGTACACAGGCAATGTGTTTTTGTGTTTCGTGGCTGGGTTCGGGCATTACAGCACCAGGTTAAGGTGAGGGAAAGACTGTGGGCTGGGTTAACAGACAAAAATCCATATAACGCTTCATTACACAATTTGAAACCAAAACACGTTGTTTCTTGCCTAAACCCAACCTCATCCAGGACTTTGTTGTCAAACTCGGCTCTGTGACTTCTCATCATTCATTCACAAAATACACTTCACCACAACAAGATCATTACGTTTGCTACAATGACGTAATCGCGGTTGCAGTTTAGTTCTATACAAACATAATTTTTAGGAGACAGGGTTGTCTTTGAAGGTTGAATTTAGTTTATTTATATAGTGCCAAATCACAAAACTTTACAGTGTAATGTTTAAGACCTTACAGAATATAACAAAACAACTATACATTACACAGAAAACACAACAATCCCACTTGAGCAAGCTCCAGGCAGTGGAGACCTCCCTTTATTGGAAGAAACCTCCAGTAGAACTAGGCACAGGGTAGGTGGCCATCTGCTTCAACTGGTTGGGGTTCATGGAAAGACGATAGTGAAAAGAACAACAAACTTCAAGAGGACAACAATGGGACACAAAGTTACTGACGTGCTACAGTGTTATATAAATGGGTAGAGAGGGGGAGAGGAGAGGGGTGCATGAAGGGAGGTTTCCCAGCGGTCTAAATTTATAGCAGCATAACTAAGAGATGTTTCAGAGTCACCTGAGCGTGATCTGACTGTGAGCGTTATCAAAAAGGAAAGTTTTAAGTCTAGTCTTAAAAGTAGGGAGGGTGTGTGTCTCCCTAACTTGACCTGGGAGCTGGTTCCACAGGAGAATTTAAACAAGTGCCTCACCCATCTCTATGACAATGGGCTTCTCACTTTGTGTGTGGCAGTTCAGAACATCTGCAGTAAAATTTGTTCGCTTTCTGATGTGGTTGGACAACATGCTGTACAAACTAGTTAAGCATGGTGGGATCTTCCCCCATTCTAAAACATATACGGTACTGGGTTTTACATACGTGTGTATTCACACACTACATACAGTCAGGGAAAATATTATTTGAACCCCTGCTGATTTTGTAAGTTTGCCCACTAACAAAGAAATGATCAGTCTATAATTTCAATGGTAGGT
>JAUBNQ010000017.1:20994528-21009058 GCA_032353495.1 Ctenopoma kingsleyae | reverse complement strand
AGTGTTCTAAAAGCAGTACAATTGTGACTCTTCCTTAAAGCTAAACTTGAAAACGCTAACTCTGATTTCAGCTAGACTTGTGGACTTGTCCAGGGTGTTCCCAGTGTCTTTCCTGAGGAACCCTTAAGAGGACAAGTGGTTAGGGTTATGGATGGATGATCACCTCAAAGCACTGACAGTATATGTTTACAATCATTAGCACCAGAGAGCTTTTTTCATCCTTCAGTCAACCAGTGTCAGCTTCACTCAACTCTAACAATTCCTCTTTAGCATTTCCCATTGGTACTTATGGGCTGAAGATTCCTCTCAGTTCACCAAACACATGTTCTTCATGGCAGCTCCTGTCACCACCTATGAGGTTTTTGTGATGAAGTTATTGATAGATCCCTCACGTGTTCCAAACACCACTGGCATTTCTAATTAGAGAAAGCCTATAACAACTACTACTGCTATTCCACACGTGAAAAGTCATTTAAGAAGGCGAACATTAAATTATAAACTACTGTTTCTTATACCGTGACATGCCTTGAAGGTGATACACTTGAGTGAGAAGTGTTGTGAATGATGTGTTGTATTCACTTGCACTTGCAGAGGCTAGCCTACGGGATCACTCCAGAACATGAGCATCATATGGTGACTGATGGAAATGTACGGCAATTCAAAGTAAGGGGAATTTCTCTTTTTAGCTATCAGTGTTAACTTGGTTACAGGGCTGCAGTTAATTCTCATTGAGTGTAGGGCTCCACAGGTAAGAATAAAACTAACTTATATTGCAGCAATGAGTAAAAAGTGTTAGTAATACGCAAGTATATGCATTTACTGATGCATGCACAGCAACCTAGGTAGTTAAATTGAATAAAATAGTGTGCATTTGACATTAAGTCACAAATAAATTAAATATTTTTTTGTTTTCCAGCTAAGACATTGGTTGGCCATCTGATGACAAACACCCAGAATCACCTAATTCATCCTCACATCTAGTGTTTGGCGTTCCTGTGTGCCACAATGGTTGGACAGACAAGGAGAGCAACAGGCTCCAACCTCTCTCAGCGGTCTCCCTCGCCTGTGCATTTACCACCCAAGGCCATTGTTGTCAACAGTCACTTCAAGCACTTTGATTTCAGAATCATGCATTTAAATACCTTGAAACTATTGTAGAGCTTTGGCTCATATGGGAGGGGCACGCCACAGGGAAAATTTACTGGTATATGCCCATGGACATTTTATTTAATAATAACTTTTGTTATGATTTTCTATAGTTGGTGATGAGACTGTTATGTCCTGGAAGGGATAAAAACTGAAATAAAAATCAAACCCATGTCCCCGTGTATGACTAGACATGGGATCAAATTTCTTCATAGGCCTGTGATTATTTCTAATTACTTTTATTACTGTCACCTCTTGTCACTCCCTTTGTTTGAGTGGCCTATCTGTGTCAGTGCCTTATCAAGCGAGACACTTATTTAGTTTCTTACAGTCCGTACAGGAAAATATAAATTATACTGTGTTGACTCAGGAATCCACTAAATAAAACCACAGTTTGTGGATGGCAAGCTCTTTTTGACCCAGTCCTCTAAAATTTAAGTCAACCCAACTGGAGGTCAACACTGCATCAAGGTTAAGATCTTTAGTAACCAGAAAGCAGGCCTGATATAAGACATTTGTGTCACATTGTGTTACAGAATATGAAATAATGCATGCAGCACTCCAACGATTTTAATAAAAATGAGGCCTTCATTCACCTTTTAAGCTTTGAAAGGCCAGACTCATAACTAGACTTTAACCTAAGACTGAGGCTGAACTTGGTCAGTACCTGGCTGCTCACTTAAGGTGAAGGGAAAATCAGCAACACAGATGGCCTAAATGTTACAGTTTTGTATTATTGTTGCGTGTGTGACTTTCCAAATGTTTGTCTGTTCAGTGCTTCAAAGGAATTTCTGTGGCTTTTCCTCCAAATAGACAGGGAGTGAAGGAGAGAGTGTGTGTGAGCGTGTATTGGAATTTGTTGCCGACAATATGCTGTTAGTGTACAGTACATGGAGGAGTTACAGTTTTCAAATGACTCCTTCACTGCACTGTATTTTAACTCTTATATTAAGTGAATCACGACAACTTACATTTTCATATCTTGGAATGTTGCTTTTTTCATCACTACAGAAGTGCCAATGTGGTCTTTTAGAAATGTTTTAATTATCTTTTGTTTTTCTTTTTTATTTATTGGAATGAAGTTGAAGTTGAATTTTAACCTTGAATCGTCACAAAACACCCTAACTGAAAGGAATAAAGCCAAAAAGAAAAAAAATCAAATATATGTGTAATATATAAGATTAAATATATATAAAATATATTCTTTTGTTATATCTAATCTTGTATTTATCAAATTGTTTATAACAAAACGTGAATGTAAAGTATTTTAAACGTAACTGTCCACAATCATAACATTGTGTTTGATGTATAGTTAAGATAAAGTAGTTCGAAAAAAAAAGTATTCTTCATTATTACCGTGGGTTACTTTGTCACATATGAATATGAACAAATACACCCTGGCTTTCCTGGACGATGTTTACAAAAATACTGTGTACAATACCACTGTCCTGTTGAACGTGAGTGACAAATATATATGAAGAAGTCTGAAGTATTCACACTATGATAATAAAGAATTTCTTCTACACTTAAACTTGAAGATCATTTGCTGTGATTTAACATCAGTTTTCTGAGATCTTTCTTCATTTTGGGATCTTAAACTTTGCTGATGACATTACTTTAATGTTCAGATACAAATGTACATGAAAGAAAGTCAAGGTAGGCAATTTCAAAATTCCTACACATTTTCTTTCCTGTAAAAAAAGGGACACCTACAGTTCAATGCAAAGATTTGGGGACATATTTTGTTGATTTTTTTAAAACTGGGAAGTAATATTGAAAACACAATATTGTCAACAAATACTGAAGCATAGTTACTTTTTATGCAATATATCAAAACTGTGGCATGAGCATAAGAGTTGTTAAGTTTCAGATTCTTTTCACAAGGTCTCAGACCTTTATTAGCTCATTAGGCCTGAGGAATGTCAACAGCTGGCTTTAGGAAATTTTAGTTGACGCCACTTTCAACACTTTATAAATACTTTCATTTTCAAAAATTTTGCAAACACCCAGCAACCATGGGCTTCTCTAAACACCTGTGTCAGACTAAAAATTAAAGTTATGTATGCCAACAATGTAGGGCAAGTCCCCGCAGATACTGTTAGTGTTTGGTTTGTTTTTTATGTGCATACTGTAATGTTGGTACAGTGTTCCTGCTGTGACAGCATGTAAGAAGGAAAAATACAAGACATATTCACAAAAGTGACAAAATACATCACATGCAAATTTGCATATTTGTGACATCATGACAAATGACTGTATTTAGAAAAGTAGATTTCTGCACCTAAAGCTACTTCAGACTTCAGAAGCTTTTTATTTAGACTAGAATTACAGACTAGAATTGAATGAAAACTAACTTATAAAATTAACTCATAAAATGAAACCTAAAGCAGAAGTAATTTAACAGGATTGGCATGCCAGATAACTAATTGGTCATTTCAGCTCATTCATGCTTTTTCCTGTGTGCTAGTCATTCATGCTTTTTGTGGTTGCTGTACTGAATGTGCCTGCACCAACCATAACAGATGACATTCACTGACAAATTTTAGCAACTTAAGAAAAGTAGCCAAAGCCTGCCCCAAAACTTGCTAGATTTTTCACTTTTTGGAAAGGTTTCAAATTTTGCAATCGCCTAGTTAGCAACACTGGAAGGGGGAAGTTTATGTGACACCCACATTTATACTTGGATTTAATTTAATGTAAACTTGTTCCCCGATTACCTGAGAAACCTGGTTTCTTAAGTGCATGTAAATGCACTGACACATGGACGGAATGGGAGATGTCAGTGAATGTCAAAAAGCTAATGGTAGATAATAGGGTCATTTGAGATGAACTGTGCCTTGCAGATGAGAGCATGTGGCAGCAGCTAATGTCATAGACAAAAAGCTGCAATCAAGACAGACTATCTTTTACTAACTTTTACAGCAACATTACCATCTGTTCAGGAAGTCAGAAAACTCACATCCTTTGAGGTCAGATGCAGAATAAATAAAATATTATTTTGTCTCAAATAATTGTTAATTGTTCTCTGTTGTTGTTAAAAAGCTACACAGGTGATGGCATATTTATGGTTTAACAGGAGGAAAACCAGTATTTCTCCTAGTTGAAAGGCTACAGAGGGTAGTACAATGAAGAACGCATTAGCTGAATGGTGCGTTTAACGTTTTCATATAAGTGTACAACAAGTGGCTTCAGCAGAGCAGAGTGGAGAGCTGCTTCTGGGACACTTCTGAGACATGCCGTAGCACAACTGGAAGAATCATAAGCATTGACTATAGTGGTAACAATCTCCTCAGGTGACAGTGTAGGAGCTGGATCACATCTTCACTTCTAACTGACACTTTCACAAAAAGAAAGAGATGCAGCTATAAAAGCTTAAATCTGATAATTAAATGCATTCCACAAATCATGTCTAAATAAGCAAATTGTGCAATCAAACTAATTAAAACCAAACCACACAAACAATCCAAATAAACCTGAAAATGCACTTTGTGTAATGAAACAGAAGCCATACAGCTAAGAAAATATAAATTTCCTGTGACAGTGCTTTGTCTGTTTATTATCAGATGAAGATGACTCGATGACTTCAGTTTGCTATGGCAGTTTTGCACTTGTCTGTGCAGCTGCTCAGGAATTTCTGTTCAGCCTTTATAATTAGATGAGTGTTATGTTTGGCAACACAAAACCCCAAACCACCAGGTGGTATTAATGTTGTGGTTGATCGGTGTAAACACATATGATCTGGAACGCGGATCTGAGAATGAACTTGCAACACCAGTCCTGAATATTGAGTCACCCAGCTTCTTATTCATGGACTCAACATCTTGAACTGTTTACAGTGGGATGATTACACGACTTTAACACCACCTGGTGGTATTAGTATTTTCCACACAGTTTTCTATTTTGCTCTTTGGGCAAATATTTGTCATTCATAACTGTTTTTTAATAATTAAGTTCTTCAGAATTTAAAGTACTGTAGTGAATATTGCATCATATTTGGAGTCTATAAGGGCAGACATAGTTAGGGCCCAGCACGGAGCCCACAGACAAACCTGATTGAGACTCATATTTCATTTGTTTTTAAACCTTGTGGAGTCCAGGAGCCCAGTCAAATCATATTCATTGGCTTCCATTGCCATTTTGCAGTTTGTTTACACTGGAAAAAATATTCTTAGACAATACCTTCAGAGTAGCGTGGCAGTACAGAAACTACACTGCACGGGCTGCTGCATTGCATTTGCAATTATGATGTTGGTGCTGGTTGGCCATGTGATCCTACCAAAAAAGACAGAAATAAGAGATGAAACTACCACTGGCAGCAAGTGATGAAGAGCTGCAATGCTAACAAGGATCTACAGGTGAGATGAGATAGTTTACGCCCTAAAGAACTCTGACTAAAAAAAATATTATTGGTGATGGTGAATTATTATTCTTACATAATAGTAAGAATGTAGTTGTAGAGGTTTTGAATTATTCGGGCTAATCACACTGTACATACCACTCGTCACTTTGCATTTTCAGATATCTAAATTATAGTCAGATTAAACCTTTTATCTTTTACGGCTGCTTGCCATATCTTGTTACCTTCAAGGCAAGATCACAGGACCAGAGGGCATGCGGGCAGGGTAAAAAAAAAAAAAGAAATACATTGATCTTGGCCAAGATCTAAGACGACTTTAATTGGTAAGACCAACAGCCTAGACAGGGATAAGTTAAAAAAGTGGGTGGGTTACACCTGAGTGCAAAAGCCCCAAAATATACACATAAAAAACACACTAGGCTGAAAAGTTTAAAATTGGCCTATGTAAATGAAATTAAGTCCTTTTCACCTTTGACCAATTCCAGCAGCCCTTTTTACACTGCTTGTTCCACACCATATTATATTATATTATTATTATTATTTTTCTGCTTTGCCATTTCTGTATAAAATATACAGAACCATTGCTGACTTTGTATGACGCATGAATATATTTAAAGAATTGGATATTGGTTTAAAACCCTGCACTGATTCACCCCTATGTATGTTGCACAGTGGTGCGTTGTCTAACAACATCCTGATTTTTACAGACTGCAGTATTAAAATTGCCCATGTGATTCTCACACTTTGCGTTTTTGGGGCCATAGAGCATGCGCACTCAGGACCTCGTCCTGTTGTGCCTTACGATGCCCTGTACAGATAAATGGGGGTCAAATAACTGCAATTTGGGACAGTTGCAGTTATGCAGTTTGGTCACTAGGCCAAATTTCTTCACTGCCCAGCATTGATCCTGAGAGCTTGGCATTATGGTGGCAGTGAATTGCAGAATCTTTGCTAGTTGTCTGTGGAAATGGGGGAGGTTACTTAGGGATGGCAGTAGCCTCTGAAATGCTGGGGGTGTGTCTGGTGAAGTCACCAAGAGTGGCAGACCAGATATTTAATGTCATAATGTGGTTTTACACAAATACTCTATGTAAAACTCAACAATGCTCTCTTGTGAAGTCGTTATCTCAATGTTCTAGCTGTAATCTCTGCTGTCTCTGTCTGCAGTATGGAGGCAAGCAGCCTGTGGCACTGTTATATTAGTGTTATTGAAGACTAGATTGCTTTTATATCAGTCTTCTTTGCTTAACCATCTTTTTAATGTTGAGGTCATCCCTGTTTCTCGTGCACCCTTTCCTATTGAACTTTCCATGAATATGCTTTGATTCAATACTCGACCAGCTCTTTTAGAAAACTGTATGTGGGCAACATGAAATTTATAATAGCCTTGGACATTTAATTTCTTGGTTGTAGGCATAAAGAGCATGCCACAGCAGCTCTTTAAAAAGAAAACTGGAGCATTTCCTACTGGATGTGTTTCACTTAGTGTAAATAAGCAAAACCATCAGGATGTCAAATTAAGAGCATTAATATAGCACGATCTCTGTCTAAAAGAGGTCAACATTACTGTTGCATGTGGTTGGGTGTGATAAGAAGTGGGCTCTGCGCTAGTAACCACACCCAGAACTTAGAAGAACGCATAATATTAACAGTTAGTATTTTCCCACCTACTTTTTTACATGTTTATGTTTATTTGTCTTTTTTGTTTGCTGTGTGTCCATGTATATATTACAGAACGTTGTTATTGGTAGTTTGTTCAATATAAATTTCTTAAATGTGGAAACACATTTAATTCTAATACAGGGTTGTGTTTTTATGCATCAAACCGTCAACAAAATGTTTTATTCAATGCAATAAAGCAGGAAAGGGTAAATAAGATAAAAATGATAAATTATAACATAAAGAAAACATTGCATTATGCTGCCAAGATGTGATGCTTATGAAGTGACTATCACTTGCCATGTTTATTTATTTATTTATTTATATTTAAGTGGAAATGGCAAAATTTCACCAGATAAACAGATCAGATTTTACACTTCCATAGTTGATAACTGCCCCTTTGAGATGCTGTTTTGAAATAGGGCTGGTCTATCAGTCTGTGTCTCATGCATCTCATCTCTTTTTATCTTTGCCCTGCTTCCCAGTGCCTGCAGTTCTACCTCAATGCAAAAAACCACACACATCAAATTTGTTTAACCAATAAAGGTCAGGCTGGACTACCATAGACTGCTTCTTAATTGGCAGCTCTGTACGGCACTAATGTGATTGGGACAAAGGTAAGCCATTTTTAATGTGCCTCTCTAAACTGAGGACTTGTTCTATACTCATAATCCAATTGCCCAGAAACAATCCATGTGACTGAAAAGTAAAATCCATTTGTGGTTGGCAAGAACACAGGAAAGAATCCTGACACACAAAAACAGTAGTGAAGGTGCAGCTATGAAATGTGATGATTCCCTGTGGAAAATGTTCTGTATCCAAATCAAAACATGACTGATTTAACATATGCTTTAAAAATGTTCTTGTGAAACGCAATTATGTGGTAGATATACTCCAGTTGATCATGGTCAGCTCTTAGTATTAACTCTCTAGTTGTAACCCATGAGATCTGGCTAATGTATAAACAGTGCTGTAATGCAAGCTTGCTTCTTGTTCAAACTGTATACATATGTATATCTGTGATATATACAGCTACAAGTAAACATAACAGATGTACTGTATACCCCGGTGCTGATTCATCATTTGCATAAAGGTTTATGTGGAGTTTAAATCCATAGCTGTTCAATTCAAGCTGTGTGGGTTGAATAGAATAGGTCAGATAATATAAATCTTTCTTTAGCATAAAAATATTGCCTTGTTTTTCTTGGAAACATGAGGAAAACTCAGTGAGTGATGAACTTTTCCACCATGATGTCCAAATGTGACAACAACTTTCTTTGATGCCGGTTCTTGAATGCGTGACTGTGTTTCTATTTTGATTAATTCAGTGCTCCATTACATGTTTTCCATTTCTAAAAGTTATCAAATTTGTTTCATTGTGTTCTATACAACAGTTCTATTGTCTCTTCCAGTTAAAGGTGAGGGATTTACAGTACATCATATTGCACTCTTTTTCCAAATGGGGTCACTGAAGTCTTGGTAGACTTGGGCAGTCAGCAGCCACAGATGTGCTGTGCACATGGCATGATGGTCAGCATTCCTCAAAGTTAGGAAACTCCTCTCAGCTCCCATGGGTACACTTTGTGGATGATGTATTTCCTGTTTATTTCTTAGGCCACCCCTACAACTGTCAATACTACTAACAAGTCCAGTCTTCGCAAGAAGATGGAGAAAACTGTAAAGACTGTGCCACCCTTTCCTCCACATTTGTGGTTTTAGCCCATTCTTTACCCAGAGCTTTGGAAAAAGCAGTTCCTGTTTTTCTGTTTCTCTAGTGGAAGCAGCATGAATCTAATAGATGCCGAATTCTGATTTCCACTTAAGATATAGTTACGTAAGGCCACAGATTCTCAGAACTCTCTGTTAACATTTTTGACCTCAGTAAACTCAAGAGGTCAAAAATGAGAGAGGAACTTAATTGAGTTCATATCAACGAAAGTCAAAAACAAAAAAGGAATCTGCTGGAGGAGTTGTTTAGACATAATCTCTGGCACTTCCACTGTGTGATAAATCAGTTACTGTATAGCCACAGGTGAATAAAAAATGTTTATAATTTTTTGTTCTACTTTGACAATTTTGTTTTTGTTTAGCAACTTGCACGGTCATCAGCAGGACCCTTATAGATAGCAACTGTACAAGGGAGAGACCTGCATGGAGAAGAACACACATTCTTACATGCATGTGTGCATATGCATACTTTTACAAGAATACAGGCGCCCACACACGTACTCTACCCATACGCAGACACACACGCATACATACTTCCATTGCAGACCATAAAAATCTGATATAAATCCTTGAGGGAGGACAACTGTGAGGTTCACATTTAAAAATAGAAACAGTGTTGTTCTGCAAAGTCTCCACAAAAAACTGTCAAAAACGTATGCTGGAAAATCACCTAAACTGAGCAACATTATGAAATAATGGGCTGCACACACAAACAGTTGTCCATTCATTTTCACACTGTCAATATATTTCTATGTTTATGTAACACTGTATATGAATCGAATGAATGGGTTGGGTGATTTATTTAATATAAACTAAGCCTGACTTGAGCTTGTGTTCTTTTATTTATTGCACTTTTTTTTCTCTCATGGTACAGCTACTATAATCAATTATGTTATTACAAAAATAAACTTGCAGCTAATAAATGTACAGGTTTTGGGTAGTAAATTCTTGTGACCCTCACAATTTGTGCTAATTAATAGCAGGTTTTTCCAAACGTTTACAGTGAGTACATAGTTTCTTGGGCTCTACATTCATAACTGGTCTGCACCACATGATGTATATCTCAGATAAAAAAAATACTGTTGACACCGAAGACATTTTATTTATTCATTCATTTAAAAGAAGAAATACAAAAATAAAAAATCAAAAGAACAGGTCAGTAAGACTGAGTTATGTTGCCTTCAGAATAACTCAGTTATTATTCAGTAATTACTTAGGTACAGTTGTCAGTTGTCTGCCTTGAATTAACAAAAATTTAATGAATCATATCAGAACCAGATTAAACTGAATATGAAAAACCTAGTGCAGAGAATATTTGAAATTAAAATTCAGTCCCATTTTCAGTGTTTGTATGATTAAAATTACAATACGCATCTTAAGCTAGCACTAACATGAGACGTAAAATCAATCAACTGTGCTCCACCCAGCCCTATCTCTTGCTGCTCTGCTGTGTTTTGCTATGCTCCAACATGCTCCAACATGCTCTACCATGCGTTTCAGGTAGCCATTCTAAATGCGAATGCTCCAAAGTGTATTAATAAGCAGAAATAATTGGAATTCCATACTAGTTGCTCATAAACCTTTATAAAGCCATAGCTCTGCACTGTTGCTGTTCAGGGTCACAGGAGGCTTTAAGTCAAATAACATGCTTTATATTAATGTAATAATTTTGTGTCCTGTTGTTTATTGGGTTATTGATCATAATGAAGTTACATTGCCTCTTGTCCATGCACTGTTTATGTGTGCATTTGGGCAAAAACATCTGTTTAAAGTAACATCTACAACACAATACATTGTGCAAAAAGTGAAGGGTTATAACTACTTTATGAAGCCCTTGTATTTAAACATGTCAGTGTTTATATGCATGCATATGCATCCACCAATTATCATATCTGCTTTTCCTGTTGAGGGTCGCAGGGGAGCTGAAACCAGTTCCAGCTGTCATTGGCCTTTCACACTCACATTCAAACCTATTAACCAAATTGCAAATCTTCGGACCGTGGGAGCACGCCAGACTGCACAGAGACAGTGGTAATCACACCACCACCTTGCTACCGGTGCATGAATGTGCCAAACAGTAATTCTCTCTTTTTTTGGTTAGCATGGATTCCTGTCAGTATGTCTTTGGGCATTTGCAGCAGTTTGTGTTGTGTTGTTTTTTTTGTTTTTTTAATGTTAATTAAGTGTATTAAAAATAATTTATTGTTTTTCCGTTTTATTATTACTTGGTGTTAGTTGGAACACATTCAAATTGGTTTACGCATATTGAATGTAAAAAATATTAGGGTCTGACAATAAAACATTGACATGAGTTCACTTACTAGCAATCTCAGACTGGGGTGATAGTTGACCTTTCAGCATGACAATGGCCCGAAGCATACTGCTAAGACAATGCAGGAGTGGCTTAACAACAAATCTCTGCTGTCCTTCAGTGGTTCAGTCAAAACCCAGACTTAAGCCCCCTTTTTGAAGCCATTTTAGTTTCATTGTGTTCTATACAACAGTTCGGCAGGTCATGGGCCATTAGAAAAGTGGAGAGCACCTGGAAATTGCTTGATGTCCTGGAGTATCGTAGTTTGCAAAGTTTTTGTCATTCTGATTGTCTGAACTATAAATTAAGAGTCTGGAAGTTGAGTCATGGTAACTGGACCCAACTTGCCATGACTCAACTTCCAGACAACTTCACCTGGATGACTGAGATTCTTCACAGACATAAATTAAGATTCCTCAGCTGCTCCTCATGAGGTTTCTTCCCTTCTTTTTTTTTCTTAAACAATTCAAGTCTGTAAGGACAGAGAGAGCTGTATGCTGTACAGATATTAAATTCATTGTTGCAATGGACTGTATACTATATTTTATTCGACAACACAGGTTTTCAGAAATGAAGCTCCAGGATTACACCCTAATGATACCCCACTCGTGGCAAATCTATGGCAAGTAAAAATCTACTTCATCGATTTTGGAATATGACTGAATCATCCAAAACACATGCTAGTATTGTTTTAGTATTGTATAAGTTTTACCATCATTAGAATCTGTCATTTATGACTCAGACAGTGTCACACTCACACAACCTTCTCAACTCAACAGTCAAGTGTCAAAAGTCACTGTAACCTACTTTACTTTACAAAAGGCAGCTTAACAGTGATTCAGTCATTTTACATGGTAACAAGAATTTTATGGACACATCTAAACTAAGCTACATGTTAGTGTAAGATGTTATGGAACTTGGCCATAAGTTCAGCTCTATGCAAAAGAGCATTGCAGTGTGTTTCTATGTGGAAAGGAGGGTGTAGTGGTAGTACCGATGGTAGTGAGTCAGAAAGATACATAGATCATGGATGTAGCTACTAAAGAAATTCCAATGTATGCATTGCTGACCCTTAAATTTCTGTTGAAAAGTGAAGTGCTGTTTAAACTGTACTTAGTTATTGCATTGAAGAATTGCCTGCAACATCTTAGCAAGTCTCTAGATGAGATGGACCACAGGTATATCTATTGTTTATTGTGGACTATTGCATTTCTAATGTTAACAGAAAGGGAAACCTTCACTCATGACTTTCTGTTCATGAATGTTGGTCATTTCTACATTTACTGTATGTTTCACATATGGCGACATCTGAATCTGCATGTATAATGGAGTATTTTAAAATACAATCTATAAAAATTATTGGTAAATCTATAATATAAACAATAAATGTCTTCACAGACAGTGTTGAGCTCCAGCATGTTCAGTTAATTCAGTAAACCAATCAACTTTACTTCTTACCAAGACAGAAGTAAATGCTGGCAGAAGAAAAATGTGGACTCAACCCACAGGGAAATCTTCATTTCTATAACTTCTCATTGTTGGCCAATTTTTTTTTTTTTAACTATTACGCAATAATGACAAGTACAGACATAAGATGACGTGCAGGGGCTATCTACAAAGACAAAGCAGAGCAAGATAGGTCAAACACAAGCACATCCTGTCAGTAACAAGAATGTTTTCACCTAACAGTTTGTTAATGTATCTGACTCTTTAGATGTCTAGTCCTTGGTTTTGCCTCAGTTTTTTTTCTTTCTCTTTTCCAGAGTCATTTTCTCTGGTTTTACCTCTCCCTCTCTCTGCATCTCTTCTGCCCTCTCATTTATAATCCTGTTTGAGCTGGTTCCTAGTCTGCAATCTGTCACAGAATGAGCATGGTCCTGATGTTATCATGTCCATCAGCAGTAGATGTCTTAAAAGGAGAGGAAGGCCTGCATGTCACACACTAACATCTGAGCACATGTCCAAATGTTTGTGTCCTTGGGTGTATCTCTTAGGATAATGAAAAGAAAAAAAACAAACACAACACATATGAGAGTACTGGCAGCAGGCATATTGAAACTTCACTTTATGGTAACAGTAATAAATACATGGTTAGGGTTTGTCACCGTTTCTTTAGTGTCTAGGCACAAAGACTATTAAGAATTAAACTCTTAGCTAACTAGACTGGGACTTTTCATGTCTCATCGCCTCTTCTTCACATCTGATTGTAGGCTGGATTGAAACTGAAGAGTTACTGATTTTCTGTAGAGCCTTTATAGTGACTTGGAGACTGACAAACCTTCTGCCATGACCAGATGAGTATTTATAACATTTAGTAGTTACATTTAGTAATGTAACTAAACTTTAGTAATGTAATGTTCAGTATTTAAAACAAATACTATGTAGTGAGTAAATTGGATTTGAAATAACATTTTTGCATGTCACAGCGGTATTTATGTTATGTACCCTCATTGATATAAATGAGGTCAACTAAATAACAGAAAACCTTTTCGGAGTATAGTGCAATACAACAGTAGTACCTCAACATCCAAAATGACCAGAGAGTTGAACATTATCACCTTCACAAAGGGAGGACTTGTTGCAGGACTGTTTTATTTGCATTTATTTTAACTCTTTACTTTAACTTTAATTACCTGAACATTTTTTCTGATACATTCAGTATGAATATACTTGAAGCTTATCAAATACATAAATTAATAATATGTTGCCATTACAGTAATATAAAATTTTATCTGTAAATATGTTCCCAAATGTACAAAGCTCCTTGGCTCTTGCAGTATATAAAATGTGATTTCTAGGTGACCAGATTGAGTGAGGGACTGAATGAAGCTGAAACATGCAGAAGCCCAATAAATATTCTTATAATAACATGATGTGTTCCAGTCCTATAGCACTGATTTCTAATAATAACTCTTAATCCAAGAAAAAATAGTGTCCACACACAAAAATAATTGAACTGCTATCACTTCTAACCACATCCACATTCATATTACTGCACATTCATATTGTAGAATAATGGGGTGGTTGATTGCCAACAAAGCATTTCCATTAATAAATAAGACATGCTTGTTTGCCCCTGCCTAATACCAGTGGTCAATATACTTATTTTTGTTATTTATTTGTCACAATAGATAGATAGATACATAGATAGATAGATAGATAGACACAGTGTATATATATATATATACTAGGGATGTTCAATATTGGCTTTTTTACCAATATCCGATATACCGATATTGTCTAACTCTTAATTTCCAATACTGATATAAACTGATATCAATATATGCGTGGTCCCCCCTCACAAAAAAAAGAAAACCTAAATCATTTTA
>JAUBNQ010000017.1:20948826-20965034 GCA_032353495.1 Ctenopoma kingsleyae | reverse complement strand
CCATCTGTCTCAACCATTTGGGTTGAATGGAAAATGCAGAGAGAGAAGAAAAGCAACAAGAAGCAACAGAAAAAAAAACACTGAAGCCAGGGATATCAGCAGAAATGTACAGAGAGACAGAGGTAGAGAAAAAGAAGCACATCTACAGAAGAAAAAAAAGACACAAAGTGAATGTCAAGCAATGGTGACATATAAATGGATAGTGAAAGGAGAGGAGAGGAGCTCAGTGTATCATGGGTGACCCCCTAGCAGACTAAGTCTATAGGAGCATAACTAAGAGATGGTTCAGAGTTGTTTTAAGCCTATTCTTAAAAGTAAAGATGGCGTCTGCCTCCTAAACCTGGACTGGGTGCAGGTTCCACAAGAGAGGAGCTTGATAGCTAAAGGCTCTGTCTCTCATTCTACATTTGGAAACTCTAGAACCACAAATAGACCAGCTCTCTGAGAGGAAACTGCTCTGTTGGGATATGTGGTACTACGTCTTTAAGACAGGATGGCTTGATCATTAAGTGCTTTATATGAGACGAGAAGGATTTTAAACTCTATTCTATATTTTACAGACAGCCGAAAGAGAGAAGCTAACGGAGGAGAAATATGATCTCTCTTGCTAATTCCAGTCAGAACTCAATAGGGGTTTACAGTAGTCCAGTCTACGAGTAACAAATGCATAGACTAGTTTTTCAGCTCACATATAAAAGAAATGTCTAGAACTGTCAGGAACTGGTGGAAAAGAACTTCATTAAGTTCTGTTTTTTCTGAGGTTAAAAGTAGAAAATTACAGCACATCCAGGCCTGTATGTCTTTTAAGTATGCGTGAAGTTTGACTTATTGATTTGTTTCACAGATTAATAGTTTGGTTGTGATATTTGTCAACTGATGGGTTTCTCATTTTAAATACACATTTTCATTTTAAATCTATAGGGAGTATTTTGCTCTGATACCTTCCTAAAAAATCCAATCTGAAAACATTCAGACATACTGTATATCACAGACAAACTACTTCTAGTTTGTAGGATGGCATGAATTAAACAATACTTGAGTTCATATTACTAAGGTTAGAGCTTACCTTCCCAAAGTGTGTCAGACTGTTTTTCTGTCTTTGATAGACACCATAAATATTGGAGGATGACTCAGCCCTGCATGGAAAAAGACTACTGTCAAAAACCACATATCATACCAGTCTATATATATCCATCCTACTGTATTTTACATTGATCTGGGGAACATTAACCTTACACTATATGAAATGTAATGTCGTTGGGCAGTGTTGATTGATGTGTGAAAATGAAGACCATGACCCACTTTAACTGTGAAAGGCTGAAACAGTTGTGACTATTACATCTACTGACACGCCCCCTTCCATTGTCAACCTAACCAGCCTATTCAGCTCAGGTGAGAATTGAACCCACCCTGGAGGATAAATTTGAGGTCTCCTATTAACTTTCCTCAAACTCAACAAACTACTTGGATGAGTTCAGAAACATTTAAGCCTAAGAAGAAAGCACTAATACTTTAGTTTCTGAGGCTGGTGTTGCACTTATGCATACAAGCTTATATACTGTAAATTTCCATAACAGTCTAAATAAAAGTTGGATGATTGTTCTAATTACCAAGGTGTATTGCAGGTATGTGTTAGGGCCATTGAGCGGACTCCAAGTTGGTAAAACATCCTCAGGGCTGGCAGGCTGCTATCAATGGAGTGCCCTCCTTCAATACTTATTAGACATGCTATCTTATGCCGCATCTCACAATTTGTCAGTTCTGCAGTGACAAATATGCAACACACACGCACACACACACATATTAAACATTTTAAAGTTACGTCAATCCAGATGATGGCAGTAAAAAATGACCACAGTTTGTGTTAGAGTCTAAGACATTCACATAAAGCATTAAACCTTCATTACGATGCATTTTTTTTCACATATGGGTTTTAAATAAAACATACTAGATAGCATACATTCAGAGCACCAATAGGACAGCCCACTTTCACAGAATTATGACTATGCTTTCATAGAAATCCATACAAAAAAACAAAATCTGTAGTAAATCATAGTTAAACAACTGTTTGCAATTAACTTATTATCCTTGGGTGTCTTTTTGCCTGTGCAATCAATCCCATTTTCAGTTTCTATGGTATTTTTGCACATATTTAGCCAATAGACCCATGCTGAGATGTACTATACCCTGGGTAGATGTGACCAGCTCAAAGTCCTGGTACTCTGTGCACATGCGTCTGACCACATCTATTTGTTCCAGAGTGAGCCTCACGACATCCTTGTCCTGGGCCCCACACATCACATAGACTGAAAACATCTGACATAGGGACAGGGATGTAACAGAACAGAAGAGACAATTGAGTAACTGAGGTCAGGTTTTGAATTTTACACAACATAGAGTTTGAAGCTGCTGTTTCGCCAGGTTCAAAATGTCAGCGTTTCACAGGTGAAATGAAACCAATGTGTGTTTTTACTACTCTCTGGTGTAATCCTCACTTCAGATCAAAGCAATATCAGAAAGGAAAGACTGATAAATCAACACCTGGGCTTGTACGTGGCCTGCCTGGAGACGCGTGATGTCGGTTGCCACTTTGCTAACATTATGAAGGTCAATTTGGCTCAGGCGATTGTTGTGAAGTATCCTCAGCTGGAGAGGTAGGTCATTATGACTGAGAGATGGAAAGAAGAGGGTGTGAGGGAAGTAGACCAGTCAGGATGGATAATAATAATCTGATTCTGTTCATTTATTTCCACAAGTGTATATGGCACAACACAATTTTTACCCATCAATAAGAGGATATCTTGACATCAAGTCTTGTACTCTATCTCTCTCAGAGTATCCAGATATGAAACAACACAGAGAGAAGAGTATCACTAGATGCTTAAGGGACCGCATCCAGAAGATGCTTGAAGTAGCTGCTGCATTTTCCCATGAAGGCATATTCTGAAGACAGAAAACGCAACAGGTAACATTGGCTTAGAATTTCTTCTGGATTGAAATGATTTTGGAATATTGCATAAATAGAAATAAATTTTATATCTAAACGTAAAACAAAGAAGGCATAATTAAAATTTACTGCTTCATAAATCAAGATAATTTATGCCCTACTTGTATCACATTACACTGTCACTCTGATGAGATGCCCCATAACAGCATTGTTCATTATCACTGTTACTGTAGAAACACAGTAAGTCCACCCAGGGGACTATTAAAGCTCATTTGATTTATGGAAATGGTGACTGCATAGTAAAATAACGCTCATGTGCAGTAATAGTTGTATCTACATAACAGCGGGTGACAAAACAAACAGTCAACTTACCAGACTGGACGGTGTGAAGGTACTTGTTGGCCATCCAGCACACAGTCAGAACTTTCCAGCTCTACGCCCAAAACAAATGACGAACAAATCTATGCAAAAGTCGATGTTGCGTGCTGCATTCATGTTGGGTCGGGAAAATGCAACACCATAACTTCAGATTTCCGCGTTTTTAGTCAAAAGACGGCGATCACATAGTTGTGTTATCATAAAGGCAGTGACAGTTACTCTCTCTTCCAGCCTCTGAAACGGGACACTTTATTTAGTCTGTTTCAGTGTTTAAACAATTAAACAATTCCACTGTGCTTCTTTGGGAATTACGCATTCACGAGGAGCACGTGAAAGCACCGTGGAAACGTGGATTTGGGGATGCCATCTGCTGGCCTGATACCTTCTTTAGAGGATCATAGGCAGGTCCAGACTCTTTCTTTCATGTAACATTTGTACGGCTGATGGAAGTGAAAACCTGATGGAGAGTCTCCAAAGTAAGTCCAAATACATTTCTAAGCGAGCTTATATGATGCTGCAAAGTGGAACAAAGACTGAGAGAGGAATAAACTTAAAAAAAAAACACCTGTGCAAAGAAGCTAACTTAGCTGTTAAGGCACTTTCTCTTTTTGTACAAGCAGAATCATTTTGTTACCGCTGAAGTGAAGACATTTGGATTCGTCGTAGCAGCAAATGTGATAATTATTCATTATGGTTCTGTGCTAGCCAAGTGTCCCACCTACTTGGGTCATGGCAGTGAGACAAGTGGGGAAACAGGCTCAGTTCCAGGACCCTGAAGCTGAAGCAGCCTCTGCATATGGCACTGATCTATCATTCATTTCATTAGAGCGTCTGTGCTTTTTATATTGTGACATGTCAGAATTTAGCTCTGAAAAAGGCTCAGGTCTCAACAGGAAAGATGATAAGCTACAAAAAAAAAAAGACTCCCAATGTTTGAGACTGAGAAAGTAACATTTGAGTAACACTTGAATATCAAAACAAAATATTTCTTCAACAACTGACAAAGATGCCTTTTTAATGAATTCCTGGGCAGAAGTTTGGTTTCTACCCAGTTTTGACTTTCAGTGGTTTTGTCCTGGAATAAAGTAACTAAGAACTGTGCTTCCAGGGAGCTGCATGGTGGCCTGACTACAACTACGGAGTTGTAGTGTGTGTCTCTTTCAAAACAAATCGAAGACAATTGAAGCAACTGACAGGAACGAGATCTCAAGGTAAGACTGCATTTATCTTTTTATATAGATCATCCATTGTGTGAGCTACTTATCGATTGTTCAGTTAGACTGTGATAAACCAGGCTTTGTTTGTGTGGTGCATGAGTTTGGTTCTTTAAGTGGTATAAAATAGGTTATAATAGTTTCAGAATGCTGTGGTGGGAATAGTGAATGCATTAGCTGTTCATTTGTGTGAGAGACTGTAATTGTCATTTTTCTTTTTGAGTGCACTTTCATTTATTTGGGGGAAAGAGAGGAAAGAGTTTGATATCTGTTAGTGCTTTCCAGCTGTTTGTGTTGACTTTCAGAACTGCATGATGCAAAAGAAGGAGGTCAACTGCAGAATGTAACTTCTGGTTCATTAGTTCTTAGTAGGGATGTTCGATATTGGCTTTTTTACCGATATCCGATATACCGATATTGTCTAACTCTTAATTTCTGATAACGATATAAACCGATACCAATATATGTGGGGTCCTCCTCATAAAAAAAAGAAAAACTAAATCATTTTAGGTAACTAACATCACATATCTCCTATCATGCATACTTAAACTTTAAACATTATTGCAAGGTGTGTCAAACAAACAAAAATGTCTCAAAAACTATACCTTGGATTTGTCATATTTTGACATTTTGAGAGAGAGGAGAAGTAGCTGAAGAATTTGATGTATAACATGTGCATGGTATGTAAAAGTTGTGTCATTAAAAGAGTAAAAACTGTTACTGATAATTTCCGATATTACATTTTAATGCCGATATCGGCCGATAATATCTGTAGGCCCATAATATCGGACATGCCTAGTTCTTAGTATATTATAAAGGCATATGACATCCATGTTTGTCCTTTTTTGGTTGTAGTGAGTCCCTGCGGGCTGTTAATTCTAGCTTGATCATTTCAGCCACATTGTGCGTCATTGCTATGGTGTAAATACAGTAGGATAGGGTCCATTCTGTGAGCTAGACAACCTGTGTTCATTACTATCAGATATCTGATGGCATATATAAAACCACCAGTTCAAATATATGAGATGTATCCACTATAAAAGTTTGGATACATGGTATGTTGTTAGTTATTGCTACCCCAAACCAGGAACCTGCACGTGTCTGTTCAAGAAGAAAACTGTAGATACATTCAAGCACAACTTAATTGGACCATTACCTTGATCATATTGCTTTGCTTTGCCTTAACAAGAATCGCTCCAGCTTACAATCTGTCCTGCATGCAGAATTCCAGTATCCAAAATCCAACCTTTGCCTTTACATTCTTTCAAACTTTAAATGTGCTCGGGCTTAATGTATCCAGGGTGGATTTGTGCAAATGCGAATGAGTCTGGTGTTGATGGGGAACATCAGGGTGCCACAAATGAATTTCAATTAATTTCAGAGGGAAGATGTGAAGCCTGATTCTGTGGTCCACCCACTGTGATTTGGCCTTGTAGTCTGTAATGAGGAGAGCGATTCAGCTCTGATTGGAGCGTCCTACTGCTTCAATGAAGTAATCACAACTGTGATATCAACTGTGTTGATATTACTCTACCAATCCTCCCACTGTGCAGAGTGGACCCCCAGCTGACACTGTTTGAATTCAAATTAACCAAATCATTTACTTATATTTTCGACCCTGGTGTGGAATGTGACTGGGAATAGAAGAGATACAAATTCACAGTTCACAGTTTGGTGAGGGAGCTTGAGCTGAATTCTTGTTATTAGTGTAGGTGGCTGCTGTATTTGTTATAAATAATGTTTGCCAAGTATGAGGTGGTTGAGGTGACTATCAGCTTAACCACTTCAGAAAAACTCGTTTTACATAACGATGCATTTCTTTAAACCCCATAATGCAACAGTGCAGGGATAACTTTGAAAGAAAAGACCCTGGAGGATAAAGGTATTTTTATAGCACATGTACCTGAAATAGAAATTGAGGAACTTTTAATTGTGCTACCTCTGGATGACTCCAGAATTACAAGTAAAGAAAACTAACTTTAATTTAAATTAGAAATGTAAATTAGATTATTAAAATGTTAATTATTTGTCAGCACTGTATTGAGAGTTGTAGGAGTGTACTGTGGAGAATTTGCAATTGCTACATCTATCATTATGCATTTCTACAATATACATGTGACTAAGTTTAGTCTTCAACTAAACACCTTTCCCAGAAAGTATCTTAAAGGATTGAACAATAACAATATAAATACTGTATAAATGACAATATCAGAACAGTACTATTCAATAGTATGTTTTTGTCACAGATACGAGTCATGCAGACACAAACGATAAACAATAAGCTTGACCGCCAACATAAAAATAAACTAAACCAATGAAATAAACAGAATATGAAACCATGTTGTATCTAGGGTCTGTTTTTGATCATTTGCCTGGATCATTGAATTGGCATCATGTTTTAGACTCCGTGGCGCCGCCTCCATCAGTTTGTTTCAGCATTTGCTTCTTTTACTGGCAAACAAAACCCTTCTAAATAATTCTGAGTTTGTTTTTGTTGTTTTTGTTGACCTAACATCTGCCATGATCTGCTCTTTATATTGGTGTTTTTTTTTTGTTTTTAATGTGGTTTCTACCCTTTGTTGACTCGAGCTTCTCAAACAACATGTAAATGACGTTTCATTCACATCTGATTTGTTGCTTAATCAACACTTCCACCATGCTTATTGTAGGCTCATATACCATATGATGCCTTTATCACAGCGCATGTCATTATGCAACTATATCATCAATATCATAATATGACAAATTGTTATCATAAATTATGATGATACATCATGGTAAAGTGATGGCACAGTGCTACCATCCATCCAGTTTCTGCTGCTTGTTTAGGTTTAGTCGGGTTCGATTTATAGAAAAAATAGGATATGTATGTACTTAAATGTAAGTTTGAGAATTCTGCAGAAACTCTGTATCATCCAGGAGCACCGTGCAAGTTTTCACTTCTGTTTTAGAGCAGTTCAATCACCCTATTAAACACAGTACAACGTTCCCCATATTGTTTCATCTTTAGTTTTTACTGAAACAGAACAAAGCAAATCTTTGCTTGTGTAGGCATACTGCAAGAGCTTTTTTTGTGCACCAGTGTCTTTATATTCTTGCTTTCACAAATATCAGTGACTAAGAATAACTTCTCCTGTTTCTCATCAACACATTTTTAAAGAGACTGCAGCATATATCACACAATATAGGAGGCCTCCTTTGTTCTTCAAATTCTTTAAGCTAATTGAGTCTGAAGTCGTATTGCGAGCATGGCGAAATGAATTGGTAGAATGTAATCTTTGCACTTTAAATTACAGCAGGAGAATACATTTCAGTATGCTAACATACAGATTGTATTGTTGAACAACCCCAAATTATTAGCAGAGCTCCCATTTGCTCCCTTTAAATCCTGTGTTATATTTGCAAAACATTACAAGAAGTTCATCAGATGGATGGTGGGGTGTTTATGACTATATAGCTTGGTTGTGAAAACCTTCTAGTGCACAGTATGTAAGTCAAATGCACAAAAATAACAACCATGAGCAAAGAGATGCATTTTTTTTGTAGCTGACTTTGAACTTATTTGTCCACCAGAGGGCAGCAACAGTCAGACCAAACCGTTGTTTTTCATCACCGTTGCACCCTTGTGAGAAAATTAATCAAATACCTATGTAATAGACAAAACTAACGGATCCATGCATGTTACTAAATACATATGGAAATGCATATATAATATAAAGAACTTGAGAAAATCCTTAAAGTGAGTTGTCTTTTAAATTCTAACAGAACAATGGGGCTGTCAAAAGCTGTACAATTCTCATTTCGCCATTCACTGAGTCATAGGTGATATCTTTTTAAAAAGTGGTCTTTATTTAGTGTACAGTGTGCCCTGAGTTTCTGTCAGGGCTTTTGCAAGAATCCGGGACACATTTGTGTCTCAGAACTTCTCATTTCTTTTGCCCTGGATTCTGGCAACCCTATAGTCAGTGTTCATTATCTGCTCGTACAGCTTTGACTTTAGCACAGCAATTACATCCTCAGCTGCGCTGATTAATCCAACATGGAGGCATTTCACAAAATGGTTTTGAAAAGGCATTTCCAGACACTTACCAGGGAGTAGCTGTGGCACGACTTGTTTATGCAGATAGACCACAGACAGTCATATTGCAATAAAATGTATTCAGTGGCTGCTTAAGTGTTCTCTTAACCCCCAGTGTACACTGCGCAGGAAACAATAGACTGTTCAGAAAGTGATTAATTTAATCTATTTTACTCCTGACATAAAATGGAGGTCTGCCTGATGTCATGTTTGGGTAATGTACGTTTCTCTGTTGTTGAACATATTCCCTCTGTGGCCATTCTAATATGTTTCCACTGTTCTCTGCTTAACTGCTTAACCTTCTATTCTCTCTTGGCAATCACATCATCAATCACTGTCCCATTACTTGACAAGGCAGACAAAGAGAGTGTATGAGTGAGAAAAACCTTTTGGCCTGTCTCGACAAGCAAGAGGAATGTCGACTTCAGAGGGCTAACACAGGCAGAAAACATAGGCACAGTAAATATTCAATTTAAAGGATTCCCAGATAAGGCGAGTTGAAAAATTGAGGCAGCACCCATTCTTCTAGATAAGAGAAGACGGAGCCATCTGGAGGCTGGGAGATAGCGAACTCCCACGCCATCCCAGAGACCTCACTCTCATCTGCTGCAGCGGCAGAGAAGGAAAAAATAGAGTGCCAACACTTTCATTATGTTAACTTCAAAATGAATTTATTCACATTCGCTGCATGTAGTTATTGGCTTTGGTAAACAGAAGGTTAGTGTTGTATCTTCAATAATGGTAACCTATGATTATTCAATCTTACTTAATAACTAATAATATATAATAACTAATATCATATTCATACATATCTAGACATTTGTAAGCGTTTAAGTAAAAAAATTTAAAAAATGTGTATGTATAGTGGAATCCTGCATTACTTTTTTGTGGTAATTAATATTTTTTAAATCTAATTTGTTCTCAAATTTATATATTTCAATCTACAGTTAGATACATCTTCAAATCTGCTATATTAACAATTACCATAAGAAAAAAATAGCTGTAACAAAGTAATAAAGTCGCACCTATAAAATACATGTATGACCAAAACAATCTTTTATGGAAAGTGCAGGTGTCTCAAACATTATGTGTACTTAGTTTAATAAGGGTGCATGCATAGACTACAGTGTTAGCCAAACGCCAATAGTATATTTTAGGTCTAGGCCTGTATCTCCTCCAAATCTACCTTGACAGACTCTTTGAAAACAAATAATATTGGTAAAACGGACTCCAGCTTGTGAATAACCTTGTCCGCATTCTTATAATGCACTTTGTTGACTCCTCCACTACACTATTTCAGCCAGCCACATTGGATTTAGCTCCAGGATAATGCTTTTGTCAGTATGTTTTATCTGTTCTCTCACTCAGGTACGCTATGCTGTTATCCCTAATTACCCCCACTGCATTTTACACTTGGCCCAGAATTCCTAATGCTTGATAATAGATGCAGGTCGATTTGAAATTTACTTTTAGCGGCATTATCTTTATGACCTGCATCGCAGACTGACTGTCCCAAAGGCTCTTGGGTGAAAGCTGTTAACTCTGTGATAACAACAAACTGAAGTGATAACCTTCGCGCATTGTGGGACGCACAGTTTGCTACATATATGCTGTATTGCAGTCGCAGCATTTCTCATTCAACCTTGGGTGCTCTGCTGTGCTCTGATTCATTTAATGGGATCGAGAGGGAGGTTAATCACTATGTATCCCATAGACTGTTGGAATGCTGGCTGACCACTATATGAAATATTACAATTTGTATTCCTCTGAAAGACAAATTTCAACGCAAATGCCAGAGGGCTGAACTCACAACTATTTTTTATTTTAAGCTGTAATAGAATTGTCTCCTCCTTCGCGTCACTTTGATTAATTTACTTTAGGTTGCCGATATCTGTTCTTGCAGATTTTCATTAAGATTAAGAGTAAAAGCTTCACACAAGGTTCCACTTGTCTTAGTTATTATCCCCAGAAGACATATGCAATTAAGTGGACAAAGTTCTGAAATATCTGGATAAAATAATTCTCAAAAAGATTTATTTTATTTGTCTAGTCAACTTTTCAAGAAGTAGAAAATGAAATATATATTTAATATATGCACTCCTAGCAGTTTTTATTCTACCACTGTGCACTGTGCTCAGTGTTTTTGAGCAATAACCAGCAAAATAACAGTTCAGCAAATACTCAGAGGTCTCTTTTTATAATCAAAAATGGTATTGAAATGGTGCGAAAATGCTGAGAGGCAATGCATAAAAAGTGTCAAATGGAGAAAGTCTGCAACCATTTCATTTATTATGTCAGTTAACTGCAAGTGGATAGCATTACTGTGAAAACCTGGGTGATTTTAGACCACATTGTTCAGCATATTAGCTTGTTTGAGAAGTGGTAGAATATAGCAGAAGAGGTAGACTGCACTATATAATAGATGTGGTGGGTGGGTAGGCCTAGGCTGAAAGGGGAAGAAGTGTAGTGTGTTGCCTTGGTTTTATATTTTGCAGTAACAGTGTGGTGTGAAGTTCTGTCAAGCCTAGTTTTAATCCTTTTCTCTACTGTGTTGTGTGATGTTATGCTGTTATCTTAATGATAATCTGTGTCTGTATTTCTGCCCTAGGCATTTCTGTCAGGCTGGGTTCGTTTAGGAGTTGTGCCTTATCAACAGCTTTGTCATTAAATCAACTTTCTCCACAGACAAATTTCACTGCTGCTATTCTTATCAGAAGATCGGCACGCTGTGATTTTCCGTTCAATCAGAGCTTTGCAAATTCAATGCTGTGTGAGTAAGAAAGATGAAATACAAAAATACAAAACAAAATTTCCATCGGGAAAAAAACATTTATTATTTGTTTTCATGAGAGTTAATAATCAGACAAATAAAACTGGTATGTTTTGCATTTGTTGTATCATTAATGGCTTTAAGCTGTTCATATTGTTTGTATTTTCAGAGGCTACAGCTAAGAGCATGGAGGAATAGTAGTGATTGTGACATGATGCTAATAAATGTTTTTTCCACAGGCTGCGAATAGTTTACTGCAATCAAGAATCTGGAACCTGTGGAATTCATGGCTTTTTCTTTTGTTGGTTTGAAACGGCATGTGAATCTGATAAAGATTTTATAGCACACATCATCACAGTTTTGTGGATGTGAGAGACCATATTGGACGTGCCGAGAAACACAACCCGTAAATGCTATACGTACTGTACTGTACGGAGGCAAGCTTTTAGGTCTCAGTTAAACTGAACTCTAGAGGCTAGAATTGCTACTCAGTTCTTCTGAGAAAGCACTGTTCTGTTTGAGTGAGTGTTCTGATTGTCTCAGCATTGTGCTTCAGTGGAGGGCAGCGTCAGATGAACTCCTCTGATTCAATCCTCTCCACTGTTTGACACTGGTTCATTGAGGAGGGAGAACTGAGACTCCTTCCCCCAAACACACTCTCTTACAGTGAGTGACACTGCTATACGGCAAAGGTCCAAGAGGTCTCTTGCATGCTGCCTGCGAGGCAGATTCAACTGCCTCTTTCTCCCCCCACAATGCACTAAGAGTCTCTGGAGGTTGATAGCCTGGTTCCTGGGGATCCAGGGGGTCTTTGGAAAGAAGGATGCTGATGGAGGGCACAGTCCTATGCACAGTCATCTCAGACGTCCCTCCTTCAGTACTCTCCCACACCTCTTTCACCACCTTGTACCGCAGTTTCGTCAGCTGGTGCAGAGAACCCACTTTTCGTTTCATGATTTCAGCACAGGTGATGGTCTTTGTGACTGCACGACCTGACCCGGTGAAGACCACCTGCCTGAGCCCTCCGCCACTCACACCTGCCGCATTTACACCCTCTGCTCCCTGTATCCTTGCCATGGCAAATCCCATTAGGTTACGGATCTTACTTCCTTCCTTCACGCGCATCTCTAGCACCCCAGAGGCTAGTCCTGGAAAGGGACAGGGGCTGTCCTCCTCAGTTCGGCAGACTTTCTTGAAACCTTCTTGCCCTAGTTTGAGTGCACGGGGAGGGACTGGTAATATTGCAGGCTTCAGCGGGATGGAAACATTAACCACTGCTGGCTGGCCAGCATTGCTGCAAGTTTGCCCTTGGTAGACAGGACAGGTTCCTGGGATTACCCCATTCTCCACTGGGTTTGATCTAGTCACATCAAGACCGCTGAGGGGCCTGACAGCGTCTTTGGTTAGGTATTGGTTCTGGCCAGCGACCACTCCACAATCTGTGAACATTTTTGCTGTGCTCAGTACTCCACCGCAGTGTTAGTCCAGACACACATTTTTGTCACATGGAAAACAGCTCAACATCATTTTCTTATGTTTGGCTCTGTTCTTTCCTTCCAGTGGACAACTGTAAAGTTTCAAGACTTTATAGAAGAAATATTACCCGCTCCCCAAGAGCACTATCAATTAAGGCTTTAATGCTCTCTCTCAGAAAGAGCTGGAGAAATAAGATAAACGGCTGGTGAATTAAGAGCACTGTCGGGACCATTTGAGATGTTCTTTAAAGAGCATCTCAATTTCATAGCACAAATGACTATTTGGAAAATGCTCTGGAGATGGATAAAAATAATAAAAAAAAATACTAAGCCAAATTATCCTCTTTTCTTCGTTAGTATGTTTTTTATATGGTGCTTTTATCCTTAATAGCTGCAAATGATATGGACTACTTTGTTGATTTTCTTTAACAAAACTTTTCTACAGAGAAACTAAGAGCTCAAATTAAGACTCCACCTTTTTTTTAGCAATCCAGTCCGGCGTTGCTGATTTTGATCTGATGATCATGTCGTCTTCAACTCAAAACTGACTTCTTGGTTGTCCAGCTGTTAAGTTCCACCTCTTCTTTTGGACTCCTGGATGTTTTACTCCAGCTTGAGTAGGTCTGTGTCTCCTCTCGTTGTGCACTTCTTAGCATCCACTGTAGTAGAGGCCAGGGTTGCATGGAGGTCTGCAGCTAGTTCTCCCTAGAGGTCTGTCTTGTTTCCAGTGATGCTCTGGGAAGTCTGTTCTGTTCCCCACAAAGAGACATAAGGGACAGGAGCTGCCTCACAAATGCTCACAGGAGGAGTGTCTGCGTGGTTGAGGGGGAGCATGAGGCAAAGAGAAGACAGCCCTCTTAAAGGCGCAGGCTTTTCATCTTTTAGATGAACACCCTCCCCTCCATAATTGAAGCCTGCCATCTGAGGAAAGAAGAATCGGGTAGGGCTACTGTGTCCCTTTAAACTGAGAACGCAGATCCCCAGCAACTTTGTCAATCTCTTTAGAGGACGTTCCAGTGTTCAATGTACATGACTGATTAAACCTGAGTTCTGAAATAGAGACTCAGTCAACCTTTAAAAATGCATTTTCAGCTACGAAACAATGAATTAAATTAGCTCTGTTATAATTGAAAACATCCTTCAAAGAGCCACTGAAAGTCAGCAGCAATAAATTGCACTGTACTTAGCCTTTATCCTATTAGATGTTTGTGACCATTACAATTTACATAATGCAGCATTAATAGCTTCATTGTTGAAGCAATCAAGTGGGACATTAAGAATGCTTGTCTCTTACCGCTTGGATTATTATATTTTTACAAGGGTGGAGAGCCCTTGTGATCAAGGGCACAAAAACCACAAAGAGCACAGGGGCATGACATTCACGTTCAGAGTACTGTATTAATAGTGAGTGTCTTCATTTGTTTGGTGTATCTGTGCAGGTGAGGAGATGTGGCTGGCAGGTGGGGTAAAAAGCATCTTAATGGGCTTTTCATCACCAGTGGAGGGCGCTGGCTTGCTCCCTTCTGTGCCGAATCTTGCCCAGACAGCTGTAGCATCGCCCTGTTCAGCCCAGTCTGCTGGTCGACAGGTGGATTTGTTTTTGTGTGTGACTGACAGATGGGGGAATAGGTAAAGACAACCCACTGAGGCTGAACCTATGAGGCCAAGAAAGAGAGGCAGACAAGTCCTAACTACACTCTGCTCAGTATATACCATGGTGCATAGTAGTACACAGACAGTATAAACTCACCGTGGCTCAGCCAGATTCTTACTGTGAGGCTAATTCACTGTGGCATGTGTATTATATTGGATCCCTATGGTAATCAAGGAAAAAATAAGGAAACCCCTTCCACCTTCAAGTCCAAGTGGAAACTAGCAGGGTTTGAATAAAGAATCATCATTGAAGAATCAATACTTTGATTGGATTCATGGGATGATTTTTTTTTATTTGTATGTAAAAAGTGGGGGAGCTATTTATCTTCAGAACCATTTCAGGAACTGCAGGAGACATAGTAACAAATATCTTTTTTTTTTTTGCCTTTTTATTGTAAGCTAAAAAGAAGTCAGGAGAGAAGGAAGACGTGGAGAAGAGGGAGTGTCTGTAGCTCTCACCACCAAAGTGATCATTCTGTTGTTTGGGAGAAATTACCCTCATCAGTCATACAGAGATGCACAGCTGCCTAAGGGGATCTGGTAATGTTACTGCATAATAAACTGTGTTTGTGTGTACACACATGTATGTGTGTGTTCAGAGCAAGTAAGAGGAGGCAAGTAAGAAGTGCAAGAGGGCAGGGGGTAGAAGAAGTCTGATTTAACCACAGAGAGGTTAAAATTGATGATAATAGCAGCTTTGTAATCATCCCTCCTTACTACATGATGTTGGTGCATCATTTATTGCTTCTCAGTGTAACTTGAGGAACCTGTTTGCTCGCAGGAATGTGACAGATTAAGCAGTTCAGCTTCTGAGTGAAAATGAAGGTTTTTGAGCAAAGTGTCTACAAATACAACATTTAGTGTCTCCATCAAAGACAAAACTTTTCTACAGATAACCATATAAAACCATCAGGGCTTTGCTGAAGTGCTGTGTATTGACCTTTCTTGAGCTGAGTTTTTTTTTTCTCCTTTAAGTGGTTTCATTTAACAATGGGTGGAGACAGCGGGGCTTATGCTTGGTCACTCACTCCTTCACACCTCCTCCACAGAGCTGACCGCTGCCCCCGTAGCTTTCTAAGCACTTGCTCCTCACTTTATCTGACCTTGGCTGGCACCTGTGCCAGTTTAGGCATTCTCTCCTGCACTCACACCACCCTCGTCTTTCTGTCCTCCCCAGCAGAATTTAAGTAAAGAAAAAAACATTTGTTCCCAAAGCCTGTGACAAATAGTAGTGGTTGTGTTTTGCTCTTCTGCCTCTTCACTATGTACTTCAGATGTCTGAAGTGGATGCTGTTGTGAATTGTAGGGTTGTCACTTTGTTGTTTGTTGCAGCACTGCAGATTCTAGTTGTAGAGGTGCTTGTTGTGCTGTTGTCTGGGCTGCACATAAACACGGTGCCTCACTGTGACAGCCGGTCGCTCACTTTACGTTAACCGCAAGTGTTTTCACGGTCATCAACCAATGGTGGCCTGGAGGCTGTCATTTCACTCCATGTGGAGCTCGCTCGCGGCTTGGTTCTGCCCCACAAACTCACAGCCGGCCCTGGTGGGGGGACAGAGCAACACACACACACACATACATATGCACACAGTTACAGGCATGCACACATCCACTGGATGTGCACACACACACACACACACACACACACACACACACACACACACACACACACACACACACACACACACACACA
>JAUBNQ010000017.1:20920764-20934002 GCA_032353495.1 Ctenopoma kingsleyae | reverse complement strand
GCTAATGGAAGTTTATTAAATTAAGAGGATAACTGATCATTATAAAACCATTTTGTAATGATGGTAACACAGCTGAAAACATGCATCTTTTCATGGAAAAGATGGAAAATACTATGTGTGTCCAAACTTTTGACTGGTAGTGTATGTAAAAACAAATCTTCATGTAGGTGTACCTATGTGATATTTGTATATGACATGCAGGTTAGATGAACTGGAAACTCCTTATTAGAGACAGAAGGCCAGGAATTACCTGTCTTTTTTGTCCAGGGCATAGTTGGATAGAATTCAACCTACATGACCTGCTCAGGATAAGTAGGTTTAGTAATAGTGGATACATTTTGATTTATTTGAATTGTTGGTCTGTGTATGTGAGTGTGTGTTTATGTATAACACGTGAATAGGCGTAACCGGGGGAAAGACGCACAAAAAACCACAACATGGCAACTAAATAGTCCATCAACAGAACTTTGTGTCAATATTAACAAGATGGGTTGAAACCGCTGCCCTTTGAGCATGGCCAACAATTCTCTTTTTCAGTCCAGTCTAGACGACATTTTGATTGGTTGTGTGAAGATTAAAGCTTCACACTCTCTTCCAGGGAGAAAAGTGTAATTGATATTTCAGCTCTGGGCAAACTTGCTCTTGCAGGCCAGTGGCTGTTTCAGCAGAAAATTAATGTTAGCACAGCTTGGCAGCAGAACGGCTGGCATGTTTCAGGAAATACATTCTGAGCTGGGTTTCTTTGGACCATTGGCTTCTTGTGCAATTCTCTATGTTGGAAATGAACGTATTTTGTTGAGAAAATGTGTGTCCTTCACATTCGTGTGCATGCATATCTACATGCAAGTAGTTTACCACAAATGTTAAGATCTGTGTTATGTTGACAAACCTTAGGGAGGTTGTGTGCTACAACAGTTGAAATGTGCTTGTGCTTTTTCACAATGACAATTAAAACTGTATAAATGCCCTTTTCTGCATTGCCACCTGATCTTTTGATGAGAAAATGTTGAAGTACATTTAAGGTGTCAAGGGCACTTCAAAAAAGTAATGTCACACGGTTCTGAGTAGGATTTGATCAGCCTCAGTGGTCCTCAATAATATCAAGTTGCTCAACAATGAGCAGCATCTCTCGTCTACTTCATTAACATGTGTAACATTCAGCTAGTCTGAAGAACATAAAAATTGACTTAGCGTGAAACAATGCCAGAGAACTCTTTCCTATAGCACCCTCATGCTGCACTTGCCCTGAATGGGCCATTTAAGTGGACACAGGGGATTAGGCAGATGATGGCAGTCGAGGTCCTCATATTGGTGCAATGTGACTCGGACCACATTAACAGGACATTAGTCTCATTTCCATTCCAACGGCGTACTTCCATGCAACACTGGAGAGTGCGACCGAAATCATTGTGACCCTCACGCTCCAGCCTTTCATTTCCTGTCACCATTCAAACCTTCCTTATCTCTCTCTCTGTTTTTCCATTTTCCTTCTTGCCCTTTCTCCGCTGTCTTTCTTTTTTTTACTGTCCTTGCCCACCCCATTCTCTTCTTTCTTTTCTTGTTCCACATCAGCAGCTGGGTGAAGGCTCTCCCTGTCACGCTTGGCCGCACTCCCCTTAATTACCATGTATTCTTCTTTAGCTAATAAAAAATGCTGATGAAAACGATTACATGGCAGTGGGGCTTTGTATGGAGCTGGATTTAGGCTCGAATACAGATTGAGAGAAGAATAGAAAAAGAGAGGGACATTGAAAAAAAGCAGAGATAAAAGGAGAGAGAGACACTAGAGGAGAGATAGCTGGAGACAAAGGCGTTGGGAAAGATGGGAAGACAGAAAGAGAGACAGAGGCAGAAAGGAATGGAAATGATGGTTTGGGAATGGGGTGGGGGACGGAATGGTTTGGGCAGTAACCCGTTTGTTGTCTTTGTTGTTGTTTGGGTCAGAGATGCTTTAGGCCCTGAGGGAACTTCCTCATCTTATCACATCGAGCAGACGGCTGGCACATCTTTCTCATTACGAGCCTCTCAGTTATAGATTACTCCTGCCTTACTCCTCTCCCTAGCCGCAGGCAGTCTCTGTTACAGTGTACAGAACCACGCTTGCACCAAACACAGTTTGAACTACTGAATATAGTCTTTGCCTTTTTCCTTCCCTTTCATGAACATTAAGTCACACTGGCTGTCCATGTAATTGTGGTTTCAACTTCAACCAACTGTGGCTTGGAGAGAAAATGAATTAAGGCTTCTTGCTTGATTGAAAAGCCTTCTGAGAGAAGCTGGTAACTGGCTCATGATACACTTTTTTTTTCTTTGAATTATATTGTGCTCCTGCTCGGCTGGATGGAGAAGTGCTTGTTTAGTTTCACAGTCGATGCATTAGCACTTGTGTGTAAGAATTTTTGTTTCAACACACCAGTAAAATTGTAAGAGAAAGCTCCCCATTGCAGCAATTTGTGTATATATTCACACGTTCCAAATCAACAAGTTAGAATGTAGACTAAGACCTCTGGACCCAGTGCGAGTGCCATTTTTTATGCATATCTACAATCATTAGCAGCAAAATAGTGCTACACAACTGTTGATGCACACAAATGCTTGGGAACAAGCTTTGCCATTACTGGTTTGTTGTCCTATTCCATGACCCCTTTTCTATGAAAACAGAAGTCCTGTGAGGCATCCTCCACATTTACATGTTAATGTTTGCAATTTGTAAACATAAATTGAAAATGTCAGAAGCTCAATAGCTAAATGGAGATAAGTAAACACATTACTGAAATGCCGTGACCACTTAAAGTCGGACACCCATTACATACAAAAGCTAAAAATTATTAGGAGGAGGAGGAGGTAAGAGGTGGAAGAAGAAGACAAAGAGGCGTAAGAAAGAGAAAAAGAGGGCAGGGGCGCTTTAATTCGCACAGCACGTACTTGCCGAGGGGGTGAGACGATTAGGTTTGTGATGAGAGGCAGCAGTGTGACGGAGAGGGCATGGGGGGTGTCAGGATGAACGAGGATGAGGGAGATGAGAAAGAGAGAAGCATTATCTTGCCATGCTTTCAGAATCCCACACATACATCAACGCACATTTATGTGTGTAGATTTGTACGCGCACTTGGATCAACCCCATGCATGCAGTTAAAATGTTACATATACACATGATGTTTGCACCTTCTGTCTCTTTCCCCTCTCCCTTTCAGACACACAACCAGACACACACGCACGCAGTCAATGGCGAAGAGTAGTCAGTGCAGTTGGCACCTGGTTCCCCTCACTGCACACACATTCATCACTCAGTCGTGAGCCTGACAGAACCCTCTGCCCCACAGGCCATGGGACCACACATACACACAAACATACACGTACCTTTACACTTTACCACACATGCGCAGACAAGGGAGGTAGAACGAGGAGGGATCAACAGTACCATCAAGCAGTAAAACTGCCCACAGGCCAGGTACCTGCACATAAACACACTTTGTGTTCTAGTTTAAATTCACATGTACAAATGCTGTTTTTGTACATAATTAATGAAATTGTTCTGAGAAGAAGGAACAAAAAAAATCCTGTACATTCTAGGAGACCAACTATTTTGGACACATTTTTGATTTTTTAAATTAATAATGAACTTCACCCAAAACAAAGGTGAAGTGCACTTTGCACTTTGTCTACAACTAGATATGTAATGATAATAACAACAGAGCACAGCATTAGCACACACAGACGAAAGAAAATAAAATAAAATAATTGAGATTATCATTTTTCTCCCTTTTCCCTTACTCCAGAGCACATACACAAAAACATCAGAAGAAGAAAAAAAAATAGGATAAGTTAACTTTTGAGCTTATCACTTTCTGGGCCTCTCGGGTGCTACTTTAATTTGAATATAAAGCTGCAGATGTAGAACCAAAATACTCCTGTAGCTGATCATTGATACAACTGCCTGCATTTTTAAAAGGTACCCAGTGGCTTTGACTGGTTTACCAGTAAGCGCAGGTGTCTCCAGTGAAGCCCTTATAAGGAGTCCCACCAGGATCAAGAGGATCTGAGCCAAATGTTTATATACTGTCTATACTGCACAGTACTACCATGTTGTTGAATTTCATTTCAGGAGTATGTAGCAATCTCAAAGTCACTGTAGTGACCCACGAGTGCAGGTGGAATGTGTTCATTACTCTGAGTCAAACACAGGGTTTATGTGTGAAAATGGTTGCAGACACTCAGCAGGGAGGGACACAAATGTCAACTTGCAACAGAGAAAAGGAAAACTGTTATTACTCTGAGGAATGAAAAATTGTCTTACAGGAAAAACTGTCTGAAGACTTACATTTATTTGAGCTCTGACGCTTACGCCATCTAAAGCTATCCATCCTGCTATTACTGGAAAAAAAAAAAATCAGATCATTAATGAACTAGTTTGTCATAATGAATAACTTTAACCTAAAGTTTAACCTTAAATTTTCTTTCACCTTTGTTTTAGAAATATGAGAGCCTCAACCAATTTTGTCTTTATTTCTCACAATACAATGCTGAATTGATCCCTGACAGGCGTACTGTTAATATTTTGTCATTGTTTTGGGTCTTCTCATGTAACTACTGATTCGGTTTGCAGATTCCTAGTGGCAGACGTGCTGTGAGAAAATGATTATTTTTCATTCTTGTGTGACATTTCTGGGAATGACACTTTTCCACAAAATAAATGGTACTCCAGTGGTATCAAATTTGGGTCCTCACACTGCTCAAATTGGTCCTCGTGGTGGTAACCATATGAGAACACTTATGCCCACACATACACACACAGACACAGGCATGGTGTCAAACACAAAAACTCAAAACAAAGCTTGTGTTTACCCTTGTCCTTCATGTTCTAGGCAGTCAAATTTTGCTAATAATACAAGCACACATCAAATAAGGAATGGGCAATCTTATATAAGCTATGGCAGTGCTATCGTTAATTGTCTGCATGAGAAGAAAATAACAGGTATTTGGTCTCCAGAACATATGCTAGTAAGTAACTTCAATTACACTAAGAAAGTGGATTTAGACAGAATTGTTTCTTAAAACCTCCCACATCCCTCAATAGCCACATTGTGTTGCTTTGTTTTGTTTGCAAGCAACCCCTTTATTACAAGGCAGGGAAAGAGGAACAACTGGTACAAATGGAAACTGGCATATTTGCAAATTACCTCTGTGATTCATGCGTTACAGAGCCAAACCTCATTTCGTGTGGCTTTTCCAAATTCCTCATTTGACCATCGCAACCATTACATTTTTTTCATGTCTCTCTTCTTTCCATTTCAGCTGGTCATGATGGGCGATGATGGGTGAGGCACAGTTTCCATATCAGCTTAAGATTTAGATCTACAATGTTTTTTTCATGAGCACTTTGCTGCTTAGAACACCAGGGGAAAAATAACAGTATAGCCCGTGAGTTCAGTTAAATGCAGCATGATGCGCTTAAATGTTTTCATTTGCCCTGATGGGTCCATGTAAACCACAAAATCTTCCCATTGCATTTATGTCAGTTGATGAGGTTTACAACTTATAGTTTATCTGTAAGACAACACAGAGTGACTTAAGCAAACTAAATACAAGTGCTGTTATTATTTTCTGGCATGATGAAGACAATTAGCATTAGCTGTGCTTTGAAAAGTAAATGAGGTGATCAGGAAACTCCTCGAGGTATTAAAGTAAATACAGTAATACATTCTTTCTTTCTCTCATTATAATTTAGCCCCACAGGTGCTAGAAAAAAGGAAAAAAAATATTAAACTGATCAGCTAATAGTGACCACCAACTAATGAAGCAGATAATGTTGATTGTCTCATATGAACAGCACATGTCAAGGTTGAAAAATATTAGACATCACTGCACAGTCAGTTCTTATAGGCAACATATTGGATGCAGGAGAAATGGGTAAGTCTAAAAAACTTAAGACTTTGATAAAGGTCATATTGTTATTGGGCCAAATTGGTTCGAAATATCTCTGAAATAGCAAAGCTTGTGTGGTGCCCCTGGTCAGCAGTGTTGAGTGTCTGGCAGTGAGCCAATTAGGGACAAACTGACTATAGGGAGATGTGCTGGAACCACAGTTAAGATCCGTGGTGGTTTCACCTCGCAACTTACAGGATGTAAAAAATGTGCTGCTAATGACTTCTTGCCAGAGCTAGCGTAGAGCTAGGTGAGTCCATGCTGGACCAACAACATATTAAGTAGGGGTCATGATGTTTGTCATAATTCATAGTATATACTTACTCTGGCATACTTATATTCTATATCACATAGGCACTCAAATATACATTTCTCTATAGCCTAAGGTGACAATGATGCTCTACCTTTACTTAGTTGTGTACCACTTTCAGTATATCGTGGGAAGTCAGAGGTTTTTTTTGTCTCATTCATATGAAGCTGTGTTGCACAGAAAAATTCTCGGTTGCCTAAACCTGCAGTTCCACTGATGAGTTGAGTGGCTGCATACCTAATATGGAGGTAAATGTGGTGAACTGCATGTGGGTTTATTTTTATGAATTTATTGTGTGTATGTATGCCTGTTTGCACTCACAGAAAAACTGCCAAACAAAGCTGCAAGTGCTTGCTTCTGCAACGTCCATTCCCACATCAAAAACGGTGGCAATCTGGGGCTAATTTGACTATTCTGCGTGTCTGCCTGTGAAAGACCCACCATTGGTATGCAAGCCATGGTATGTCCTCAACAGTAATTCTGGGATAAAATCAATGTCACTGCCAGTGAATGGGCCATGGTTTTTACTGGCTACATTAGTGACTTTGGGAGGGTGTGTGTGGCTCTTGGACATGAAGGTTTGACAGATCTTCAACAGCTGTGCTGGTGGAGGGCCATGTGCGAGTGGGGATGAGGATGTTGACAAGGCTGTCCATTAAATCTGCGAGTGACACATGAGCAGCAGTAAAGCTAGTCTGTTCCATTCCCATCATCACTGTCACCAGTTTGCCGCTGTGGAGGGTTCAGCCCTGCATTAATGGATTCCTACTTGATGGATTCCACTTGATCCCATCTCAGCTGAATCTCTATTAAGATGTCAACGCAGTGGTTAATGTATTTGAGATTTTCCCCCTCGTCCTGCTAAACCGTTATTTATGACACTTATTAGGAAGTGTAACCCGGCCATCAATTAATGTCCTGCAGGCATGCTAAGCAATTGGGCCCATTGGCGTCAGACCAAATGTACTGGAACGTCCATTAATACTGCAATCCACACACAAGTGCACACATTCAAATGAGCACATTCCGAGACACAAATGCTCCTCTTTAAGGATAGCTTTGCATACATGCACTATCGCAGTTCTTTCCAGTTACACTTTAAAAAAAAACATCACAAAAAGTAGACAAATCTTCCTTTTGCCTATACTACATCATGAGGGTAAGACACAGTTAATGTATTTTTTTACAGATTAGTATTTTTACACAGTACTGATAGAAAATGTTGATATAATACTATACCTCACATGCCTTTCCATTTCTGAGATGCTTCAGCCCAGTTATTTGAACATAACAATATGGCCCTTGTCAAAATCACTGAGGTATTCACAGCTGCCATTTGTCCCTCATGTAGCAAACACACATTCCAAGCAATGTACTACGTGCATGTGTAGTTTGTTACAAGTTAACCCACTGTTGCACAGTAAAGCTGGCATAGAAAGCTTGGCACACCAGTAGATACTTTTATTAGGGGTGGCCAAAAGCAGAATCTTTAAAATTTAACACAGAGATTGCAAATTAGTTTTTAGATCACTCGTTTAAGCCATCAGCCACAACATTAAACCACCTGCAATACTGTGGTCCCCCTCATTGTCCCAAAACAGCTCTGACCCATCAAGACATGCACTTCATAAGCATCCTCCGCAGTATATCCACATAAAACATTTATAAATGTAAACATGACATCTTTTCATTTGCAGTGTGATAGGCTGCATTGAATTTAATTCAGTCAATTCTGTGGACCGATTGCAATTTCATCCATCCATCCAACCATTATCTAAACCACTTGTCCTGTTAAGCAGGGCTGAAAATGAGCTTATTCTGTCAGCGCCTCCAAATTGTCAAATCCTACCTTGAACTGTCCAAAACCTAATAACCATGGTCCCAAATTAGGTCAGCTTGTTAAATTTTTTATTATAAATAAAGTAACATACCTTGTTTCTGTAACTCACATAGTGTCATAAACTCACCATGAAAGTTATCTTATTCACTGTGTTTATGACTGAATGAGCAACACACTTCTGCCAGTTTTTGGCTGGTCTGGGAATGTGGCTGTCAGACTCTCTCAAACAGTTCAAGTCAACCAGAACTTGATTAGTTTGAAGATTAAACCTTTGCTTTAGCCACCAGTGATTCACCAACTAGCTCGTTGTGGTTAACAGGGGAGCTATAAATTTTCACAGTGCAATGCTCAGTCTCTTTCTCTGTTACTGTTTCACGTGATATAAAAAGACAAAAACAAATGGGGGAAATATTTGGAATTCACACTGATGTACTGTACCTTGTTATAAAACTTAGTCCCACTGTCTCCAAAATGGTTGCAAAATGTCACTAAATGGTTTACTCACCCAGCCTTCCACATGATGGAAGAGAAATGTGATTCATACTGGGCCACCTTCTTCCATAGCTGCATAGTCCAATTCTGATTGGACCATGGGTCTGGTTTTCACTGTTCCAAACAGGTGTCAGCATGGGCACTGTGATTGGTCTGCAGCTACGCAGCCCAGTATGCAGCAAGCTGCAATACACTATGTGTTCTGACAACTGTCGATCATAGCCAACATTACATTTTTTGGAAATTCGTGCAACAGGATCTCTGCTTTGGGACCAGACCACACAGGGTCCCCATGCGGATCAGTAGGCACCATTACTGTTCAACGTGCAAACCAGGAACACCTGCTGTTTTGGAGATGCTCTGACCCAGCCAGCACAATGTGGCCCTTTTCAGAGTCGCTCAGATCCTTACGTTTGCCCATTTTCACCAATTCCAACACATCAACAGCAAGAACTGACTGTTCACTTGCTGTCTAATATATCCCATCACTTGACAGGTGGCATTGGAAAGAGATAATTAATGTTATTCATTTCACCTGTGAGTGGTTTTATTGTTATGGCTGATAGGGGTATTCTTATATTATAAAGACCCTGTTAACAAATAGATTTAAGAATTTTATTTTGAAAAAAAAATATCAATAATAAATGTTTGTCACCCTGGATGTTAACCTCTTTGGCAAAAAACTACAGTTGAGTATTGTAACAGAAGAAGTGCTGTGCTCAGCTCTTCCAGCACAGTGGTGGATGTAGTCTATCATTAGCCTACATACTGTCTTGACAGGTTCTTTTGTTAAAGGAATTCCCTCAAGTTTATCAACTAGGTTCTCTGAAGTTTCTATTGTAAATGTGCCAGTGTTTAGGAGGTGAGTAGAACTGCTGCATGACAGCTACTGTATATGTGTATGTGTCGCCGGAAGCGTGCGTGTTGGCATGTGTGTCTGAATGTGCGCTTGTATGTGCATGGAAATGTCTGCCGGGGCTTGTGGGGTGACAGTTCTGCTCTCGGCAAGTAGGTAATTAGCATGCATTATTCAAATGAAAGACAGAGGGAATGAGGGTGGGGACCTGTCCACCTGGTTGTCAGCACCGGAGCCGTCTCGTTCAGCGCCACTTACTCCACACATTTAGAACATCAGAACGTGTCACTTATCAATGTATTACCCTCTTCCCAAGCAAGGAGATAATACTCTTTTACAGAGTCCCATTATGAGGAAAGATATGATCGAAGTAAGCCAAAGTCAAAGACATTTAATCGTCAATTTGGATCATAACTACCTGTGTTCCACAGTTTTATTTAAGCCAGATCAAATCAAATTTATTTGCGCAGCACTTTCAACAAAAAGGTCTGACAAAGTACTTCACACAGCAACAAAGGGCATATGTAGACAGACCTTCACATTAAAACACTCTACACATTCTGAGATTCAGAGCTTACAGCATGACATTGAGGTCCCATTTGAATGTGGCAGTATACTTAAAAACACACCAGGAGCTAACGATGTGTTGAAATGATCAGGGGAGATTAAATATGAGAGACTTAATCTTATGTTAGAACATTGTTTGCTTAGGTGTTTGGTCATTAATCTGTCTTTATTACTTTGAAATCACACATTTCTTATGAGTGATGACTTTTTGCCATTCATTCTTCACATTAATAGGTCCACTGAGAGGCGAAGTGGGCACCACTGCCAATACACAAACTGATGTTTAAGGGTGTTTCTACTTCTGTTCATGGTGAATTGTGGGAGTGGTAATGAAGCTCATTCATATACACTAACTTGTCATGATGATTGAGATTTAAAAAACATACATAAGTTTACATGGGTCTTTATAAATCTGACAAAAAAATGTGTATCTATATTTGTCTTTGTGCGTACACTCAGTTTTAGTCATTAATCTACAGAGTTGAATGTATGTGGCTCCAGATTTGTCTGAAATCAAACTGCAGAATGCTGAACTGCATACAAAGTAGAGGACATAATACATGTATAATTTTATCCTGCAGTAAATTATACATTTTTGAACTGAATATATATTTTTTCTTTTGTGACGTTTTGTGGAAATATGTGAGGCTGTAGTCTGTGGTGTCGTTATCATGTATTGTCTAGTGTCTGCATGTGTCTACTCAGATGCATGTACTCAGTGAAGCTTTGTGTTGTTGGTTTGCTTAAAACTCTGTTGCAGCAGAGATGCAGGAAGCAGAATTGTAAACACTTCCACAAGGCTGCAGAAGAAAATTGTGATATTTTAGACCAATTACTGACTACCATGCACAGGGATCCGTTGTGTGAGCACTCCTCTAGTTCAGCCAGCAAGGCTCTGTGAAAGCTTAAGAATTTATATCTTCACAAACATGTCTCTTTGTTAGTGTGAATGAAATGAATTACATTCGTGCAGCAAGTGCACTGGCAGCTAAAGAGGCAGAAATACTATATTATGCATGTGAAATGAAGAAGCTAGAAACATAGAACATGAATACAGGACTATAAAATAACAAATGACACCATCTCTCACATCTGTACACACCTAAAACATTTGTTTTGTGCAAGCGTATTGGTATGATCTCCAATATACCGTATGATCACCAGGTGCTCCTGTCTGCTGGATTAACATCTCTAGAAAAGTCACAAGCACCTTCCCTTATCTCCCACCCATTCTCCATCATGACTCCTTTCCAGGAGTGGCCTGTGTTTACCTAATTGATCAATTAGCTGCTTGAAAAGACTCCCTCTCCTCCACGCATCCCATTTAGTCAACATTTACATGTGTCAGTTTAATTGTGTCCCTATCTCCTCTCCCAAATTATTTACCTACTCACTCACCCACACTGCAAAGCTCCCATTGTCCCCAGGTGACTGATAATCTGACTGGAATGGTAAATGTGTTTGGATGAATTAGAATTTTACTTTGTGTATTTGTAAATGATGTTGAAGGCATCACCAACATCTTCACTGTGGCCACTGCAGTATTACATGCATAAACTGAACATAATTCTTTACTAACTTTACAGCTTGAATTTTTACTTGCCAACTGCTTTTTGTTGCAGAGTAGTTGAATACCAGTCAATGTTTTATGTTTCAGCACGGCACTGCCGTAGAATTATAAGTCCTAAACATGCATACACATGGAACCAAAGCCAAAATATTTCCATAAACGAAAACTGCAGAAACAAATCATCTGTAGAAAAAGATGATTTTGTGTCAGCAGCTGACTTTTTACGGTGACCTTTTTTTCATAACTATTCAGGCATGCGTCTGCTGGCCTGAGGTCCATTTCCAGTAGGTTGACTGGGCATTAAATCAGACTGGCATAACCCTCCTCCCCCAATAGTGGATTTACACAATTTACATACAACAGTGTTTTGATTGTGCTGGACCACCAACTAATCCTTTGTTCCCAGGAGGCCTTCAGCTTTACTTTGTCTACCCGCTGTCTGTTACAGGCTCTTACTGCCCTCATGTGGTGGATGCACATATTACATCATGGTATTTGTTGATGCTGATTGATAGATTACTTAGAAAATAGGTTTTTTTTTATAGCTATATATTTGTATAATAGTAGCCAAAATAGGGAAATGTATTTTAAAAGGCAAAAATTGAAAATCTTAGAAAAGTGTGTTTATAAATACACTTTTATCTTACACTAATTTAAGATAAATCACATTACATTACACTGCAATGAGTGCACTGGTAAAATACAAATGACTTTTCCACATATGTCAGCAACAGTGCTGTTAATTAACCCAGTGAGTTCTCAACCTGGCCCTTTTTATAATATATATATTTTTTTTATCTTAACATGTATCCTACATCAACCACAAGGTGGTGGTAAATCACTGAGACTGATTTGGATTTTTCTTCTTTACAAATCAGACTTACAGCTTTCAAAATGTAGGGAAAAATGTTGGTTATTAATTTATTTAGATTTGTTTGTCAGTTTTATTTCATTGAAGGTAAGAACGTACCTTCAATGAAACACTTTCAGAAATCAGTATAAAATATATTCTGCCATTATTGCATGAAAATTTGAATGCTGTCTCATGGGCTTCATTTCTCAAACTGCTCTACAGATTGGAGAGTAACATTTTAATTGTGTTTGCTTCAGAAATAAAAAAAAAAACAAACAAAACAAAAACAAAAACATAGTAAATAAGGCTAGCTGCTGGATAGCCAAAAGCTGACTACCAACTGGGCATGGAATCATTTTAAATTCACAAAAATAGTGAAAATAGTTTTGTTGGGTTGACTTGACTCTTGTCAGAGAAACCCATCCCCAGTTCTTACAAAGAGGATTGCTTTGTACGAGATAAAGATAAATACATGATGAATAAATATACTGTACATTTACAAAATGCTCAGTAATGGCTTAATAACCTCTCACATCTGAAACAGTAACGCCAGTTAGTTCCATTTAATCCAGACTGTATCTCAATGGGAGTGCAGTAGAAATATCATAAGAAATAGCATAGTGTATGTAAATGTAAGAAATCATTATGATATTTGGACAACATGTTTTGTTTACTGTTTCCTAAAATACATTTCTAAACTTCTGTGTTTTGGAATTCACTGTGTGTGTGTGTGTGTGTGTGTGTGTGTGTGTGTGTGTGTGTATGAGGGAGAGTTTGTGGAGTAATACATGTGTACCTCAGCACTCTGTAGAACATTGGCGAGCT
>JAUBNQ010000017.1:20904570-20920664 GCA_032353495.1 Ctenopoma kingsleyae | reverse complement strand
GTGTGTGTGTGTGTATGAGGGAGAGTTTGTGGAGTAATACATGTGTACCTCAGCACTCTGTAGAACATTGGCGAGCTAATGGCACAGACCTCTGTCACAAGCATCCAACCATCAGGATTCAAGCAAGGATCTGCCCATTAACACTGAGGCCATAGGATACAGGCTGTCCACACCAGGAGAAAGCAAGTTTGACACAGAGCAAGTCCCTCTCCCACAGCATGCTCAGCAGCCTGCACTTTCCAAGGACATTATGGCTCCATTCCACCAACTCTCTGGTGGCAGGCTATCATTAATGCGCTTGTGAGAGCCCACAGAGGTGATAGCAGGGGAATTGTGGGCTTTCATATCCACAAGCTGAGCCACAGGATGCCAGGGAGAGTGTGGTAATTTAGCTCAGAGGTGATGGAAAATAGTGGGTTAGTTTAATGACAAGTTTGTGTGGCCATGTAAAAGCACTCATCAGAGAGTGGGCGATAGAGAGAATGGGTGAGAAGCACCAAAATGAAGAGAGAAGCACTGTGTCAGTGTTTTTTTGTTTTTTTTTTGGTATATGTGCATGTCCCCCTTTTCCTGTTTTCAATTACTAATAGTGTATCAACCTACAAACAAATTTTCATTGGATTTTGTGTTTATTTAAAATAAGTCGCACCAATGAGATTCTTTTTGTAACTAGTTACCAGAATTAGGTATTCAGAAGAACAGGCCAAAATAAAAGGTCTGACGCTTCTCTAAATAACGCAATAAATAAAATAATACTTTACTTTAATCTCTAAATTAATATAAAATACTAACCTAAATCCCAAACCATACGTAAACTGAATTTAAATGTAACCATAATGGTTTTATTGAGTTAGTTATTTAATTTAAGTAACAATTATATGTCCCCTTAGATGTATATAGTAGTTTGTTAATTAATTTGTTTTAGCTTAAGCTAACACAGTCAAACTGTGATGATTAAATGGGTTTATGATGTTCATTACATTTTATGCATTGCAGTAAAATACATACATATCAACTGAATAATCATAATGGATAATACACTCCACTAGTCTTTACCTGAAGAGAATCCCACAGAAAGTAAATCATATCACAAAACCAGATTTCTGTGCAAACCTTTGGGCTAATGTTTGTTAATCTGAAGTATCTAAAGTAAACAAAGTCACCATTCATAAATGTTAGTGTGCCCTGTCTTTTTCATTGTTTATTCATGCCTCTAATTCACTTTGAATTTCATCCCTAAAAAAAAAAAAAAAAAATCAATCCTCCATCTCTGTCTCCCTTGGCAACAGATTATAATCCATAGTTACGAGGAGCGGTTGCTAGGTGCGTTGCCGAGATACAGACCCTTCTCTCCACTGGCGCTACGTAGGAGGCCACCAGGTCCTTGATGATGGCAGAGCGATGAGGGTGGGGTGAAAGGATGACAAGAGACAGGCCAGTGAGGACAGGAAATAGACACACACACCTGACAGAGGATGTACGAGGCACAAAGAGAGCGCTGAAGAAAGCAGAGAATGAGAGCAGAGAATTGAAAGTAAACACAAAAGGATAATGTAGCAGTCTAAGTGGGCAATCTGCACACCTCCATTTGGTGCATCTGTATTTTAGTTCTTCTGTCTACGTGTGTGTTTGTGTGCATCTGTTTCAGACGTGTGTGTATTTGTGCTGCATGTGAAAGACAGTTACAGTAGAAAAGGAAAATGGCTGAAAGGCTGCAATCATGCTAAAAAAGACATAAAAAAGCTCTTCTGATGACTTCAATGACTGAATGTAGACACTTTTTTTATCCTGGGGAAAAGGTGAACAAAATTATAATAAGAAGGAAACTTTGAGTGTAGACAGAGTTCCCAAGTTAGGTGTGCTCTCTTTGACACAAATGACACGTAGTTGCATCATCACCATGTTTTTCAGGAGTTAGAAAATGTACAAATATGAACACCCAATGTTTAGACATTTTAGATGTGTTAGACCCCTCCATATAGTTCCTCAAATTTGCATACAAAAACAGTCATGGCTCTCTGTTTATTAGCACTCATGGCCATATAACCACCTGAGTTACACAAGCTGTCATTTTTTTTCTAAGGCTGATCCGATTAGCATGGTGATGATAGAAACCCATGGGAGTACTTACTCCTCACGAGTTTCCCTGTTGGTAGATAGAAAGAGTCTTTGCTGCAGGAGCCATCTGCCGCTCCCAGGTCCGATTATGCCCAAACCTTCCCCCAGGGGGCAGTAGGACCGTGCACACGACCACTCCACATACTGAACTCTCGGATCAGAGGCACAGCGCTTGTGCAAGCCAAAGCAGCCGCCACCACCCTGTCTTCTGTTTACCTCAGGACAAGTTTTCAGCAGTTAAAAATAAGGACATAAAGAGAGAAACCAACCTTAAATGCAAAACCCTGAGCTCCCTTTGGATATGTAGCACAGCTCTACCGTGCCCATCACTTCGAACAATGTTATTAGGACAATAATTCTCACAAGCAAATAAACGGTGTGTAACACCACTGTAAGTTTTCCTTTCATGTTGGGTTATTGTTTGTGTATTTCACTGATATTGTGTCATTTGTGGAGGGAGCATATATTGGGGTTACTGAGAAGCTTTTCATCTCTTCTGAGAGTATAGCTGAAAAAAGTTTAGAAATGATCACAAGAAAAGCTTTACGTTCAGTTGAAAAAATACGCTTACATAAGTCATCGACTGACTGGTTCAAATATGAAAGTGCACTATCACGTGTAGTTCAGAAACATCTCATTTTGTCAGAGTTGGTTGAATTTCTTATCTGCTCCCTCACGTCTCTGTTTTGCTTAATTTCTTTCAGGATTTAAGTAATTCAATGCACACAACAAACGACTTGTAAGAAGTAGTTAAAATGTTCTACAATTTGTTATTAATGAAAGTTAATGAATTTGAAATCTCAGTTGTTGGCTGCTTAGTGTGATTGCTTTGATGTCTAAATGTACCCAAACAAAAAGAAACAAATAAAAAAAAGAAAAATTAATTAAGAGCCTATTATTTTGTGATTTGTACTTCTGAAAAAAGGTGTGTAAATAGGGTGGCAGGAGACAGCTTTATCGTGAAAAAGTGCCTTCTAAGAACTAATACAAATAGCTTTGGATTAAACAATAGATGGACCTCCGACTCAGTATCTGTCCTTCAGTTTAGCATCCTCTTCGTACTGTAGGCTTCGCTTTGAGGAGAGAACCCTGTTGGTTGATTGGAACGGCTTCCCTAATTGGATTCAATTCCTAATTGAAACGTAATAAAAATGCATCAGTAGACGTGGCGCCAACAATTACCTCATGCAAATCTCTTGATGAATTGACGTGAGGGGCGTAATTGCAGCTGTTAAAAAAAAATGCATTGATTTCTCCCGGAATAACATCAATTCAAATCAGTTCACACTCACGCTTCAGCCTGCGTGTGTAAAGCATTTGTCACCGCTCAGTGTCCCTGTTTGGAGGTGTACGGAAACATCTGCACCCTTTCACACGGGTACGTCAGATTGATTGGGCTTGTGAGACTTGGTATCAAATGTGCTGTGTCTATGCATATGCAATAAAGTATTCTCAACACTTGGGAAACAAAAGAAGAAACGTCTTTGTTCTTTCTCTCTGTTCATCATCGGGATGGTGTGCAGGTTATGACTTCCTTTGGTTTGTCGAGCAAACATATTCTGCTGGGGATGTACTACAGAAATGCACACACGCGCACACAAAACACACACTTCGTCGAATGCAGTTGGAGAAAAAAGAAATTGAATCAGATACATGTGGAAAGAAACTATACAGGCTTTGATTCTTTTCTCCACCAAATGTTCTGAACATTATCCGTCTGTCTGTTGATCGGGGGTGGCAGTCTAGAGGGAAAGAGTAGAAGCATCTTCTGAGTTATTGCCTACCGCCGTAGTCATAGCAACAGGTTAATAAGTAGCTTCTGTGATCGTCCTCTGTTGCTGCACAGGTTGCTAAGATACAAATAGCATTCTGGACCCAGTGGACTGAACTGCAAACATTATTTGATAAGCAGGAACTTTAAACATTTAGAAGTAATCTGGCAGGAAAAAAAGCCCTGTGTGCACTAAGGAATGTAAAGGAGAAAAAAAAAAACACCTACATTGCACCTACAACCACAGTGATTGCATCTGCCACATTTGACCTACCCAGGCCGAAGAGAAACACAGAAAAACAAAACTGAACTCTTGCTAAATCCAACTACCTCATACCTCGGAGGATAGTGGTTGGCCCATGTCTAAAGGTAAACGGGCCAATCAGCTTTGGAACGGAGTGGCTGTTCCTAGATGCGCGTGCGAAACCAAGGGCAAATTAAAGCATTGCCTCCGAGTTGCATCATTCTCCCCTCACAGCTCTATTAGTAGGCTAGCCACAATGTCTCTTTACGAGAGCTGCTCCAGAATTAGGCACACTTCCCTGCAGTGATATGTCTTTTTATGAACCACACTGGCATCATGTGTGCTAGTTCCTACAGGAACAAACCACAACAGAATTAGTGAGAGAAATGCATGGATACACCTCTTCTCCTTGGAAGGTGACGTAATAGCACAGTAGGAGTTAGAATTTTTTGTTATGTGATTCTGGCTTGATTCATTTCATAGGCACAAAGATAAATGAAGATGTGAATCATCGGCGATATGAACACTAATTCAAAAAGATGAAAAATAGGTGGTGTCCTCACCTTTCTGTTATTATCTGACCTTTCTTTGTTTTTGCCCTCTGCTCATCACTTTTCCCCATCCAGTAATAGAAGTTGAAAAGTGCATTGATTCAAAAAGACGGCCCGTCCACAATGACACAACAAACGAACGAACAGCTTGACTGGAGGAAGCTGTGAGGCCGCAGTAGGGAGCACTGGAGTCGTTTTTGATGATCCCTCTGTTCTCTCTGTCGCTGGGCCTCACGCTTTCACTTCGACTCGGCTCAGCTGTCAACCGGCAACAGCTACTCACTCAAAGTCTCATGTACATGTGTGAGCACAGGCACCCTCGCACAGTTTCCATGGGTGCAAGCTAGCGTGCAACTTGTACAGTTATTACGAACTGTAACTGAACATATGATGAAAGATGCATGTGTGTCTCGTGTTTCAGAAGTGAGTAATGTGTGTTAATTTGGCAGGCTTATAAGCAGCAATAATTGTGCATTTGTGTGATTAAGACAGTAATCAGAAAATAATGACACTTCAGTGTGATTTATGAGAATGGATGAAATTTCACAGCTGAAAGGTGGCAGGTTAAACATTACTGACCTGCCAAGTACCAAGAGAGATTTAAACAAAGGCCAGAGCTAATACATCACACAAACAAAGGGGGTGGAGAGTGGGATGTGTGTGTTGCAGAGCTCTGGACAGCACGAGGGGTCTGGGGATCATATAAACCTTTTTTAAGACAAGAAGGGTGACAAACATCCTTCTCTTGATTTATTAAAATGATGCACAGTGATGCTCCTTAAAAGTGATTTTTCAGTTCAGCCTGAGAAAAAAGAAAAAATCACCTGATCTGATCTGTGTGGTTTTTAGCCACAAGAGTATTATGTGCAGACCTCTACAAATGAAAGCAAGACTCTCTGCAATACTGATTAAAGACTCTTTGCTCCCAACGGGCTCCACACAGGTTTGGGTTCATTCAATTTCTGCCTTGATTACTCGATTGGAGTCATTGATTGAAGGGGAACTTTAATGACTTATTATCTATAGTGTTAATCAGGTGTTGACAGACAGCTCTCTGTGGGGCTGGGCAAGGCTGAGGGCCAAAATGCCCAGAACTTGGTGGGCTCCTGCCGCTCCGACGAAGCAAGAGTTGATCAGTACGCGGAGTGCAGACGCATCCCCTGACAAATTTGTTTCTGGAGCACAGTCTGTGCACCACGGTGGCATCTTCTGTACTTTACCCAGGTCGGCGTGACTCACATGTTGTGGTCTGGTCCAGTTTTACCACTTCGAAATGAGAGAGAGAGCGATCGAGATATAAAAATGGAGGCCTGCTCTCAACATGTTCTTATTTCGGTTTGTATTTATGGATTATATGGAGTTGGTAAAGTTACGTAAATTCAGAGCAACTGTGTTAGCCTTGTGAAATATTACTCATCGTAGGTTTTAATAAGAAAAAGGTCTGCTGCCTTAATTTGAGTTATTACTGTCTATGTACATAATGCACTACATTTACTCTGTCATATCCATCATTTCCTATACTGTATTTCTCTAAACTGGCTTAATCAAGAATTAAATGGTATTTTAATTATGAGGAGTCTAGGGGCCTTGGGGATAAGGAACCTGTCTATGCTTTGTTTAACCAGGATTAAGGTCTGTTACCCTGTCTTTCTTGTTTCCTGTGACATTGCTGCTTTTTTAGCAGCAAGAGATACATTTTGAACTGGAATTGTGTCATACGTGACAACCTTTTCAGGAAGCAGGTTAGCAAATACACTTCCTGCTCCAGTACAACATACTGCTACACCTGTCTGCATCACCTCCTGTATCTCCAACCCAAATCTCTTTTGTTCCTTCCTCCCACACGTCTCTCACTACATCCTTCTCTTTAATTATCTCCCTTTTCATTCCCAGCATCTTCAAGTCTCATCAATGCTTCTTAATTTTCATCAATACCACTGCAGTCTAAGCTCTCCACACCTGTCCAGTCACCATGGCAACCTCACCTCCGACAACAAAGAGCTCTGTAAGACATGGCATGCTGTATTCTCCTTGATTAGATATTGATTAAGCTTTTGTAATACATAATAGGATCAAAGGGATTGTGCAGCTTTGCTTACCCAGGTCTTTTTCACACTTTCATTTAGTTATAATCTTTTGTTATTTAGGAATCTGCATGTTAAGAGGGATGGAATCGAAAGTTGCCACCCTTTGTCATAGCCATTCAGAACCTCCTTTGGGGACTTGTAGATGCACAAAGACCTTTAAAACAAATAAATAAATAAATGGAAAAGAAGACGCACTGAGACTCTTCTATGTAAATCTACACATTCAGGTTTTCGGAGTGGTGTATCTTAGGCGTAGTGTTTGCAACATGTTTCCCATTAAAAGACATGCTAATAGGCCCGTTGGAGTGTGCAGAGGCTCCCAAATGCTCGAGTGTCCCTAATGGATGCACTGATAGATTAATGGACGATGAAAAGTCAAATGCTTAATGCATGGTAAGTGACAAGTGATAAGTCAATATTGTAAATATTTGTGTAGGACATGGTTAAGAAGTTGAAAGGCCATTATTCACAATCACCTACAGACAAGCCACGCCTTGGTATAATGAGGCACATGACATGAATTTAAAAACCTATGAAAGTAATGGTCTGTAGCACATTTCTGTCAATTATATATTCGTGTCAGCGGCAAAAGATTCTGCAAGACATGGTAGAATTGTCTCACGTTATCATAAACACATTCAGTTGTTATTTTTAATCAAGATGTTCATGTTAGAAAATCCAAGGCACTGCATGCTTTTTGGTGTATCCACTTCAAACACTGCATTGTACACCTAAGGTAGATACAGTATGTTCGTGCGAATGATGTGCTACTAATACCCTGAAGACGTTTAAGGACACTAGATGGATTGAAGCTGATCATTTTAACACTAGTTTTGTGTGTGTCTGCGTTGTCAGCTGCAATATTTGAGCTTCATAGGACCACCTTTTCCCAACCCGCATTGCCAATAAAGTAAATGCACAACTTGTGTGACAGGTGGAGGTTGTGTGTTGTCAAATTTACACTGAAGATTTAGATACAGAGATACAGAGTTGAGGGAAGTGAAGAAAACCTATTTTTTCTCGGCCACATTGAGAGTTAGAATTGAGGCTAAACCAAAGAACTGCAAAGAACCATGTTTGGAACAATCTGACCTTTTTTCTACAACTCAAACAAGGATAAAGACAACAAAATGTAATAACTTTCCCCTATCCAATCCATACTTCATGATTATCCCTCACCCCAAAACATTGGGAAAAAATGGAACTGTCAAAATAGTCTTGTTGTTCCATTTTCTTTCCCTTGGCCCCCCTCCTGGAGACAAACAAACAAACCCCTGTTAGCACATTTCATCAGCTTTAGGGGTTACAGAACAGATTGAGTATCGACAATGGTGGCTGTCGAGGCTTATGGCTCAAAGGCAACAGTAGAGGAAAGTCTCAGGGGTAGGAGATGCAATCGAAAGGACCAAAATAATTCAGCAAGACTCACTCGAGGAACAATCCAGTTTGTCATGTGGAATCATGGAGTGTCTACCGCACAATGAGGGAAGGTCTCCAGAGACTCGGCGTGGGAGGCAACATGTGAATAGCCAAGAGTTAGTGCCCCAACCTGCCACTCTTTTCTTTTTTATCACCTGCAAATTTAGCAGCCATAAATCTGTTTCCAAACCAATGCTTCTACACAGATGCTTCAGAGAGACCCATAAACAAGTAATGATGTTTGGTGTCTTGGGATGCTTTGACCATTGATGTTCCCCGGGGTGCCATTCTCTATTCTGGGAACAATTACTGTCAGAGAGTTTTGATGTTTTCCTTCTGCTGTGATGGACAGCCGTAGCACCTGGGAATTGTTGAACCATGTTGATTTGTGAGAAAAAAAAAGTTAAATTGTCTCACTCATTGTGCACAGGGAGTCAGCTGCGTGACCGTTTCCTTTCACTGTAATCGACCATAAAAAGGACACTGACCATAGGCTTCAATGTGACCTGACCCTCCCTACTGTAACGTCTTTGTCAATAAAAAGCAGCATGAGGAAACCTTCTGATTAATCAGTTGACCTCCTGGTTCTTATTCACAGACAATAACCATAACAGCACCCATTGCACCTGATTTTGTTTCCGCTGTAACATCTTCACAAGGCATGAGCTGAATATCCATTTCCCTTTAATCAATTCACAATTTATTCCCCTCCCGCTTCCAATCTCCCTTGCATTTATTATGCATTATTCGCCCTTTTTAAACGATTTTCTACTAACCGCCTCATCTAATTTGGTATTCGTATATGGTTAGCTCTGTTAGCTCAATTAATACAATGACATGTCCTAAATGCATTCTTTCCACACTCCAAGTGACAAGAGGACACCGCATATTTCACATCTTTGCAAACGGGGTCATGCATCAAAAGATCCAAACCTTTAAAAATTATTTAATCAGGCTAGGTGAATAGATAAAAAGGACAAAGCAGGCTCAATCTTCTACAGGACTGTGCTTTATTTTAGTCTAAGCAGAATATAATGAACTAGAGAACTACAGAGTTCAGGAGCACTATGGGAAATATCACCCCAGAATTAGGGAAACAGACCCGAGCCAACACTAATTCAAATTACATCTCTGTTTCAAACAAAAAACAAAAAAGTAACTCATGTTTGTTCATGTCAAAAAATAAAATGAATGATAATTCCATTCATTATGGGTTTAAATGCCTAAATATATTATGATAAAAATAATTTAGTGTGATAACAAATTAAGAGGATGAAATTAGATAGTGAAGCTGGGAATGTAATGATTCATGAGACAACGATTCATGGTACAAAGTTTCCTATGACTAAATGTGGATTCCTTAAAGGCTCTCATTGAATGCTTGATTGGAGCAAACTGCTCAGTTAGCTGAGTTTGTTTACATTTTGGTCCTTATAACCAATGGAAATGGAGGTGGATGACCACATCCTCATTTGTGTCGGAATGGGCTGCAGGCAAAACTGACTCTGGCTAAGTATCTGTCTTTCCAACAGATTTTTGACCTTAGAAGAAAAAAAAATATTTGGCATCCCCACAATACAGTGTGTCTGACCACTGTTCACAGGTAGTACTGTCAGAGAGAACAGGCTGGGTTTAAGGCAGAATTCCCTCCTCACATTAACAAATCAAACCTGACTAGAGCTAAACAATGTGGCTCTATCTACTGTTGGTACAATGTTTTCAGTCAATGAAGTCACATTAGATAATAAAGTATTGTAGAAACGTCCTATAAGTAAAAACAGAAATAATGAAATTCAGAGAGATGTCAGAGATTACCATCAACTGTTCAAAAAATAAATAAACAAAAATACAATTATGTAAAGAAAAAATATAGAAATCCTCTCATGACTTAATGACATGTCATTAGCTATGACAGCATAGGTCTCAAAACCACTCTGACTGCAAAGTTTGACATTTTTTGCTTTTTTTTTTGTCTTTTTAACAACAAAAGACCTCAGGTGACATTATTCTTGAACATGCAATGCAGATTAATTTAAACTCAGTTGTGCAATGGACTCTGGAGTTTTCTAAATCCACATGACCAGTACCATCAATCATTCTTTTACAGTGCAGTTTGTTAATTCTTGTATTGATTTAAGAGCTTTCAGTTACAAAATCTCTTTGAACTTGCCCATCCATGAGGGATTTCATACAGGGATTGTGCAGCCAAAAAAAATAAAGACAAAGGGAAAATGATCAAAGCATATCTGAATAAACCTTACAACAATGGGTCTATCCCAGCTTCAGTAGATAATAACAAAAGGAAAACGGGAAAGTAAAGAACCATTTACCAACATGAGTATAAAATCCCATTTTTGAACATCAGTGCTTCACTATACAAGAAATAAAATCATTTTATCTTCTGTTTTTGATAAATTATTTCATAGGTTCCTTCTCTTAGTTTTGCTGAAATATATTAACTATTCTTTTATTTTTTTAAATGTTTCAACAGGATCTATTGTACGGCCTATAAAGAAGGTTGAACAGAATTGAAAAATAAGCTATATTGTATGTACAGGAGTAACGCAGCTGTGTGGTTAGGAGAGCAGTGGCAGATTGGGTCAAGCAGGCAGGGGGGTTCTGCTGGGTTCTACTGTAATTGCTGCCTAGTTTGTACCTTTCTTCTAATCTTCCTTCAATCTCAGCGTATGTAGTTTCAACCATTTGATTCAAAAATGGTTTGTGTACACGTTGAACAAACTGTTACGTAGAGTTTTAATTTGTAAAACTAGCTTGTTTAAATATTGTTAAGCCCAAACTTTCTCCTCCGAAGAATTCGAAAAAGTGGCTCATGCTTTTTTGTCCCCCTGTCAAGCGGTAAGCATGCAGATGGATGAACTCCACTGTCACTGTCATATCTGTTCATCAGCCCCAATTGGACTAATCCAATTACTGCACAGGCGATCTTTCTTCTGTCAGAAAAATCATGACATGTCGGTGTACACAGAATCTTAATTAACGGATCACTTCAGGGCTGTGGCTTAGGTTTGACACTAAGTCAAATACTTTAAGCCGTGGTCCGACGCTTAGGGTTGTCAGATGCATGTTCACAGCCCAAACATAAGGGGCTTAAAAAGGACTAAAACTCTGCTAGATCCCTGCACTGCTGTGGATACATTTTATAGTGACATCATTGTCCCACAGAGTTGGGCTTCTCAACACAAACTGCTATACAACGTTCTTCTGTTTTTTGTATTTCATAGGCTATTTACATTAAGGATTAAAAAAGTCTTTGTTTTCATTACTCTCAGCCTTGTTGTTAAACATAATCACACACCTCCAACAATTCACTTTGCATTATTAGGTGGACTATGGCAACTTTTTTCTTTTCTTTTTTTTTTCTTTTTTTTGTTTTATGTTACTCTTGGAATTGGATGATGATACTGTATATTCAAAGCATGATTTAGGTGGTTCATCAGCCCTTCTGCTGGCTCAGCACTCCCTGCGATGGGATGTAATCTCAAAGCCCCCACTGACCTTGTATTTGTGATTCTGCTCGACCTCCCTCAGGATCAGGGGTAAGGCAAGGCTCTGAACCTCTCCACTAATCATGACATCATAGCGCCTGATGCCCTGAGTATTGGGAGTGATTTTGTGGAGTTTCAGTTTAGCACGCAGCACCCCCACCACCCAGTGCCTATTTCCACCTCCACCTCTTTCCATACAAAATCCCATTTCCACAGCGAAACCCTTTCTGCACTAGATTGAGATGACGGAAAAGCTCTCTCCCAAAGCAGCTATTAAATGAGAGGCATTAATTTCTTCCCTCCTGTCCAACAAGTTCCTTTAATTATCTCTCTACTTTCAGTCAATTACATTTCACTTCCTTTCCTTGACAATCACTGCTATTTTAGGGTGAGTGTTATGCACCCAGGGGGTTGGACATTCGTAGACATGCTCTAGCAGTTTTCTGCTCGGCCCCGCCACTGGCTGGGGCTCTCTAAGGACACATCCTCCTCTCGAGGGCTGACCTTGTAAGCTCTGGTGTAGCGACAACTGAGAAAATGGGTATACTATGTATATACACCTCTCATATAATGATACAGGGTCAGAGTGGGTATATGCATCAGTAACAGAGCAGCAAGTTGTCTAAAAGCTCACTGAAAAAGAACTTGCTACACTTGTGTGTGCTACACCACTGACTGTGAGATGCTAAAACAGTCGATGCAGTATAACCGACACAGAGGAGATGTGTTTTGGGGGGTTTTGATACAGCAGATAATTAGATTCATACTTACTGTCCTTAGTTTAAAATACCAACTTAGTTTTTCACCTTCTAAAATTGAGGGCAGCTATCAAATAGCAGTTTGGCAACAACTTGATGAGTGCCTGGCCTGACATTTGTCATTGCTCTTAAAGGTGAAACATAGCCTGGACTGAAAAACCACATAAGACTGGGGAGCAAGGCAGGCAGACTCGTCAATAAATGTGAGAATGAGGAGATCTAAAAACAAGCTTTTTTTTTTCTGATTTCTGTAGTTACAGTGTTTCAGACCTATTTCTGTTTGATGCACATCACTTTAGTAGCTTTTTCCCAGGGGTAAAAGTAACAGGAGCACCCTTGTTAAAAGCATTGGAAGTGATGATTTCACATGGCCTAATTTAGCCCTGGCATAGCAGAGATGCTACATGATCATGGCACTGTTAGCCAAACCGACATCAGGATGCTAGGCGAGGCTGGATTTTGGCTCATAGGGGACTCAACCTGCCATTAGCAATGGGAACTATCCCAGCCTGGTATAATACAGAGAAAATCAGCGGAGCAGGCATGCAAAGGTTTATGTTCAGCCTGACAATGGCTCACTTGCAGAATGTACATAAAAGAAAGCCGAGAAAAGCACAGGACATTTCATTACTTGTGGGACATTAGATTTCCCATCGCTTAGCTCAGCTTCACAGGAATTATGAACGCAAACAGTTTGTAGAACATGGCTTTGTTTTGACCTACTTCACATTAATTCATAAAGCTTCCTGCATCTCCTCCAAATGACTCTGACTGAGAGCAGAGGGGTCTGGGTTTAACCTCACATGTATCTGAAGGCAACTTTTCAAAAGCTGTTATTTTGACAGGCATAATTTTGAATCTAAAGAATTACTGTGCTTCACAAATGTTTTTTTTTGTTTTTTTTTTTCTTTAGTGCTGAACAGTACTGTGCTTTGCAGGTGTCCCAGCAGGGAAACGAGCAAGAAAAAGAAAGTGTGGAGCAAGTTGCTTTGTGAACAAGTGGTGGCCTCTGTTGAGATTCAATTACGTGCTGAAAGCAGAAGCACATTAACACAGGCCTTGCAGCAGCTGCTTCTATAGAAATGTGGATTTTCAATGAAATTGTTAGTTTCAACCCAGTTTTAAGCAACTATTGCTGTCATGTTTTAGGGAAAGGAGAAAAAAATACATTTTATCATCCACATTTGTATTTTGATTTTTGTAATGTCAGTCTACTCTGCAACACCTCACTATGCTATGGACAGTTTTATCCCACATCCTCCATCTCCTCTTTGGGTAAATCTGGCAGTATTATTGGTGCCAGGTCAGCTGTCAGCAGCCTTGCCAGGGAGTAGGCACAAACATAATTCTCTCTAATCTTCCTTCTGTCATCCATGTGCATGCAGGGGACCAGCTCTCCCGTCATTTTGTCCAAGTGATTATACTGGTGATTTTTCACTTGGTTGCTGCTAATGTATAGAGGCTGGTGATTACAGTGTGATTAGAAGGAAAGGTGAAATAGCATGTCTAATACGACGCAGGAGATAATTGAGGGGTAGTGAGCAGAGACATTAGCCAGGTTTGAAAATGCTGTTCCAAGTGGAGTCTCATTGAACACTTAGGCTGAGGTTTGAAAAGGCATGGCTGGTCTTAGGACACGGGAAAGCAAGGGAGTACATGGCATGCTGATATCAAAAACTCAAATCAAGACCTTCTGCTTAGAAAGAATGGCAGTACATTAAAGACTCTGGAATATGCTGGCACATTTTACCAGTCCCTCCTTCAGTGATTTGGAATAGGTCTGGTCTGCTTTTCTCTCTAAAGAAAGAGAAAGAGGGAGGGAGCGACAATAGTAAACAGGAACTGGTTGGACTGGAGCCTAAGGTAGAAAACATCTGTTTAATTTGAACCTTAATCCTGTCCTTTCAAAACAAATATGCACAGATATTGTCACCACACGCTTGTTAAGTTTCTAATTTTATCAATTAAATGATTGCACCATTTTAAAGGATCTTGTTGTGATGTTTGGTTGTTGACTTCCTCCCTCCCTCCTTTCCTTCTAGCTTAGCCTGGCCTCTTACTGCCAGCTGTCAGTGCTCAAAAAGGGCTGGTGTACGGATGTGAGCTGGTGTTCGACAGAGAAAATTGGGAAGTGTTGAGAGTGACTGCAATAGCATCGCTCCTCCCTCTAGACTCATTCCAAACATATTGATCTCCTTTTAGAGAAGAGTCTGCTTCTAGAGCACTGAAACAGCCAAATAATGGCTGCAGGACATTAAATCAAGATATGACTCGAGTGCTTTACTCTTTAAAGCCTATGCTTTTCCCATAGGCTCCATGTATAATGTATGAAGAATGCAAGTCAGGGAACATGTTAATATTGGAATTTACATTATATTTGACAGAGTTAAATGAGCCCTAGAAGCCTGCACTCGTTTGCCATCAATACTGTAAATTGAGTTTGTCTTCAGAGAAATGTTTGTTTGTATCTGCAGCAGCTTCAGAGGACACACACATATCCTTGGCATGTCACCTACAGTATATAAGTGGTATAATTGTTCACAACGGGAAGTTGTTTGTTTTTTCTCTCCAAGGGAATTCCTACTCCATAAGGGCTAATTCACGTATAAGTATATTCTGCTGGCAGTTTCAGTAGCTGTCACCTTACTCCTCCTCCCTCACTGTATTCATCATGATCAACCATTTGTCCATCTCACTTGTGGAACCGTCTACCTTTTAACAGTTTGTTGCTTCACATAATTCACATCCCATGTTGTGATACAAAATCTCAAAAAAGAAAAGGAAAAAGAAAAAACATAACAAAAGACACCCCATGTCCATGTTGCTTGGTCTTTACAGTGGATTGTCGCTTGAACACAAAGGCTAGTGAGAAGCCTTAAACATTTGCACCCTGTCCAGCACAGACATTAGTAAATTCAGTTTTTTTTCTGTCGTCATTCTTTTTTTTGCCTTCTACAACAGTCTGTTATTAGCTGTCAGAGAGTGTGGTGACTTGTACATCATGGTGAGCGAGATGTCCGGTGCCTGATACCTTAACATCCAAGAGAAAGAGACTTGTTGCGTACAGGGGCTGATGAAAGTTTCCTTTTTTCCCCTCTTTTACTCCCTTTTCATTACGACTTCAAGTATTTTTTTAAACAACAGCAAAAATTAGCAAATCTACATTTTTTTCTAGTCTACTTTACTATTCTACAACCTGGTGCTAAATCAGCATCCAGAGCAAAAGATCAGCCCCTACACTACGATTCCATGTCTTTTTTTTATACATTATTTCCATTTTCTTTTATTCGTACTTACAGTAGGCCACTGGATATTGATTTAATGATTTTTTTACTACGAGTAAATTGTAATACTTGCAGCTACAAGGTATGAGTTTTTAAATATATATTTATATATTTATATATTTATATTCTTTTAAAAAGCGTTTAGTCCTTTGGTCCCTATTTCCTAAGGAATGATGCATGTAAATTATCCTGGATTCTCCTCTTCACTCCTCTTCTTCTTCTTCTTGTTTTCTTCTTTAATCCAGAGCTTGCCCTGTCACAGAGCACAACACCTGTGTAGGCACGAAAACCAAAATGGCAGCAGGCTGGTGTGTGTGTTTGTGTATGTGTGTGTGTGTGTGTGTGTGTGTGTGTGT
>JAUBNQ010000017.1:20873051-20904470 GCA_032353495.1 Ctenopoma kingsleyae | reverse complement strand
GGCACGAAAACCAAAATGGCAGCAGGCTGGTGTGTGTGTTTGTGTATGTGTGTGTGTGTGTGTGTGTGTGTGTGTGTATGTATGCGCGCACAGCATGTGTTTGCTTCAGTACTTGAGTTGGCATTTGCACGTATTTATACATGTACAAAGTCAATTTTTTTTTCTTTTTCATTGTTTTTAAGTGTATTATCTTAAAATGTGTATGTATATGTGTGTATTGTTTGGTTTGTCTGTGTTTATGTGTGTTGCTCTATATCCCGTGTCAGTATGCATGCTTTGAGCATAATGAGTCTATAAAGGTTTTTTTTCCCATCATGTCTAAAAAACAGCAGCAAAAACTTGGTCTCTGCAAAAAATCTTCTTCCACAGACGCCAAAGCAAAACAGGGAAAAAAGAGGCATTTGCGAAGAAAGAATAAACTAAAAAAAAAACAAAAAAAACTCTGGAATCCTTCTCTCAGTCACCCAGTCTTTCAGCGGGTTTCCAGCAGGATCAAGGGACCACCCTTCCTTCATGATATGTAGCAGAGCAAGAAGTCTTTGTACTTTTACTGCACTTGTGGAAATAAGGTGTTGTGGCCCTTCATCCTGTGACACACAGAGAGAGAGAGAGAGAGAGGGAGAGGAAAAGAGAGAGGGGAGAATAAGAAGAGCGGATTCAGTGAGGCTGCGGCAAACATGCTCAGGGTTGCTGGCTCCTGGTTATCACACAGACTGACAGGCACAGCCAACAGCATGAGAAACAGACGGGGAGGAGGGAAAAAAAAGAGGACTGTGTCAATCAAAACCAGAAATAAGTGGGCTAGAGGTGGGGTGAGAGATTTGTGTTTTAACCATATGGAACAGACATCTACACTGTGACAGCACTAATCCAAGAAAGGCCTAATTTAAACTGACTACATCTCCTATGAAAAAAATACAGTTCAATGTTGCCTGAGATGTTACTGCTGCTATTCATCTTATTGTTCTTTTTTTTTTCATTACAAACAAAATACCAAAACCAGGAGGAAACAAAGAAAATAAGACAGGTTTTGTGAAAGGGTTAACATTATATAATGATAATAATGATAGAAATTTGATGGTTGCCCAATATGAAAAAAGAAAAATATATATATATATATATATATTTCTCATATATTTCAAGAAATAGCCTCTAATTAGGATCCCATGAAAAACCAATCTGGCTTCTATCCTGCCTTTGTGTTGACTTGTTATGCTGCACTGTTACTAAATGTGTTCATGCTGTCGAGCTTTGGATATAAAAGATCTATTTTACAGCCTATCATCCCTAATATGTTGTGAGCTATGATGTGGGTGAAGAAAGACTATGAAATCACAGCAAATCACTCTCTGGGAGTGAACATGAAAGGGTCTGACTTTGTGACGGGAACACGTGCCCAGACGCTCTTTGTTCTACCTTTCCATTCCTGTAAATGAGCTTGTTACCATTTCATAATAGATCTGCTTTTTAGATGTGGGAGCAGGGATTCTAACTTATTTCTTATGTGTGCCAAAGCAAGCCCAGCCATTAGCAGAATAAGGCACTAACAGTCCTGATTACAGATGCCCTCTTTTATTAGCCACTAGTGATTCTCTCTATACACCTACCACAGCGCAGAAGATAAACACAGTGGCTTTAAAATAAATCTTTATTTTCCCCAAGTAAACAACTTCTTTGAAAACAACACAACTACTTCGCCCTCCAACTTTGTCAGATAATAAACAATTTCTTTTCTTATATTTTCCACAAGCTTTTTGTCCCTCCCCCCTCACCACCACCTACTTAGATGGCTCTATAAAAGACACCTGGCAGTTAGGCGGCATATTTTATGCCAGAAAGTCCTTATCCCTCCCGGCTTGCCAGGTCCAGTGAACTCTTCTGAGTTCACTGGAGAGACTATGGGAGGGAAGAGTCGCCTACAGGGCTTCTGAAAGAATATGGCAGAACGAGTTCGATGAAAACGACTAACTCTTATCAGGGTTCCACCTGGAGGGATAGAAACAAACTAAGTTGCAAAGAAAGGACCTTTTTCCACTGTGAATTTATTTGATGCCTTCTTGTTTCACAGACCGAGTAACAATTATCTCAAATACAAGAAGCAAAAGCATAAGTGCTAATTTATCTGGCAGCAGAATACTAAAAAAATACAACAGGCAGAAGTAAATAATCATCTCAGGTATTTGTATTTTGTTCTATTTATGCGCTCTGCTTACATCTATGTGTACAGTGCAGCAGTGTGGTGGACAGATTTTGGCCATGTGGGTCCACAGCACTGCCTGCAGCTCTGCTATCACAGTGTAATTGGTTTGCACCCTCATAAATAAATAAATGGGGAGTGATTCTCATGTTAGGCAAACAAAACAATCTTGCAAAAGTACTCCCTGTGCAGATGGAATCCACACAGAAGTGGTGTGTCAACATTTGTCTGTGCTCTCTCCATGAATGGTAGAGATTTAATTGGCTACACAAACATAGGGTCATCTTGGCCATTTCTCAGCTAAACAGCTGTCGATCGAGGGGAGAAAAAGGTCCTTTTTGCAAAGAATCAAGACTTTTATAAAAAAATTAAAATGAATAGTTTACCAGCAAAAACACTGTTGATGTGAGTGTGAAGAAATAGAGATATAGAATATACAGTACATCCATACACATGAACCTCACAAGAAAAGTAAAACATCACAAGGGCACAACAGTACAATAGCACAAAGGGTTAAAGGCCACTTCCAGTTATAGTCAACCAGCCAGTCAACACGTCAGTTACAACAGGTACCAGCCAAAAAAGGCACTGGTTTACTGCACTCCACAAACTGCCAAGATACAATATACAGTATATATATATATATGTATAAAAGGAGGGCAGAATATAAAGAGATAGAGTTTAGAGATATCAATCAACGCCACGTCATGCAACGCAGTCACAGTCCCACCACATGACGTCATCCAAAAGAAAATGACACCATGGGTTCAACTTACAGCTGTGGGAACTTGGCCCCATGACAGGTGTAGGGGGAGGGTGTGGCTATAGCGGAGAAAGGCCACCTCACACTGTGATTGGCCATGTCAGGTTGCCAGGTTGGTGGGGGTGCAAAAGAAGGAAAGAAACAATGGGATTTTTTCTTTTCCTTAAGTCAGAATTCAAAGCACCCCTTTCCATATTTGTTCTCATACTCTCACTTATTCTGCCTGGCAAGTCAAATAAGTTTACTATGGTTATTACCATAAAAGTGAAAAAGAAGGAAATGACAAGTAAAACAAGAATAACAGAACAAATAATCTTCAACAAAGCACAAAAAAAGCTTTTTTCTTGTGCCTCAGTGTGGTGGTGAATTATTCTCAGGCTGACAACATTTGCAGGTTAAAAGGTTGAATTGATGTTTTTATATTCACAAAGATAACCCTTAAGGCAGAAATGCATATTTCAGAAACTTGTCCTGTCTACAGTAATTGGATTTGCCTTGCATTGTTTGCTATGAGGGTGGCCGTACAGTGAGTGCTTTTTTGCATTAAGTTTATCTTTAAGACACAGAACGCAATTTCAGAGTAGCAGGGCTCCTGAGACCAGCAGTAGAGAATGCTGTCTGATCGTGTTTTTAATTCAACTTCAAAGAAAAATTGTCAGTATTAGAGCAAAAAAAATGAGGCCTCTATATATTGAAGTTTTTACCTAAGGAACACAAATAATTCATTCAAGTTTCATCAAGTTTTTTCATCAATATAACACAGCTGAATTTAGAACAGTTACGGTTAAACTTATTTCAGTCTGTTGCTGAAGACCTCAATGTACTGTCTCGCACATTACAAGGCAGTAAATGAAAGGGAAAAAAAAAAATCTTGAAAATAAATTGGTCACATTTTTCAAATACACCTTTTTTTAGGATCCCTCGTGATTTTTTTAAGAACCTATAACCTGCAGCTTTGGTACAGAGCCCTCAGAAGCCCTGGCAGTGTATTTTTTTTTATGTTTTCTTGGGATTGCCCTTGGTTTTGGTCTATTGGTTTTCGTTAACTCAACAACAGAAATGGTGTAATAACAGAAGAAAAACACAGAGATGGATTGAACCAGACCAGGGACGAAGGAGGACATAAAAGATATAAGATATCTATATCTATATATATATATCTATATATATGGAGAGAGATATAGATAAAGATATAGATATATATAGATAGATATGCATTGACATGCAAGCATATACACGTGCGTCCACCCAAACCTCTTGATAAAGTGAAGGAATGCGATTGTGCGGCATGTCTGTATTTGTATATTGCATCTGTATTCGGAGACATTTTGAGTACATTTCAATGACTGTCCTGTCATTCAATGCTGTTGGAGGATATTTTCCATTTGTCCCTCAGCGATGTGCTAAATCACAATCATCCCCCACTTCTCTTGTCAGTGAGTCTGCTTTGAAAGCATGTCTTCAATTAGCAGGACACAGCTCTATTCAAATGCTATCAGGCAAGGCATAAAGGCAGCATCTATCATTTGTATTGCATACCACCTTCCATTAATGCCATCTTGTGGCTTTTAAAGAGTCAAAGCTAAAATAAACAAATGGTATTACGGTGCCTTTATTTATGAAAGAGTGTAATCCAGGCTTATGTTATTGTAATGAAAAGTTGTCTAGCCAATTGGGTGAAGAGAGCATACATCTATATTATTTTTGCACTGGCAGCTGCACTTTCTAACAGATGGGCGATGATTCTTTGAATAAAGCCTGACACTGTGAAATTAGTCTTTATTTAGAGATGGTGCCACTTTAAGTAAACTATCTTTGTATTTGTTGATTTTTTTGTATGAAAAGTTCTGACTATTACTTGGTGATTTTATCTTGTGGTGGGCAGCACAACATTTTAATGCTGCCCATGACTGAGTAGTGTCTGAACACGGTGTATCACAGTTTTCTGCATTTGGGGCCTGCAGGTACCTGCAGACTGGTGCCCATGCTGAGCCATGTCCACCGAATAGTAAAATCATCAGATAGTGTTAATGTTGTGACTGAGTGGTGTATAAATATATCAGGACACTTAGAGTTGACTGGTCCTTTATGAGTTCATACTTCATAAAAACAGTTAAAAATGGGAGATGTTTGAGCATAAATGACAGTTGATGACGTAATTTCAATTAAATTTTTATTATTAACTTAGTAAATTTCATCAGTAAATCATTTTATATTAATGTTATATACGCTGTTTAAAGTATTATTAAAATAAACATGTGTACATTATAATTGTCTAGGTTACATTTAATTAAAATGAAATATGAAGACATGCACTCATTATATAACACAGGGAACAAATGTAGAACGTGTCCTCAAACTCAAAAACAAAATTAAAATTGCTACACTAACATTTTCTTGTGCTATGTTTTTGCTATTTGGGAATATTTGCAAGCATAGACTGACTGAATATGAAAATGGACAGTGACTGTTTTAGTGGCGAACATATTGGTGAAGCATCACTTGAACTAACCAAATGGTGCTTACTGATGTTGCTGATGTTCTCCATCATTATAGAAGCCTTTGCAGTTCATAGTGAGTAAGTGCTTTTCCATTATGTATCTTTTTTGTGTTTGTTTATTTATGTGAGCACAAACTTTTTTGTCAGGCATTCTGTATCTACTCATCATGCTCATCAGTAGCCTTGTAAAAAGTTGTTGTAATATAAATCTATTCTGTATTATCATGTCTCTCCTCACTGAAATTTCTATAATTAAAGGCTCCACTGACAGGGTCCCTGGATTCTGGGTTTTGCTAAGCAGCTGACAGAATCTAATGCCGAGCTATTTTAGACGCGAAACAATTGCTATCTGGTTTTATGAATTTGTAGCTTAACAACTTGCATCGATTCTCAAACGCCGTCATCAGTACACAGGTAATTATGCACAGCTGGATATTGATGATGTCATCAGTTTGCACTGGAGCATCATGCAGGTACAAATTAGATTTTATACCTCAGAAGAAACAAAAACAAATCAGTGGAGCAGGGCAGCCTGACAAATTTTCAAGGTTGATTATTTGAAGAGAGGGTGTGCAATGTACAACTTAGTGCTCTGAGTCAGATATTGATTACAGAGCTATAATTTCAATTTCCCCCCCTAGCTGACCACATTTCATACTAAGCAAGATAATCTGTGCATTTTATAGTTGTAGTCATAATTGTTAGTTTAAGGTGATAAAATTGGGGATCTAAAATTCTAAATGTGCCCTATACTGCCATTTTTAAAAATTACAATCTGTTATTCATCCCTAAACATTTAACTTATTTTGTGTAATGTAAATGTGGATTCTTGTTTATTAATTGCTCTAATGAAAGTCTAAAAGGTTATTCAAAGTAATAAAAGGATAAATGAAAATCATGAATTTTAGTACTCCTTGTTTGTGTGTAGTGGTTAAACAGACCTATGGGGTACTGCAACAATACTAAGCAAAATAACTAAGTTATGAAATGAGCATGGTAACACGTTGTGTTATGGCATGGATGTTACTGTACCTGGATATGGACAGCAGACGAGTCAGTAAGGTCGGTTGGCATCTTTTGGCCGCTTTAGCTGCACCTTCAGCCTCTTCATGCCTATTTGAAAACCGTTCATGGCCTGGATAGCTGCTTGAGCACTGGACGGGTTATCAAAACTCACAAAGCCTGAGACAAGAACATAGACCAGGATAGAGAAGGGGACAGAAAAAATAGGAACATGAAATAAAATTAAAAAAAATTGGAACAAATCATCAAGGAAGCAGAATGGCGAGAGATGAGAGAGAAACAGGAAGAAGAGAAAGGAAGAGGGAAAGAGACGGGGAGGAAAGACGGGCAAGATGAAAGAAAAAACGGAAGAAGAAGACCCTTTTTAACGCTCAACAATGACACAACAATAGCTCTTTGTTTTCTCCTTTCAGCAGATTAATTGAAAATCTCTGAATTAAAAAGATTACATAAAATACCACAAAGGCTAATAACACAGATATTAAAAATCAAACGAAGAACAGCTATTAGAAACCGGGAGATTTACTTCAACAGAGAACAAAAAAAAACATGAAAAGGTATTCAAAGATTAGACATGAAAAGGAGTCTCATGTTGTGTGTCAATTTTTAGAAGAAAGCCGTGTCTGTAAATGTTACCTGAGTGCTGAGCTTTATAAAAGTGGCAGATCATGTGTGTCTGCGTGTGTGTGAAAGCGTATTTACATGCACGTGTGAGACTGAGCAAGTATCTCAGCGAAGAGTAAAGGGCATGAGGATTGTGATGCTAGGAGCAAGGTGTGTAGGACGGAGGTGCCTGCTGCTCTGAGTTATCACCTGGGTGTCGAGGCGGAATGAGCCCACAGCTTTCCACACCAGGACTCCTTGCCTCCTCTTATCAGGCACCTCTGTGATTGACGGGCCGAATTTTCCGCCAGCCAGCTGATTTGATCACACCGCTATGGGTCCAATTTAATTTGGGGGGAGAGGGCAGGCTTTTGTCAGTGCGGGGTGAGATAAGGCTGCTGCTTTTACAAACCCTTTAAACAAACTGAGCAGGGAAGGGCCTGTCAGTTGGCAGTGATCCCCCTCCCAAACCAACAAACATAAACGCTCACAGTGTCCCTGACTTTAATGAATCTTCATACCTCACATTTACATCCACATGCCAAAAAAGCTGATAGGATGCTGTGATGGTTGAAGTACAGAGGAGGAGGAGGACAGAGAGTGCACCGCAGCCTTTAAACGCTCGAATCCATGTACATTAAAATAAAAGCTGAATAAGTTATTTCAGCCATTTTCTCGAGACAAAAGTAGCTGGCTGATGCTTCATATCTTTGATACAGCAATGCCTGTGTGGAGCTGTGCAGCTCAGTACCCTGAACACTACTAGTTTTTGAGGTATGGCCCTCACTGCAGCCATCAGCATCAGACAGAATGTCTTTATACATTGTAATGTTATACATTTTTAATAAAAACACACACAAAGTGCAGCCTTTTTTCAGCGACTGTGTGAAAAATTCAAGTTTAGGGCCAGGCTGAGCAGCTGAGGAAGCTACAGCACAGCTCTCACATTACATCACACTACAAAAAAAAAAAGAGTTACTATGTGATGATGATGTATGCTAATGCTGTACTATGAAAACTCTTTTCTCCACTAATGCAGGGTTGACTGTAGTCTGTTGATGAGGTCCTGGTTCAAATACCCTCTTAGGCTGGGAAAACTAATGTCTGCTTCCTCGCTATAATTACTGTACCACTCAACTCCCTTTGAACAAGTTACTAACCTCCAGGTGATCCATGGGAGCTGCTTAGTAGTCAGGATTTGTCATGGGAGACTCTCCTGGTGCAAACTTTAACATTTTAATACATTTTTCTGTATTTAATGTGATGATTATTAGACATTTACAAGTGTTTATTGGACATTTGCTTATCTTTTTATGACAAAGATATGTTTTTTTTTTGTAAATGTATGAATGTATACTGTAGATGCGTACTGATGGAACAAACTAGTAGAGGCAAAAAAAAAACAAAAAAAACAGCAGCACAGCGTGTCTTGTTTTCTGAAACCCTTTAGCTAAATTGCATTTCCTCCTGTAAGTTCTTTTTTCAGGTGCGTGTGTGTGTTTTCCCTCTTCCTTTTGAAATTTATTTTCAAGCTAAATCCAGTTAATTCCACTTAACAAGGTGAGCTTTGATCACTTTTAAAAGTCAATATTGAGTGACTAAACGTAGAAGATTAAGACTAATGTTGTTTCCATAGAGTCCCAGGTTGAATTAAACACAACCATAAAGCTGTTACCTCGCCAGCGGATGTGTGCAGAGTGTCCACTATTATGAATGTACTATGTATTTCTGAATAAAGTATAACACATAACTACTGTAAGCTGCATCACCCACAACACAAGACACAGTTTTAAATTAAGTTTCTAGAACGTCTGTCACCTATGATTCTATTTGTTAATGGTTTCAAACTGAAATATTTCATAAATCCCCTAAATCTTACTTCATCAAACCATGTCACATATTCATATCCACTTCTTCACACCGCAAATAAATATACTAATCTAAACAGACATCTGTCTGAACTGACAGTGATGCATCCTTTTGGAGTATACTCTAAATCTTACTTCAGAAATACATCCTTTATAGGAATATACTTTGAGTGCTCCTCCAGTGACCTTTTCATCATATCCAAATTTTCAAGCTTCTCTGTAAACACTTCATCTCAAAGAGTGATGTCTGATTATCATCCTCTCTCAAAATCCCAAAATGTAGTTCACCTGTGCTGCAGAGAAATCAGGCCATGCATTTGCTTTATTTGAACCTCACAACTACTGACGTTCAGATTCTGCTGCTGTGATCAATTTGCTAAATTTAAAATTGTTGAGCTAATTATTTCACAAACTATACTGAATGTTGAATTATGGTGGTTTATAAGTTTTACACTAAAAACATTTTAAAAGAATAAACTTCATTTAGATTATGGATTTTAATGTTCTTTTAACAATACAAAGCAGAAGAAAAAGGTGGATTATCTAGATGAAAATATGGCGTGCTGTTCAAAGCAGAGTGGGAAAATTTTAATCTTGATTAACTACATGCTAAAGTACAACACTGGAATGTTTATGTTATAATCTGAGTAATCTTTTTGATGCTATTTGAATACCCACTAAAGAGCTTTAGAAATATTCTCTTCAGTTAACAGTTGCTCCTCTTTGGTATCCATCAGTGCTTTAGATACTGGGAAAACTGTAGGTTTTCTTCACATGGCCACGTCATGTATATTTTACAATGTCTGTCGATCCTTTTTTTCTTGACAGGTGTACAATATGTAGATCTACATACAGTAAATCTACACATGTCAGTGAGTCTAAGGGTGCCCATTAAGCACATAATCAAGGCTAAACTCACACATTGTAAGACGAAGTGTTAGAGTTCTTGGAGGCCTAATAAGTTATCCCCTTTAATGCACCACATCTTCTGCCTAATTTGTTAATGTCTTACAAAAGAGCCCTGGGCTCTATAGCTGCTATAAAAGGGAGGGAGAAATGAGTGAATAAAACCCCACAAAAGAATCATGGGTTAAATTGCTGTTTTTCAGCCAAGATCTTAATTACTAGCCGTGGAAAATAAGCCAGTGAGACTGATGAGGTCACCGCCCCTTTGTCCTTCCCCCTTGTTGACTGACGGTTAGTGATAGCGCGTAGCATATGTTTAGAGTAGAGCACACATAGGGATGGAGAGCGAGAGAGAGGGAGACTGTCCTGAGATGGACAGAAAGAGACACATGAGGGGAGAGAGAAGGAGAAAGTCTCATAGACATGCCATGTTAAAGAGAAACTGAAAGAAAGCCAATGCTGGGAGTCTCTCTCTCCCTCTCTCAACCTGTCTCCTGGGTGCTGCTGTCCAACTGAATCAACAGCAAGGCCCACACCAGTCTATTATTATCTCTTTAAGCCCATGGATTCCACCTGCACCACCTCCACCCTGATGAACTGGTTTGCTGTGTGGGAGGCGAGAGGTGGGGAGAGATGGTGGGACGCTGTTGAAAGGTTTCAGGAGTGGGGGGTCTGGGAAAATGTTTTTCTCTTGGGTAAAGGAGGCTGAATGGCAGAGCAGAGGAAATTGATACTGATTGTATTAGACATGGTGGGATAGAGAGGGTGATAAATAGATTTGTGGAGCAAATGACAGTTGTGGAAGGATCTTTGGGTCAGTGGCTGGATGAGCATTTCATGGTGGGTTTGGGCTGTGTGATTTTTAGGTGATTATAGCATCCACCTTCTCACTTCACACTCCTTTCACCATCTCTTTAGTTATGCACGTGTGAGTTACCCCTTGATCTCACTACTCGCTTCCCTGCTCAGCAGCTTGTAACACTACTTTTAAAATGTTCATTGCAAATTGATAGACAGTAGGTTAGAGGCAGACAAAAGTAAACACTAATTGGTGGAAAAAAACAAAAGCCATGTGAGTTTGTTCATTACAATATTTTTCCCCTCTCTTCATGGCCGGTGTTTGACTTACCAAAACATTTGCTCTGATTGGTCGCTCTGTCCACAAAGACTTTGGCAGAGATGACGTTGCCAAAAGGCAGGAACATTTGCATGAGCTCTGCATCTCCGAACTCCTGGGGCAGGTGATAAATAAACAGGTTGCAACCTTCTGGCCCTGATGATTAGAGAAAGACAACAGGAGGGTTATTTGGGATCATAAACAGGAGATGCCCTGTGAGTGATGCACTGACCATAATAACATGGGTGGAAAAATACTAATAAAGGAATCGAGACAACAATCCAAGGAACACAGGACCCATGTAAAGTAAACACCAAATTCTGATTCTGCTACATCTGGCACACATATTATAGTAGCTAAACCTGATTGTTGTGGCATATAGAGACTACCTGAATCCCATTTTAAAGTGTTCAAATACTGTTCCATTTCACAAAATAACTGAAAGATAGGTGGTGATTTACAAATTTATATCATACAGATATATTTGACTGTTGTCCCATAAAATGTGCTGGCAGTAACAACACAAATGTAAACAATCACAGAGAAGCAGAAATAGGACAACTGAAGGAGAAGGACCACGCCAGGGATAAAAAAAAAAAAAGAGAGACAACAGGAGGAAGAGAAAACACAGAGAGGATGATTGAAAGAAAAACATGGAGCCGGTTATATAGAGAAACAGTGAGACACAGAGAAAAGGAGAGAAGAGGAGGAGGCAGAGCATGCATTAAGACATAAGCCAAGTTTTTGCCCCAATTACTGTGTGACAGTAGGACTGTCTTCCAATCTCTTTCCATCCCTCCACACTCATCCACACAGCTGCCACATATTGTACAGGCCAATCTGGATAAAGGGAGGAATGAACTGGAGAGAGAGAGATGTGATGGACCCAGGGACAGTATGCTTGCAGCCATCTGCCTGGCTAGCATTCTCTCCTGTCTCATTGCTCAGGGTGATAGCATGACGAGATGAGACTGGGGCTGGTGAGAACACTGATAAGAGGGCTGCAGTGGTGGTTGGCTGTAGTGCTGTTATGCTTTGGCAAGATAGAGGACACACACACTCGCACACACATACACACACAGGTTGACAGCAGGGATTTTTTCTTAGCAGTTAAACACTGAATTTCAGTTCTGTCTGTTTAGGTTTAGGTCTCTTATGGAGAATTCATGCTTTGAGAAGGAGAGGTTTGTTTGAGGGAAAGAAATGTCTGCAACTTGCGTGTAAGGACGGTTGATAGGTTGTTGTGCTGCACACAACTCATCATTTCTTACAAAAACCCTGATCTAGTGATCTTTATATAAACGTGCAAAATGATGTGGAAGTGCAGAATAAGAAGTAAGTTGGAGAACTTGTCCACTGTTTCACATCAAACTCTTTTTAGGCCACACACACAGTTCATACAAATACATGAATGTGGATTTCAAGCAATAGAAGGTTCATTTCACACGTTGCATTCATGAGTTGGTTACTTCATAACCTGCTGCAAGCACAAGCTGCAGTCTATGTGTTGCTGCTACAGCACTACATCACGAAACTATGAGAGAAAGCTGACTCCATCTATTTAGGTTAACTTCTGCACAAAATAACCAACAATTTGAAAAAAACTTGTAGTTGAACAATATTGTATGCATTGTCATATCTATGTTACTTTGTTATCATACATAGTTTACACAAGTAGGCTGAACATGTCCACATACATCATCATGTTTACTTTATCATCTCTTCATTCAGATGGGAATACAATTGAAATGCTAAATGAAATGGCTTTTTTTTTTTTCTTCTATCTGTACAGTAAGTAGCCTGCAGCAGAACACATTCCTCCTCAGAAGAATGTGGAGATATGTGGAGAGGAATCTGTGGAGGAATATATATTGCTGCTGACCACTGCAGGCTACTTATTGCACAGACAGAAGAAAAAAAAAACAATTTCAGTTCAGCATTTCAAATGATTTTCAAGTGACACACTGTTGAACACAACAACGTGCGAAACGGAGCTTGCGTAGCTCTTCGCATACTTGTGTGATTTATGTTTGAGGCCTTGACACAAATATTTGAATGCAGACACTTCAAGCTGTGCAAGGTAATTTTCACATTGTGGCATACTTGGGTGTGCCACCTGAAAAAGCCAGCTGGCATATTGCTTTGTGCTTTACCTAGGACCAAAGTGAAATAATTCTGCTGGTGTACTGTACCTTTTACCTTTACAACCAATTAGTCCACTAGGATTTGACTGACTTTGGACACAGCATGAATATTAGCTGTGTCAGGATATGTACACATATTTTTAAAGGGTACAGTAAAGTTTTATCTGGTCAGAATTATATTTTTGGATTTAGATTTTTGGAGGACTTTCTCTGTTAATACATGCACAGGCACCAACTGATCTGTCTGCAACTGTGTTGTTGTAGTTGTTAGCTTACAGTGGGAGGCTGAAGATGAGGTTCGACTGTTCCTGTGCATTCAGGTTCAGATGACTCTTGTTAAATGGCAGGGCTGCAGACTACGGCAGTGGACTGAGACAGACTGGGAGAGCAGCCAAAACCCAGAGGAGGGCAGAACTCAGACAGGCCACAGGCTCAACTAAGAATAGCTGTGTGTGTGTGTGTATGTTTGGCTTTGTATGCCTGGTTTTGTCTCTTGCTTTTGCCTTGCCATGACGTCTATAAGTCTTGCTAGTGAATAAAATGTTCCAAGATAGAAATAAGAGATGGGATGTATGTAACAACTGTGTATACATACTGTGTGTGTGTGTGTGTGCGTGTGCGTGTGCGTGTGTGTGTGTGTGTGTGTGTGTGTCTGTGTGTGTGTGTGTTCTCTTGTATGACTTTGAGCAGAGAGCTGGGAGTGAGGATGGGTTTGAATGTTATACTACTAAAAACATTTTGACAAAATCAGGATGCTCCTCATTTTGCACCTTGCACCCTTTCAATTAATGCCCTCACCTCAATGGCCATACAGGTGTGTGGGTGTATGTGTGTGTGTGTGTCTGGAATTATGTCTCCATGTAAACATACATGTATAATAAGTTTGTCTGTATCTACACTTTACTTATAGTTCAGTGGTGTGACACTGGTATTCACTTACACTAAACAGAAAAAATGCAAACATAAACTAAATTTCTGAGTTCCTGTATTGAATATTAATGCCACTCTACGCTGTCTCCTACAATCATATAGATGAATAATTGAGACTGACGAATAGTGTCAAAAAGGATGATTTACCATCACCGTATATCCTGGGCTTTATTACATCTGATGCAGTGGCATAAGAACGAACACTACACTAGGAATGGTAATAAATTATTATGCATGCAGCTAATTAATCTTATGAATATTTATAACCACTTAAACACATTGTAATGGACTGATTAAGCAGTCCAACGCTGTGAGTTTGAATTAGTGCAGTTTTTGAATAATGACAGAGTAACTTTCCATCTCACTGCTAATGTTCTTCTCTTTAAATGGGGAGCCTTTTTCTCACATTTTCCCCAGCCAGCTTTTTCCCTCCCTCGCTAATTCAAAGCAGCACAGCTACATTAGAATGGAACATGGCAATTATCACCTTTTATCTTGGGTGGGCGCGCTTGCTCGCTCTTACCTTCCCTCTGTTGCTGGGGAATGATGGTTGGTTGCTGGGGGAACGCTTGGCTGATTGGCGCATAGGCGGCAGGGTAGGCTGCTGTTGCAAAGGGAGAACCAGAGTGAAATTTTTCACATCTCCATTTTCATATTTGACATAACAAAACTCAATTCATGATTCCATTGTTCATTTGCGTACTTTAGACATTGCATAAATAAACTGCATTATGACTTGGAGCATGGGCTCATTTTGCTGGTAGATTACTGCACAAAGAGCATGGCAAAAAGGGAGTAGAGTGCAGTTCAACTAAGCACACACAAAGAAAGACTTACACCATGTTAATAAGAGTTGATGTCAGGCAGAAAGCAGTAGTTATGAGTGGTCTTTGTCATATCTTATGTAGGAGGCAAAGGCAGGTTCAGATCCTCAGCTCTCAGTGTACTTTTGGAATTAAGATTTTTTGTGTGGGTGTATAATCAAGTCAACTGAAAAACCTTTTGCAATCCTAATGTAAAGTCTCCTAATCTGAGAGGAAATTGGCTGGTCGTCCGGCTATCTCTACCTGTCATAGTGTCTGCTGATGTGACAGAAGAGAGAAAGGCAGAGGAGAGGGGGGAAAGGGCCAGATGGAGGGAGTGAGAGAGTAGAGGAGATAGGAGAGACAAATCACCTGCGTAGTGTTGGACGCCAGCATAAGCCTGTTGGAGAGGGTCGGTCACTGTTGGACTCTGTGCTGCAGAGATACAGAAAGAGAGACAGAGAAAGAGGGTGAAAAGGAGGAAGAGGAACGCAAATGACACGAGAGGACAGACACATAGATAAAAGATATAGTGAGTATGTTAAAGACAAAAATTGGCTTAGGTATACAGAAACCTTAGGGGGTAAGATCACACACAAGTGGTTGAAATTTGGGTTGTCATACCACTCGGTTCTTCAAAATGCCTGTTCGACCCAGATGTTTGCATCAAATATTAACAACATGCCAAACAAACCACTTTGTAGTTCATTACAGTTGCAGCTGCCTTTGCATAATGCAAAAACGGGGAGTGTGTGTCTGTCAGTTCTTCAGCAATCGGTCCCAGACAGCATCAAGAAGCTGAGGATGGGCTGAGACACATCAAATTAACCATAATGGACTGATGGATGAACTGATGATACTCGGGCTGGCTGCTCAGAAATGTGCCAAAGATGCTGTTGATCGACCCTCAAGCTTTAAATGCATCAGGTCAAATCATGAAAAGATGTCAAGAGAGTGTGAAGTAACAGTAACATGTGATATAATTCCATTAGTCACTACTGACATGTTGAACTAGCATTGTGACATTTAGGTGATGTTCTTATTCACATCAAGTGCGACTCAAGAGAATAGTCAAACATTCATACATCACCATAGGTACAAGCAGCAAATCACAACAAGTGTGAGGGTCAGAGCAGTTGTCTTGTTACAGTATGTTACAAATATATCTTGTGTTTTTTTTTACGTGAACTTTGAATGGCTCACCTGGGTAAGGATGAATACCATTGGTGTAGATGGGCTCAGAAGTGGGCTGCCCATTGGTCTGAGGCGGGAGGGCACTGAATCCATTGACCCCGATTGGGGTGGCTAAGCTGGGCACGGCGGTGGCAGAGATGCCTGGAGGTGTGCTGGTGCCTGCAAATAGATACTGAGTCATTACAGAAACTGCAGAGTGCAATGGTATAATGAAAATGAAACCATAACATACACTATGATTAAATGCTGAGGCCCATCTCTTCTTCTAACTACCTTTCTTCCTTGTGGTGATATTCTCAGTCTGTCACCTTGTCAGTACCCTTTTACATCGATAAGTTTTTATTATTCTTCTAATCCAGGTGAAGGGCATTTAAGTCACGTAGGATTATGTGTGATAGGCATTACCTGGTATGTGTAGGCCTTGTGGATTACAAATGCCAGGTACAGCGTCAAGCCACTTTATTTAATACATTTGCAATGACCCTGCCTTCAGGCAGCCTGCCTACTTAGTGTCGAGGCATCAAAGCTCCTCATGACAAGGGCCAAAAAGATAGTTCAGACTGGGGTCTGGGATTATCTCACACAAATCTTTGCTCTTATATTGTATAAGCCAAGGACTCTGCATCCAATGTCATCGGATTGGCTGTGTTCCCAGAAAACACACACTGTCACAGAGACATAGAGGCAGACAGCGACAGACAGAGAGAAAGAGATAATGAGAGACAGGAGGAGAGAGAGACTATAATGTGGCAGCCAATGAGTGTCAAGGAATGCTCTACATCTTCTCCCATCATGCCTTACTCCATACAAGACTCCATTTCCTTTTATGCAACACTGTCTGCTTCAGCCCATAAAAGTAAGCTTAAAACATCTTAAAAATGTAACAAGGGCAAAACCAGAAGGGACTTGAATGAATATATTAGTGCTGCATCTATAATTCTTGCAAATGATAAAAATGTTCCTGGACAGCAATGAGCAATGGAAGTCCTGCTTGTGTGCATCTGTGTTTGTCCCTGCTGTTATATCCATTAGTTGTTGCATGTGTGTGCCTGTTAGTTTATACCTGAGGATGGTGTCATGGGAGTAGCCACCAGACCGTTGACATTGAAAGCTGCCATTTGCTGCATTTGCGCGGCAGCGATGGCTGCCATGGGGTTCAGGTAGGACCCTTGTGTCGCTGCCATCAGGGCGGCTTGCTGTTGCATCATCTGCTGTAGGATTAAAGAGCAGTGGGGAGAGAGGCGAGTGGCGGGAGGGATGGAGGGAAGGACAGAAAAGGAGAGGAGGGTGAAATAGCCGCAGGACCAGAGCATGTTTACTCTCACATCTCTTGTTTGTTTGGCCCATGTCTTGTTCTTGAACAGAGTGGTCTGTGTTGCCCTGCAGCGCTGCTTCCCAGCTACTGTAACACCACACTGGCTTATTATACTGACACAAGATAAAGGCTATGCACAGAGTTTAGCCAGATGGAGACTATGCATATCTATATGTACTGTATACTCTATGTATACGTGTGAGAGAAAAAGGGGTTTGCAGTGGCAGAGTTAGTGGAGAGATTGTGTCTGAGTAGGCGATTCTCACCTGTCAGGGTGAGTTGTTAGCTACTGTGTGAGTGCAAAATCTCACAGACTCTGGCTGTGACTTTCATGTGTGAAGATGAAATGGGGGTGGGGTGGCATGGAAAGGGGTAGGGGGTGTGGGTTCCTAGTGATGTTGTCTGCCTCAGTTTGAGTGTAAAGGAATATGTGTAAGTAGATGAAATGTTAAAGGGGCAAGCTTGGTTTGGCAGTTAAAATTCACAAAGTTAAAATTCATTTTTTAAAGCAATGAATGAAAGCAAAACAGTGTAGTGTTGAACATACATGATAAGCATCCTCCCTGGACAACTGAAAGGAAAAAAAAAGGTACAATATAAAAAGCAGTCTAGTGCTGTATTTTCTGTTGTGCCTATGTAAATTTAGACCCAACAGCAGTTTAATAGTGCGAATCACTTAGGGAGTTCACTGGGAATGTCACATGCCTAGTGGGAGAGATAGTGAGTTTAAACCTCAAATCACAACAGTTTTCTTTTTTTAAAGCTCACCGTCTCCTCCCCCGCCGGGCTGAGACTTACAGCATGAGAGTAGGCGCCATAGGCCCCAAACTGGATGGTCATAGGACTGAAGATGCCGAGCTGGCCCGCCATCTGGTGCATCCTGCGCAGGGTCCTCTCTTTATCAGTGTCTGCAAACTTGACCACCAGACTCGACGAGGCACCCTAGAAACGCAGGCATATTTACAAAAAACAATCTTAACTAAGCAAAGAAACAGAACAAAACGTAAAATAGATAAAGTTTTATAATAAAAATGTTTAAAGAAGCCTTTTCATTGTCTTACGATTAATAAAAGCAAAAACAAATACAATGAATCTTAATATAATTAGTCTAATAAGTTTCCTGGATTGCAGAGGTTCAGCAGGACAACTAATACTAACTTCTGCAAATGCCATGATAACTTAGACTCAGCAGTATTGCAGATTGCACCTGCCACTTTAACTGGCCAGCTGGCTTATGAGCTGATGTTTGTTAGCCAAGACTGTCTGTAAATATCTTTGATTGAATAAATAGTATTTCACAGTAAAAAAGGGGGGAAAAAAACACAGCAAAACAATAACATCATCTGTAATTACGTACAGTATAGGAGTTTTAGAAGTCGAAGAAGAAGAATATTAATTTCCTTAAGCTAATTGTAAACTTTAGCTAAATTAAATTTTTTTTTTTTTTTCTCAAGTTAATATGTGATGCTTTAACTTGACGTGTGCTGATATATGAACATGCACTAACCTAAATACAGGCCATTTAGAAACAAGGTTACTGGATGCATGCATTACATTTCCATCTTTTATTGTGTGGCTAAAAATAGCTTTCTCATATGTGTTTCCCCTGGGAATCGACCTACAACAAAATGTTGTCTACATAATAAGTTGTAGAGCGTGTCTGTATCAGTATCCGTGTATCAAGCTTCTCTTATTTAACCATGAGTGTGGATTCTTGGCATCATTGTAAAGGAGAAACAGTGGTAAACATGTTGTGTTATTTGATGTCTAGTATACGCAACACTCCAACCTTCAAGACCTAATATCTATAAGTTATGAGAGCCAGTGGAACTCAATATGCACCATTCATGACTGCAGTCATTTAGCTGTCAGCAATAAATGGAAGAAAATAGTGAGTGATATTTGCTTTTGTGAACTTTCCAACTCCACTGTATACACTGGGAGTGAACTGTGATCCTAACCAGATCCCATAGGAGACCCAGTCCCTCACTGGTGAAGCTCCACTGAATACAGTACTGGGTAATTAGGTCTGACAAAAGCTTTCGGCATGTGGAGGGCAAAGTATTGACTAATGGATCTGCCTTATGGCAGATATAGTTCTGTATTGATGTCCATGCTCCTGAGTTTGCATCCAATTAAATCATTTGAGAGACAGAGACCAGAGTCAGTTCCTCATGTGACATCCAGGCAAGGAGAGAGGGAGTGAGAGGGTCTGTGTGTGAGTGAGAGACACAGAGATAGATACAGAGAAAGAGAGGGAGGCTAAAGGGGCTGCCAGGCAGAGAAAGCAGCCACAGACACAAGAGGACCAGGCTCCTATTTAATTACAAGCAGTGCATGCTGGGAAAGAGCACGGAGCACCACCAAGACAGAAGGACACAGGCAGCCAGGGGCCAGTCAGGATATGATTAGTAAGATCATAAAAGCAAAGACACGAGGAGAAAAGGACTCCATAATCACAACCTGGATTCATCTTTCAAAAAATGTCTCATCCTGACAGGGTCAGTACAAATTCAGGCTTTGATTTAGATTTCCATGTTATGTTTGGTATCTGGAAATCGAAAATGTGAGTGAGCAGCAGAGGACACAGTGACAGAGACAGATGAGGATGACCAGTGTGACTGATGCTGCATAAACCTGTTTATGTGCACGGACGTATGAGACTCTGTATATAACAAACTGGAATTTACAAAGTTAGACTAAACTGCTCTACAGGTCCAAGTCTGAGCTTGAGTGCTACTTACAGATGGCACAGAAAACCAGATAAACAAATGGACTTAGAATAAGACTGTGTATTCAGCTACGGAACACACACCGTCTTCGCCTTACTGTAGTACAGCCTTACTTCATACTACCTCATAGTAATGTAATATAGTGTGTCCTATTTTTGTAAGCGTTTCATGAAATTTTAAACAGGAAAAGCTAAGCCATTGCCATTGAGAGGGCAGTTTGCAAGGGTAGTCTTCTGCTTTGGGGTTTGAGTATAAATGGTTGCTACAGCAAACGTTACATATTTGAAGTTTTAAATTTATCCTGCCTACGCCTGACACTGTTTGTTGACTTTTTTTTGACAGTACTCTAAAGTCAGTCAACATTTTTTAATGCATCCTTCCCATGGACATTCTTTTTTTCTAGCTATATAATTTTCTTTAAAAAAAGAAGGCTATTCATAAATGCAAAAATTCACTAAACTCTTGTTAAGAGTTTCTGACTAACTTGTGTGGAAATGTGTCCTATAAACGTTCCATTAATACAACCAAGAGAATGTGTTGGCTGCAGATAACTGTGACAAGGAGTCTGGAGAATGAAAGAAGGAGTCAACATGGACTCCAGGGACAGTCATCTCAGATGGGATCCTATCAGAGCCAGCCAGCACCCTACCTCAGGCCAGAGGAGACCCATCTGGTGTCTCCCTCAACGCCATTTCAATTAGTTAAACCAATACCAATAGCATGTTTTTTTCCCCCTTTCTAATTTCATTTCTTCCTACCTTCTGACCTTTCTCAGTTATCAGCCTTGTGGGCCAGTTGTGAGACTGGTCTGTTGGATTTAATGAGAGGATAGCACTTCATCGTCCTCCAGTGTCAACATATTCCTCGAGAATTGTTACTCAGATCGGCACACAGTAAGGGGGCCTGGCATTTAGATTTTTCATTTTGTGTATCCATGTATTCCTATATTCTTTTAATACCTTATGAAAAGCACATTGTAAGAAGTGGACTGTAAAAGCGTGAGGCTGCCTGTACTGAGTGTGCCATGATTTCCGATGAGGCAAGTCTGACCTGGTCTGGCTTCTGGCAGCAGAGTCCTCTGCTGTACATGACATCACTGGAGGAGACCCAGTCTGAAATGTTTACACCGAAAAGTCTTGGCAGCAGTACTAAAGCACTTCAACAACCTCTGCAAATGTTGTCAGCACTGACACTCAGAGCCTAGGTTTTCTGATTTTTATGGTGTAAAAGACAAAATATCCCCTCCAAAAAATCTCTCTCTTATCCTCACCCCTGAATAGGAGAATTTCATATCCTCAAATCTCAAGCGGATGTATTCTCACTAGATCCAAGGTCTAATCAGAAAAGGCAGATTTCAGAGTGTGATCCCCATCACGGATCAAGAATTTCTATCCACAAAGAAAGAGTAGTATGTGGCCAGGTAATGAAGGAACAGGTGGCATCAGACAACAGGCACTGGATGCAAAACAGCCGCTGCTCACTGGTAGCAGAAAATCACAAGCTGACAAACAAACAGAATAATAACCTCCAACGGCATGACTGCTATACCTGGGGAGAAAATGAATTTGCTGAATTTGATAAGGGCCAACAGGGAGCCTTCACTTTTGACAGGTACAACTAAGGAATTTGTCATGGGTTCAAAAACTAATCTAATTTCTTGAACAACACACTTGACTTGTGAAAATCTCCCATATTGGATTTTGTATAGGCCACAAAATGTGTAGATGGAAAAAGACACACCGGTAATTGAAGGATTAGAACTCAACTAAACCAGTGAAATGGCATTATGCTTTTATCTCTGCATTACTGTGATACAAAGACACTGGTGTTAAGTGTCTACCAACAGGTAAACAGACACTCATTTTCCAGCCTCTACAGAAGCTTACAGCAATATGATATAACAACACATTCATTGAAGGAAGAACTGTCATTTTGAGTATCTAAAGTACTTAATGATCAAGCAGTAATACTGTATGCGAAAAAGCTTATGTTCCCCTCTTTCACCAAACAACAGCTGTCTATAGACTTATATATAGACTTATAAACTCTAAAATTATTTATTGGTAATTTGTAAGAAATTAATAGAATACACCATAAGAAACTTGTCTGGTAATTCGAGGAACTCCCTGTGGGGTTCATATTCAACTCTTGGAACCCTGCTATATCTCTGCTACCCTCATGGGAGGACTGTCTCTCATTAGCAGTGGATGATGCTGTCTTGGTCTGGCCTTGCTGTCCACCACATACTGCTGCAGCTGGCGAGCACACTGCATCAAGCCAAAAGACACAAGAACATTTATGTCATTAAGAATGGTTTTTCACATGTCGTATAATGCTACATTTTGTCCATAAATAACGGAATAACGTAATGAGTTATAAAACAAAACTCCATCTAGTATGTTAGCTACGAGCCTGTCGAGGTTCTACAATAGCTTTATGTGGCGTTTGATGCATTTAGTTTTACAATGACAATATTCTCTGGCTTGGTCTTATCTCTCATTAATCCAGAACCATAGTATCACACACATGCACACTCTTGTTGCTGCCAGCGCCGGCAAGCTCCACAGGCCCTGTCAGCCACGCTGTGACATCGAACATGACAATGTCTGCAATTTGCTGGGTGCTGTCTGCCTGCCCCTGGCTTTGCCATTTGAAGTTTTGCCACCTGTGCCTCCGCAGCCTTACTGTAATTCAACAGCTGAACCAGTGAGAGTGCCTGTTCTGTGCCCAATCACCTTTTAAGTTAATTTTGGAAGCACCTGCAATCTGCAATAAACATCAATTAAAGCTATGACCCGATCTATCAGCGCATGCCCTTTGGTAACATCCATTGCCCTTAAGCTTCATTAAAGCCTTTCATTCGGGGCCAGCGTATTTTGGTGCAGGCATTATTTATGGCATGTGTGTGTGCCAGGTAACACAGATGCTGTAGAGCGAACATTAAGAGGGAGAGAGAGACAGAGACAGAGTGAGAGACAACTCTTTGTTCAAGGTTCATCCAGACTTCACAGCTGGCACCAGGCAGTGAGCAGAGCAGCCCACTCTCTGAATCCTGCCTCCTGTTAGTCTGTTGTTGACGACATGTGGCAGTGATATTATCCAAATTAACTGCATTCCCCATTGGTGAGGCATAGTTGGATACTAATGGCCACCTTGCCTATTAATCTGAGAGGAACTTGGATTTGGGGAGAGTAGGATAACAGGTGCAGGGATAGAAGAAGAGAGATATGGATAATATAGATTATTAATGAACTTTTGGATGGCTCTTGATCTGCTCCAGGTCTGTTTGGGGCTCCATATGTTGCCTTAGACAGTTCATCTGGAGCAAACCTCAGGTGGCTCAGTGACCCAACCTAATGCAACTTTGCCTGGAGTGCAACATACAAAAAGTAGTCGGCATGAGCCAAATTTTGATCTGTACAAGAAAGCAAACAGTCTCACAGGAGTCCAATTATAAAACTCCTGGATGTAAACATATTCTATTGATTGAGTCAACAAGATAGTTTGAGTAGAAGGTAAATATCTTAATTATAATCACATTTCAGTAAGAGGCCTGTCATAATTGAGCATGATCATTATGCAACATGATTACTGTTTGGCTCATGGCCCACTGCTTATTAAATTTTGACCCTTGTGGTTTACGTGCCAGAAAGTTTGGTCTCTAATGTGCACAGCAACCACACACAACGTTAAAGCGACTCTACCACTTATTTTTCTCCCTCACTGCTTCAATGTAATGCAAAATGAGGCTGCATCAAAAAGATGTGTAAATTACATCTGGCTTCCAGGACAGTATCTGGCTGCCAGGAAGCATCCGTAAATATTTATTGCGGAACATCAGTGAAGTGTGTGAAGGTGCGGATGTCTGCCAGAAAGAATGTGTGCTCATGTGTGTGTCCAGCTGTGCACTACTCAAAAAACAACCAGTACTGGCAGGAAGAGGCTTATTTCTTTTACTTAAGCCTTTTTGGTGGCCTTGTTCAAGTTTGACAGAAACATTTTCAATTGTTAATTAACTGCAGTTTGACAGGAGTTACAGGTTTTCTGGCCTCATTCTTCAACTAAACAAACGCTATTTAATGCAGCTCATAACTACTGCATATCAAGCTGGACCGGTTCACTATTTTTCACAATTCCTTGTATACTTAGTGCTAAACTCTATTCTGTATCACTGTAAACATGTCCACATCTATTCTGCTAACCATATTGCCATTCTCTTGTATTGTACGAGCCTTGTCCTCTAGTAATTTGTCAGTAAATTCAATAGTCAATATGTGTCTGCAGCAGCGCTATGAGAACAAACGTGTATTCGTGTTCTGTATCTGTAAAATGAATGAAGTGATTCTAATGCAGTCTAATTGATTTGCAATTGGGCTGACCATAAATACAACTGATATTTCCAGCATAATATCATCTTGTAGCATCTCAACATTTTTTTTCCCAGATCTGGGCAGATGACACTTTGAGGAATACATTTTAAAAAGTTCATGGGAGACTGTATTATCTACCATCTACTGTTTATTGCACTCTGGCCAAGGTTAGGGTTGAAGCTTTTTCTCCTTCCCAAAAAATGTTTCTCTACTCTGTGTCCTTATTCTCAGTTGAACTGAGTTTCTGGGTCCAGTTTTCAATTTATTTTATTTGTTTATTGCCATTTACAGTATTCAAGCATGGACATGGACATTTGATATAAAAAAATCTACACTATCTGTGTAGCTATTCTAATATTGCAGAAGCAGCATATACAGTGTCAAAAGGTAATTAAACTATTTCAGAAATAATATTTATTGCCCCACTAACTCAATTAGATTGCTTCAGCACTATGGCGACACACTGTCACCCATTGTGAAAGCCCCTAATTTTAAACAAATCTTTCAGGAATGGGTTAAGAGAGCTGCTCAAACTATTATGTTTTGAGAGAGAACTATTTCCTTGCAAAGAAAGACATTTTAATCCATAAGTAATCAGAAAATGGTCATCCACCCTTTAGAACATAGTGAAATTAAACTATTCTGTCTTGTTCTTATCTCACCATTGTACAGCATCCTGTTTTGCACTGCCATTTGCAGAATGGAATTTTCCTCATCTGTATCACTTGTATATTGTAACTTGTGTCACTTTTTATCCTATATGATTAAAGATGCATCCAGGTCTTCCTACTAGCTTATTTGCAGTACTCATGAAATCGGTTGATAACTGAATTACACATTTACTTAAATGTTTACTTTTACTTATTTCATTAGTAATTATTGACTAGTTGTTTAAAAAAAATCACTGATTTTGTTTATACACTGAAAACTATTTTCACATTAATTACAATATATTCTGTACATCTTCGGTTTTTGATTTTCATCATTTCATCTGTGCCTTTTGTTCTGTATCAGCTTAATAATATGTAAATAATATATTGACATATGACATATGTTTTCTGATGATACACTGGAGGCTTTATTTGCAGTGCACAGTAATCATATCTTTATATGATCATGAATATAAACATTCTTTATCAGTTTGCTGGTAGTGGTAGTTTGAAACATAGGAGAAGGAAATGAATATTGGGATAAAGAATATGCAGCTATGGGCTGAAAGGTGGCAGATGCTGACTGTGTGAATGTTTTTTGTGTGATATACACTGTTCAAACATACTTTATGGACATAGAAAGTAGATATTAGATTATTTTCTGTGTATATCATGATCATCAATGAGATCAAAAACATAGAAAAAACACAAACATTCAGTATTGAATTTCTAAAAGAGGCATAGATCTTCCTGTGAATATGCTTGTGGAATAGAAAACATAAAAGGAAGACTTGGTCAGTGTTTGTGTCAGACCTTAACCCAGTCTACCTCAAATAATTTCTGAAAAGCATAACCACCAGGAAAACAGCAGGCATAAATAGGCAACCAAGTGGCATCACATCACACGTTGTTTCAGTGTGTTACTTACAGGCATAGTCTGTCCACCATGCAAGCTGTTGATGGCGGCCTGCGCTTCTGCATGGCTGGAGAACTTGACAAAGGCACAGCCTGTATAGACAGAAAAAGAGAGAAATAGAAAGGAGGCAGCAACATCAGGAAGATGGTCTTGAATATTGGGGAAAACACCATTCATTACCATTGTTTTCATGTTATCTGGTTTGTAAATATATTCTGCCATTTGTGTGTTCAGCGCATAACTCTGAATAAATCAGTCTAATTGTAGTGAAGGCATTAGCTGCGTGGAACATCCTGTCCCTCGCCCATTTCTAATTCCACCCCTCCACTTTGGAGCATGGAGCCAAGGCATTTACTATCCTGACTTGTTTGTGATTATTAATCTGTTTAATATTTACACATTGTGATTTGTGTGCAGCCACTCATAAAAGAGATTATGATGACAAAGGCATAGTATTATAATCTGCCTATCTAACCAAATCTCTGCTCACATATAATTTCAGATGGAGGGTGGGGGGCTTTGCTCAAGGGGCATTCAAATCATCTTAAATCTGTTGTGTTGTTAAAGCACAAAAGGGAAAGTCAACATAGAAAGTTGGCCAGAAGACAGGGGGACAGTTGTTGGCAGCAGTCTTTTGGAGCCTTGTTGCATTAACATTTCAAATGGTTTTAAAAATGATTCAAGTAGATAATAATAATGCACAATATGTGTTTTGGAAGCTTGTGTATCCTAACCACGTGATTAAATAGTACGTCAGTGTGTAGGCAAGGACAGGCACTAAACTACTATAGCATAAAGAGAAGGCTAGTGAAGTGAAACACAGTGGAACTGAAATGTGGTAATTTTCCAAAAGCCATTAAATTAAACAGCAGCTATTTCTCTAAGCTTTATGGTCGTCATAGACTGCAAGAGGTATTCTGTTATGTCCTATTCTTATCCTTGCCTTCAGGTAGCTCATGTGTTAAGTCAAGAGATACCTAATTAACAAACTCGTGGATTAATTCTGCCCCCTTTTCATTAATTGAGTATCACCAGTGTCTAAGAACCAGACAGGCTTTTCCTGAGTTCAGTGCCTGGTTTCTTGAGAACTGCTGATACCTACGCTATTTAAAATAGTTATATGTGTTCATATATACAGTATATGTGTGTATATATATATATATATATATATATATATATATATATACACACATATACATTCACTCTACATTCCCAGAGGACTCATTATGATTCATTTAAATTACAAACACCGATAAGCAGGCTCAGGAGAAGTTCTGTGTCTGGCAACAACCTGTTCACTCCTGTACATTTCAACTTTGCTTTCCCGCCAAACAAATAATTATTTCCTGACAAAATCAAAAAGACTGAACTGGGGGCCATGCGTTATGTGCCCAATCAATGGAGGACAATTTACATTTACAGTACCTGAGGCTATCCAAATCCACATTTCAGCCACATAATAAATGGTAAGCAGTTGAAAATGTGGATATGTGTGAGTAGTAAAGACCATGTGTTTTCTGTACTGTCAAATGTCCTCAGAGCTGTATAGATCTACAGAGGGAAACAGATAAGTCAAAGAAGGCTTTGATTCTGTCACAGCTTTCACACACGCTTTTACTTCACTTGAATGCCCCTCCGGGTAGAGGCTAGAAAGGTCTTTATTTGTCCGAGTGAAAAGCTTCAGTGCTGTGTGCCATTTGACTGCAAGTCTGTCTTTGAAGGAACAAACGCATTTAACCTTTGTAGTTGAAATAATAAGAGACAGTTTGTTCTTGCAAAAACCATTTGGTTTTGTGAGGAAAGATAACTTGCCTCCCAAAAAGGCTATCAGATACTGTATTATGTCAGGGTCCCAGTGACTCCAGTGGAAAAAGACACTCACAATTTCAGGACTTGGTGTAGATCATCATTGGCTTAATCATGTTGAACATACAATGACCTCAAATTTCTCTATCAAAAAGCAGTGCTGTAACCATGCTTTTCCTGGCCAAAAAAAACATTAATGGACACAGAGCATGGCATCTCAAAAGACTTGGAAGTGCAATACCCTCATAAATTATAGTGAACATTGGAGTTTTTGAATTTGATGGCTTCGAATGAGTTGGGGAAAAAGGAAAACGAGAGATTGTATTACTTTCAAGCGAGAGGATCTGCACTGCCTTTTGAATTCCCGGGGTAATAATATGTATGCATGAATTCCATCCCGCTGGATGGGTGACATTTATAACACAACTTAATTATAGACCTAAAAGCCATCTCTCTATTATTCCTGACAATTCGGGGCTCTATTCAACTCTGGCAGCAAGTGTTGCACTTTGAAAGTACTTTGAGGAGCAGCACCATACAGAGATGGATGTTAAACTTCTCGGCCTTTTTATTGGGTGAAGAGGGGTGCTGAAAAGCCTCTGAGTAGCATACATTTACATCAACAGGGGACAAAGCCTCCATCATGGAACAGATAGCACTGTCAATTTCAAGGTCTGTCTCATTCAAATTAGGGGAACCTCATCCTGAGCAAGGCGACTGGCAAAATAATTTGCCGTAACATCCCGTAATGATTGCGTGGGACTATTGCACAGTGAGTGATAGGTCCAGATACCCATATATAAGACCTTTATCTGGTGGTAGCATTCATAGTTAGCATTACTCCACGGTTGATAATAGAGACAAATACCAACACAAGAAATATATGGCATGTAAAGAGAAGGAGAAGAAAAAGAGTTGAGATGTTCAGTACAGATGGGTGAAAAGGAGTGAAAGTGTGAATGAGGGAGAAAACTAGTTCCTGTCTGACACAGCAGCACTGGCCTTATTTCATTTTATGTGCTGTCAATCAGCTTGAGGCATCTGAGCAGACAGAAAGAGAGGGTTAGAGGGGGAGGGAGAGACAGTGAAAGAGGAAACAAGCTGGGGAGAAAGAAAGGTAGTGGATTGGTGGGGCGATGCAGAGCAATAGATCCCAGATTAACGGAGAGAGGAACAGATAGAGACACAGATAGGTGTGTAGTTCAGTTTAGCCAGCCTTTCTGTTTAATATATCAACCGCATTATCAACCCCTTTTTCTCTCGCCCTCCCACACATCCCTTTCACACATTCACATGCTTCATATAGGAGAAGAAATCACAGTCGACAGACAGGATGAAAGGGAGAGGGAGAGGCAATATCATTGGCATTATCGCTTTAAATATGGCTGAGACAGACACATCAAAGGATGATGGGGGAGCCTCTTGCACTCTCAGAACAATTCTACCTGCATTACACATTTCATAGCCATCTTTAATTTTACTGTTTTTTAACTAAATAGCACATAAGCCAGAGACTTTAATGTATAAGCTGTTCCTGAATTCAGGCAAATCTGCCACACATTCTGTGACGGCAGAGAAATCCAGAGCCTGACGGCTTTATTTACAGTAGGACATTATCGTCCAATGGTGTCTCTTGGGAGGGATGATGGGAATGTGGGAAACAAACATGATTACACCCCTCCGCTTTTCAGATAACAGGAAGAGGAGGAGGAGGAGGATTGAGTGAGCAGAAAGACAAGGTGTTGTGTGATGTATTTGTTGAGTACAAGCCCAGGGTGAGAGGAGCTGCCATGATGAAGAGACAACATAAGAAGAAGTTCAGGAGAGAAAGAAAAAAGGAGTGAGAGCTAGAGTGAGAACAAAAACGGGTAGGAAAATAAAGGAAGCAGTGAGAAAAGGAAAGTAGGAGGAAGGAGGTGTCGGAGCACGGTGACAATGAGGTATGAAAGAAATGCAAGCGAGACACATAAGAGGTGGTGAAAAACTGAATAGCTGTAGGGGAGGATGAGTTATTCAGAAGAGTGGATGACAGACGATGTCAATGAGTGCACAGTGGATGGAGCATGGCTCTAAAAATGTAAAGAGCATAAAGACAAAGAGAGACAGCACATATATAGTACAGACAGACAGAGGGATCAAGGGGAACAGACGGGGAAAAAAAAAGTGGGAGGTGTTTGGGCTCTGACCCTTACTGGCCCCATCAGGCCCTCGCAGGACGGTGCACTCCTCAATCTGGCCGAAGGTCTCGAACAGCCGTCGGACGTCGTCCTCACTCTGCTGCTTGCCAAGCATTCCCACAAACAGCTTCCTGTCTTCTGGATAGGAAGAGAGGAAGGGGGAGGAAGAGGGGAAAAAAGGGCGGGTAGAAGAGAGGAGAGAACAGACAAATGCTACAGCTGATGACACCGTTCTGCTGAGCTGAGAGGAACTTGTCCAACTCAACCACCCCCCCTTATATCAGTTGTCTGCTGTGTTGAGCCTACGCTGCTGCTGCTGCTGTTATTGTTGTTGTGTGGTGTGCCACCTCGCTCTAGTATTCCTGCTTCCAGTGAGCTATTTAAGTCTGCCACTGATGTTTGATACAGATGATGTTTTGAGCACTATGGATTTCAGGTAAAGGTAGAAAGAGAACAGGAACATTTTGCTCAGGTAGACAAACCATTAGCTCAACATGCTTAAGTTAGTTGGAAGTGAACATGGCATTACATTTTCTTATCAGCAAAGCAGAAAGAAAGCACACAGGTGCTTGCTGCTGGGCAGTGAATAATACGTAGATGTGCTGAAAATTAGGTCTTTTCACATTTGCTGCATATTATATCAAAGGAAACACTCGACAAACTAACAACACTAAACAGTGTCTTAGCCAGAGTTTATTTGTTTCATTAAAGTCTATCCTAATCTTTTCTACTATGTGATTATAACATTTCTTCAGTCAAATGATCATGAAAAACTTTTAATTTAGGGAACCAAATATTTGGAAAATTTTAAAATTAAGATTACTCTATTTGTTGGTCAGCCACAAATAATGAATGAAGGATTTCAGTGTAAAGTTGTCTGTGCATAATTATTTGCAGATTTGTCATTTTCAGCTTAAATTGCAACAAATCAAACTAGAATTAGGAATTTGTCTTACTATTATTCTGTGCACACACACTGCATAATTACACACATTGTTTACAAATTAATAGCTTAATATTTTTGTCAGCCCCAACATAACCACAATAACCACGGCCAAGACTGATTTCTTTCTTCAGCGCAGTGATGGAGAATGGTGCTAGCAAAAACTATTGCAAAACATTTTAACAATGAAAGCTACAAGGTCTAGTTCTCATACCCTGAAACAAAAAAGACTGACAAATATTACAGTTGGTGTTTTATATTGTGATAGATGAACTCCTGACTAAATATTTTTATTGAACCTGTGGTGGTGTAATTAGCTCACTGTCACAATACATAAATAAAACATGAAATCGGTGTGATATATATTAAACATGGAATTAACAGGCCTACATTATAGCTATCAAACTATTTGTGAGCTTTGTGCAAAGCAGGAAAATGTTGCAGGCAAGTGGTCAAGGATTC
>JAUBNQ010000017.1:20849519-20872951 GCA_032353495.1 Ctenopoma kingsleyae | reverse complement strand
TCGAGGACGATTTTAACATCTGGGCTGCCACTGAGCACAAACCTTTTCTAGTTAACCAATACTCAACTGGAGTGAGATTTACAGTTGTTCTTTATTATCTTCACATTACTACATGTCATAGTTGCATCCCGAGTTCCAGTGGGAGGCACTCTGGCTCAGATGTATGGGCTCTATACTACTAAGTTTTGGCCAGTCAGGAAGCCAGATTTTTCTAATTAATCTTCCTGGTGCCCTGGCATTAGACAGAGCATTCATCTTCTTTACATCTTTTACATTATGCATCTCCTATTCCACTGTGTTGTGGAATGAAATGGCTACTAGCAAGAACCCATCGCCAGAACTGATGGAAAGTGGCAGGAAGAGGAAGAAGAGTTTATTGGAAATGACACTGTTGATCTTCAGTGTGAGTCATTTGACTGCTAGGGAGCGGGCGAGGAGTGGGGAGGAGTGGAGGGCGAGAGCATCACCTGGGCCTCGACAGATGTGACGCCTCCTGTACCTGCCAGGCCCCATTAGACGCAGCTGTTCTAAAAATAAAGCACCAGGGCTTCCTTTTTGCAGTAGGGAAATCTGATCCTGTTCCATTGCTGTAAAGTTCAAATGAAACACGTGGCTGCTACCCGCTTGGCCACACAAATGAGCACCTGCAAAATCAATAAGGCCACGCTGCTTGCTCTCTGCTGCTGGTGTTGTAGCTAAGGTGTCAGTCCATGTTCCTGTAGTCACGCCTCACACAGCAGGATGTTTCAAACCCTCCAACTGAGCTTCGCACTACTGCTCATTACTGTTCTTCCACCCTTGGAGCTGTAGGGTTGGAAGTGAGTGAAAAGTCTGTGGAGATCACCCAGAGACAACCATTTATACTGTCAACTGTGATTTAGCAAAGACCGATGTGTGGACAGCCACCTAGCTGGATGTTGGACATCAATGGAGAATTTGCATAGCTGTAAAATTAACCCTGAACAGGTGTTAGAGAGATATGAGCCTGAAATCTTTCTGTGGCAGCAAAGGTGAAACATGAAGTGAGGCAATAGCCAGTTTAGTGCACATGTGACTTTGTCCCCTCAATCTTTCAGACTTTCACTGAGGTGTCACTGTTACAACTTAAATGGACAGAGTGCCGTTTTACAGGCCTCCTGCAGTGTGTTAATGTTTTGGGACAAAAGTCTCATCTCGGTCCTGGCCCGAGGAGATCTAATGGCGGCTTTACAAGGCTAATTAACAAGCCATGAGCGAGGTAATGAACTTTCCAAATGTGCTGGCAAACGCAAAAATAAATTACACCCCAGTGAAAGCATTAAAGGAATTGTGAGTGTACTTCTGAGCCTTCCTTTGGGAGAGCCACAGTGAGAAAATGAATTTGGAGCTGCTATCTTTTCATTGCCTGACCTAAGAGTGTCTCAGTCGGCCCACTGCATGCCCTGGCCAGAGTATAGATTGCTATTAATTAGTCCACTTTGCACCTGTCTCCAAAGCATCTCTTATTGGATTTTGCAAGATCCTGCTCATCTCCTATTGCTATTCACAAGATTTAAATTGGCATTTTGTGAATATAAATAAATATCTTGCAATACATCCTCTGTACAAGGAAATGACTCCATGACTCCAAAGAGTTATCCATTAAAAGTGGGGAGTGGAGAGAAAAAAGAACATTCTCCTCTAGTACAAGCATGTATTTGCATTAAGAGGGGTGAGGACCTTCCTATGGAACTGTCTGGGGATACACAAGTATGACAAAACTCATTGAGCTGACTGTTTGACCTCATTGTACTTATCTTTCATTGAGAGAGGCTCATCTTATCCCTCTAAAAGGGCTGAGCCACATAGCTGGAGAACATCTGAGCTGTACAGCACTTCTCTGCTCTACTCTGAAGAGACCTTTGTAATCTGCACTTTCAAACCTTGCCACTACTAAAAAAAAACAAAACATTGTGTGCAAATGTGTGTATATATCAGTTACTACATCAGCTACATCATTTAGATTTTCTTGTACCGCTGCATTCCCAGACAGTATTAATTAATCCATGTACTTTTGTAACATTTCTGTTTTATGATTTAAAATGCAATTAGCAAAGTCAAGGACATACATGCTATTAAAAGCGAATACACTTCCTTTCACATCTACAGCAATGCACACGTATGTTTTGTTTTCCCTAGTGTCTCATCTCCAGACTGAAGATAGGAGCAATTGTGTGGAAAATGGTTTCATGTCAGTCTCAAGCTATGTCCAAACTGAGGTGGCATGTGGACAGCCCTGTTTTATGAATGCAAATAAAAAAGTAGATCAAAAAAGTTATCAAAACACTACTGACATCTGACAATTGCTTGTCTCAGGAAGCCTTTTCATTTCAGCGCCCGGTATATTAAAAATTAATGGATTTTGCACAGACGCCATATGCTGTCAAGATTGATGCTTCTCTCCCCGGAATAAAGTGCTACTTGTGTTGTAGGCTGCAGTATATGCATATAGATAGTGCCTTTCTTTTTCTCTCATCTCCTTTTTTCTCTCTGTTGCTCTCTCTGTATCTTTCTGTTCACCATTTATTGTCATCTCTCACCCTACTTTTTCTCTCCAGGCAAAGAATCAGTTGCTGTGAAGTCTACTTTTCAAAAAGTTTCTGCTATTGTTTGCCAATAATGGGAATATTCTCTATACAGTATTACTCTCTTGTGTCGTGATAAATATTTCTTTTTTTTTTTCCCCTTTTTTTTTCTTGATTCCATCACCTGCCCGCTGGCAGTAGTCAGGGAAGCTTGGTAGTAGTAAGTGTTCAGTAAGCATGGACAGCTGCATCCGACGATAAAAGATGCCTGCTAGGCCGCTGGGTGCATTTCAAATGCAGAGTAATGTTCCAGGCAGCACAACAGAGAAGTTATGCTTCTTACGGACTCATTAGAAAGGGCTGACACTGGTACAGTGGTGCGCTGCTGCCTGCGAGGTCCGCCACCAGACACGCTCACACATGTAGGCGTACCAACCGAGTGAGAAAAGTGTTCGGAAAAGCAACTTAATATTGAGTTAGACTTCATTCTTTATCAACCATTATATTTTCTCCATTGTGTGGAGGCTAGAGGGATCTGTCTAGAATCAAAAAATGCCATTGCTATTTTTTTAGGTAATGAGCATTAAATGGAGTAAACAATTTTTGCATACATGAAGTTAATAATAACTCTTTGTCATAATTAAATGGTTTCACTTCCCTTTACCAAATAACTGTATAGAATATTTCACCTACTGAGAACCTCATTAGTAAAATGTTCTGTTTCACTTTTCTGATGATTTATTAACAGATCATTATTAGATATCTTAGTGAGATTTCTTAATAATTTATCAATTATCAATTTAGCACTTACTGACAGTCATTGATATTTAATCATTAATAAAACTCAATAATGGGGCAGTGATTAATATTGTTGTTTAAGCATGTTAGCGGCAGCCTTAAAAATACATTTACTTTCTGAATAATTCACAGTGCCTCAAGATGACTTTTGTTATTTGGTGCTATATAAATAAACTGAATTGAATTTGAAATTGAAATTAAGTTGTAATTGTAATTAGGTGTAAATAGTACTTTATCAAGAAAAGTAACACATGGGCACACATCCACAAATTCCCCCCCTTTTAGATTAATCAGTTTATTTAATTGACTTGATAGCACTTTGATACTAAGCAGGGAATCATCTCAAGATCTTTGCATCTCTTGTTATACGTGGCAATGTTAGTAAGTAAACTGGGTCTGCGCTAGGCTTGTTAATAACCTTAAACAGCTTCACTGTTCTGCACTTATACTGACGGTTAGCATTACAAAACATTGTTTTATTTTATTTAGAGGTGCTATTTGAGCTTGTTCACAATGCCAAGAGGAATGGAAGATATTTGATTTAATAATAATATTCATAAATATTGTAAGACTGTTCATTCAGAGGTTTTTTCTTTTCTTCTTTTTTTCTACCAGTAGCAATGGTATTGTGTTGTTTTCACGCCAAATTGAGACTGTAATATAATTAAGAGAAGCCCTCACGTGTTGTATAATTCAGTGTCAACATGCACAGTCCAAATGCAGCAATGAAGGTAATGTAAATGGTAAATGCAATGTGATGTACAGTATTAACAACCTGTATAATGTATATATGGTATCTGTTTATTTATATTTCTCAACAGTGATAAGCATGCTTTTTTTTACCCAACATCTACTTACAAAGCACTATTATACATTTAACTCGTGTTTAGTTCCTACCCAGCTAACAGAACTAATTAGACCCTATCCGAGTGAAAACGATGTGCAACTACACAGCGAACCTTTCTGCTGCTGGTCCCAGTCTGATGTATGCAAGTGGATTATCCAGTATAGTGAGGTGGTAAATGGAATAATCAGAGGAGAACAAACATTCAAATTGTCAGTGTATCAGGCACAATGAGAGGATACAGCCTTTGTGTTTGTAAACATTACTCATATCACTAGAGCTGTCACATCCATTTACCCAAGGGGAGTGAGAGGGGAGCTTTAAACCTTCTGGTATGCATGATCAAAACCAACACAGAACAATTGAGGAAACTTGAGGGAACTTGGCTGTTGCAGCCTCTGTCTAAATATTTTAACTCATTTTTTTTTCCAAATTAGAATTATCTTCTCTAATGGCGAGGCCCAGTCGTGGAAATCAGCAAAAAAGTAATTTAAATCAATCCCTTTAAACCTTAGAGGAATACCCTTCAAAGGTCAGTGTTGGCAGTCTTTGCATTCTTTTGTCTGTCCATGCGTCTTCATGTCTGTGTGTCCCAGTGTATTTCTCAGCACACAAGTATCAAGTGCCACCAGGGTTCTTCTTGACTTTTCAGAGTTTTGCATGATAGTGTCCAGAGGCACAGAGGGATCTTTTGGCTTCATTTGCATGTAAAGTAGAGCGCCCTCCTCTGTGGGCATGAGGCGCCTCCAGACAGCCCCTCCCCTGTGGCCTGCCAGAGTGAGCCAGCCAGCAGCCCTCACTCTTCCCTACCTGCTGAGGTGGGGCATGACAGCACAGTGCGCAACATCTTAAGGTCCTGTCAATCTCTCCACTGCTGAACTCGGGTCAACCTTCTGAAGAGCAGCGGGTTGGCAAGGACAAACATGACCCATTCACTCCCCTCAGCCAGACAGACAAAAGCACGGACAAGATATTAAAAAGGCTCACACAGGGCCGCTGAGTGTCAAATGCAGGGATTGCGATGCTCCTGGCACTGTATAAGCATCCAATAAAACAAAAGTATGAAGAGCTAATAAACAAGAAGGATAAGAAGGCTCTGTAGACAAATGCACAGTGAGTGGCACATTGTGAAAAAGTCGATGTTGATGGAGGTTGCTGGGCATTTCGGCAGAGTGTTGAAACCATCTTATCAGAGTTAATAAAAGAAGAGGGTGTTGCTGGCTGACCCATCATCTCTCTTCTCATCAGTGTGGTCTCCAGTCTCTCAGCAGTGGCTAGTGGAGAGGGACCTGGCTCCAAGATTGTGTTTAGATAATGGCCATCTCCAATCATAGATAATCTGGCCCCATCTTTTCTTCACAGACACAGCGGCAGACAAGGTCAGGGGGAAAGAGATTCCTGGCGAGGCAAGGAGGAGATAGGGATGGGGCGGCTCTGAGATGATTTACTGCTAAGATTCACTCAGCTGCCTCCATCACCCTCCGTTAACTTTCTCATCCTGTCATCTCTTCCCCTCTCGCTCTTTTTGTCTCCCATCTCTCACTCTCTCGCATTCCTCCATGGGCCTTGTACTGAATCCCCACCTCTCTCTCTATCATTTGCTTCGTCTCCTTTGCACTGCAGTACCAGTGAGATGAGAGAAAGGAGAAAGAAGAGACAAGAAAGAAAGAGAGACAGAAAGAAAGCAACAGACAAAGAGAGAGGATAAGATGTCTACTTTCTTTAGTTTTTGCCCCTTTTGGATGGAAGAAAATTGCTTGTGTAGATACAGTATACTTTATTAGTGTATCTGTTTCTGCACTGACCACGGAGAGATTGAGCAAATGATCCATACCTCGATTGTGTCTCAGTATATCTGAGTTGAAATTAGGTCTGAACAGTTAATTGCATTTGCGATAATATCATGATATGGTAAAACGAAATTTTCTAATCGCAAAGACTGCGATTACACTGTGATCACATAACACGTGACACAAGAGAGAGTAGAGCAGTTGGCAGCAGAAGCATCGACTTGGCACGCTACACTGTACCTTGACCCACTGTACAATGGCCTTGGGTATTACAGACCCTGATGTTATGGAAACTTTAGTGTTAAAGAGGAAAATTAAATAATAATAATAATAATTAATGTCAAAGAGGAAGAGTACGCTAGTTGTGTGAAACTGTTTTGGCTCTATAAAAAATAAGACGCTATGCAGTGTCTGGTATTATGCAGAACCTGCTTTGTAAGTTACCTCATGGGCATCACTACTAACCTGTATCAGCACTTAAAGAAAACACCACAAAGCCATGTACGATAGTTACATGCCTAAAATGCCGACCACCAGTGTGTCAGGGAAGCCAAATACCACCAGACAGGGATCACTGAATGAAATGTTTGAAAGCATAAATAAAGAAATGCAGACAAATGGCTGGCCTTTTTTTAAGGTCCATGTGAATGACACTATTAATGATCAATTAACTAGAGGACTTTTTCTCAAATTAGTCAATATACTACTTTGATTAAATAGTTACACAAAAATGTCATTCATATCAATCCACTCATTGCCTAATTTGTTATAATATGGTATATTGCCTATAATATAATCCATATAATCCTAGCCTGCAGGAACAATACGTTTATGGTTAATCTATCTAATATTTAATCTATCTGTCTATCTACTATATATAATATATATTATTGCTTGTGTTTGTTGAATAAAAAAAGAATTTATTATACAACTTAAATTGTTGTATAATAAATTGCAATCACAATATTGGATAAAAAAAATTATCACAATTAGAGTATTTTACACATCATTCAGCCTTAGTTGAAATCATGGTTTGATATAATTGGGCAGGAAAAAACAGCATTAAGCACATCAGATAAATGTGGACTTTGTGGTGAAGGGGTCGGCTGAGTCAAGGAACAGAAATAGATTTAAAGGCTATGAAGCTCCATGCTCCTTTCTTTCTTGATAATCTAAAAAAATAAAAAAATAAGACATGAGTCACTGTAATAGACAGCGAGAGAATTAGCCCTGTGATTCACAATGACAACTGAGCAGCAGGGTTGTATGACGCCAAGCCGCTATAGAAATTTTCCGAGTTCTGGTTTTACTTCTCCTGACACTCCCATATCCCCAGAGAGATGATGTCTCCTAGGGACATGGTGAATAAAAGAAGGGCTACTCCAAATGGAGTAATGGGCCCTAATGCCTGCATAGACACGTAATCGAGACCTCTACACAAGTTCTCATGACAGATAATTGCTGATGTCTTCATAGTGATAAATGTGACTCCATTCTAAAGGTGCAAATGTTCGAGTTCAACTCTGGGTTTGACAATCCAGGGGCCCCACTGGGATTGGTGCACCTGACTGCTCCTCATCCTTCCATAGATGAACTCCTTGCTATTTTCTCTCCTTTAGTCAGCCCTATCTGGACCATCTATTTTCCTTTAACCAGAGGCCTTCATAGTAAATCTCATTTCATTGTCAGTCGCGACTGTGGTTTACTTCCCTGGCCTGTCTGCTGACTTCCTGTTGCCATTAACGCTCAATATCTCTGTTGGGCCCTGTCTACTTGGTCTTATTTCATTCTGTGCTGTGTCCTATCCTGTCCTCCCATAGAAAGTTCATCCAACAGACTTGCAGGGGCTGTGCCAGCCTAAGAGCTCTCTGTATTTCATTCAGACTGCCTGTTCATCTCCCTTCTCTTTCTGCTGAAAAAAGGGTCGTAATTGATATTGGGACCCATCCATCCTCCCCTCTTAAGCCCAGATATCCAATTTATCTTGGTGAGAATACCGACTGGCTCTCACCCAGGCCTTGTCGGTCAGACTTTGCCTGTTTTAGTTGGCCGTTAATTAAAGTGCCGCCATGACAAAAAAAGAACTACAAGGGGGTGTGTGTGGCAATAGAAATGGGCCATCTGATTCATACATGACCACATAAATCAGCGAAGTGGTTCAGTCTAATCTGACCTAGGCAGTCTAAATCACCACTCTGAAATACAAGCACGGGGCTGACACAGACCAATTCTAACCATGTAAATCTTTAACTGGCTTAATCTGCATTAACCTCAGTGATTTTAGTCACAAATGGCTTCAGAATGATCTAGTCAATCGCCAACCAAATGTCAGTCAGATTAAGATTAAGATTTAGTGGAAGGAGGTGCAAGAGAAACAGTACAATGTCAGAGTAGAATTGCTTATGATAATCTTATGATTGATGCTTTAAATAGATGGGTTTACATAAAAAAAGGTGTTTAAATCCAGGTGTCTAATTTAACTTGTAGAGATTTTAATGAGAAACAGTGACTGTGTATAACAATATTACTCACTCCATCCTTTAGTCAAATTGATAGTGTCTCTGTCCAGGTACTACAGTACCTCTGAACTGTTTCTTTACATTTGTGTGTTTTTGTTTATCTGTGTGTGGGCGGGTGTCGGTATATGTCAGTGTATGTTTGGAGAGTCTTCCCTTGCTTCTCAACTGTGAGCAAGCGTAAATATCACTCTGTGGACATAAAGCAGTGGAGATCCTCCACTCCACATTCTTTTCCATTCTTGATCCCATTTCTTCCTCTGCGTGTCTCTCCGTCTTGTCTTTGAACTGCTACTAGTGACTGTGAACCTTAGACAGCCCCTCTGCTGGCACAGATGGGAAGTCAATAGAAGCAAGTGACCTATATTACAAGCTACTCTACTAACTCCCAATGTCTCTCCCAAAGTGAGAGCAGAATATTAAGGATTGTGTGTGTGCTGTCCCAGTGTATTTGTGTTTTTGTGTGAGTGTGTTTTTTAAGGGGAGTGTGCAATGGAGACCAGAAGAAGGTTAATTACCTCCTCGTCCTTCGCTGTCGGCTGGCTTCACCTGGATGGGACGGTTCATCTGGAGAGAGAAAGAAAGAAAGAGAAGAAGCGGAGAGGAAAAGAAAGAGAGAAAGAGAGAAGGAAGAGAAGGGTAATCCCAGGTTAGCACAGTACGATAGGAGCAATCCCTATGATATGTGAGGTGAGAAGAGAACAAGTGAAATGAGGCACTATTAATGGTCTGAGTTTGTCCTGCTTTGTGAGCTAAACACAAAAATCAAACAGTGATGTTGCTGTAAAAGAGATAAATCTGTGCAGTGCTCCATGCTAGCGTGTTTAATTAATCCAGGGCACTGCCTCTAGAGATGCCTGAATTCCCCTCACAGTTCAGCAGAATTAGCACTTTTCAATGACGGAGCCACACTGGGTGTCAGATGGCACTTGGAGATTAATGCCATTACATCAGCCCCTCCCAGACCCACAGGGAGAGGTCCTTTCTGGCTGGCCCTTGCTCTTCCTGTCCTCTGCTGGCTCCCGACTCCTAGTCACCAGCTATATCCTGCTCATCCCTGACCCTCAGCAATCCCTCTTTCTCTGCTTCCATCCCTTCCTCTCGCCTCTCTACCCGAAGCCCTTTGGAAACTCATGACCAATATGTCACTGGTCTGGTCAGCCAACTGCACCCTGCAACAGCCTTTGCCTCCAGGAATCTATCGAGAGCCACCGAATAGCGTAGCTGTGAAACAGCTTGTGAAAGGTTAACAGTAAGGAATCGATAAACAACCTTTGAACATCCCATTTCATACAGTAGTGAGGTGAAAACAAAACATAGCTAAACACCTTTTAAAACTACCTGCCGTGAATAAAAACTCCCCTGGTTCTTTGTGCTCTCTGTCAAACTATGGTTTAATTTTTGTTCTCACTCCCTAGAGTTGAAATATGAAAACAGAAAAAAAAAAATTCAATCTTGTGCTTTCTCTGAAACTGGAATAATATCTCCTATGTCCTCTGCAAGAAGGGTGGGTGTTAAGAGCCACGCTCGAAGACCCTTGCTTATTGTGGCTACCCACGCATGTCAGATTTGGCATTGTGTTTTATATTTGGCATTGTGTTGTTCTGGCTTCAATCAACAGTTGGCCTATCTTCCTAACTAGGCCATGCAAACAGGTCCAACATGTGAGTGCTGGAGAATGGCACACAGTACTGCCCACTCAGATCAGTCAGTTAGGACAGCACAGTGGGTGTTGGGCCCTCAGGCAACACACTTGACAGCAGTTGACATAATCCCAGACCACAGCCAAATATAGACATAAGACTGGCGGACATGTATACACACGCGTATACATGGTGATAGCCTGGAGACGTAATGTGCTCACCTAGCAACATGCTGCAAAATTAGAACAAAGCTTAGAGAGATGACAACCACATAGCAAAGACAAGCACATGAAACTGTAAACACACACCAGGGCAATAGCGTCTATACAAATGGAGCTGCTAACTTTTTAAATACAGTTATAAAATGCTGTTATTTCCTAACTGATGTGTAAAAACTGTGGCAAAGGTAAAAATACTATTGCTCATTCACACTGTTGGGTATGTTACCTTAGATTGACCATACTGAATATGGGCAGAAACATAGGTCATATGCTGAGTTTCTGCAGCTGCCTGTCAGCGTCTGATGAGTGTAAGCATCACTGAGGACGCTGACCTGTTGACTCACTCCTAGTCCCTCTGCGGAATCATCATTCAAGTGCCCACAGTCATATTTTAACACATTTTATATGTCCTTTAACATGTTCTAGATTACAGTAAAGAGGAAGGGGGGGTGACTAATACTTTCAAGTCTCAAACAAAGATAGAGGGAGGACATTTGTCCTCAAAGGACACTGTGAGTCCAGATGTTTCAGCTAAAGCCTTTGTCGGAAACTTAGGCTCTGGGAGGATGGAGTCAATATGGAATCCTGTCTGTGCATATAGTGTGAATCAAAGACTAAAGGGTTCCTTTGAATCGTCATTGTCATCTCAGTATTTCTGTGGCCTTAAACAGCCACTGTTTTTATCCACATATCTCAGGCTGAATACGTTTAAAGTTCAAATAGGGTGAAACACTGATTTGCCCTCACTGGCCACCTCTTTAGGTACACCTGTGCTATCCAATGCAATCCAATACAGCAGCTTTGCCATGAGTGGCCAGTGAGTGTGCAGGGGAGAGAATTAAGGTCATGTGGAGCATTGTAAGCAGTAAGTTAAGGTGTGCTGTGTGTACATATTTTAAGTGTGTGTGTCTTGTGTGTCTTGACAGCAGCTCAGGTTGGGGCAGAATTTGTCTCACATAAGAGGTTTAGAGTAGCCTGAAGTCCCAAGATCCCTGTCCAGTGATCAGTCAGCTTCCAGGTCTTAAACGGCAGCAATTGGTCACAAGGCTTCATTAGCAGCCCCAGAGCCACTGCAGCAACAAGAGTCATTAGACAACCCAAAAGTACACTTGAGGTTGCCAGGCAACCAAGCAGAGGTGGCCTGCAGGCAGGCAAGGCAAGCTGGCCGTTGGTCTGCAGGCTTTTAGCCAACCAATTGGCACTCCTTTCTTTTTTCTTTACCTGGTCCAAGGAGGTCATATTGAGAGGGGAGGAAAAGGATTTCTCGACTCCCACCTTCCAGCATGCCCCACTTTCATGTCCCTTTTTAGTGACTGTGACAATGAGTTTTCAGAGCGAGTCTGCTGCAAGTTGTGATCCAGCTTCATGCCAAATTATGGAGTTCAGCATGATGCCAAACTATAGAGTTCTGAGTAGCACTCACATCCATGCAGTAATTAAGATATCTGCCTCTCTGAGCTACTGTTTAGTATCCTCTACGTATAGTTTCTTCGGCAAACATATTGTGGGAAATGTTTTCAGTACACAGCTTACTGGATACTGCATTTAGAAATTTACTGTACGTTTACCCTCTTTCACTTGCACGTAGACACTGTCACACATATACACATACGTAGACACACAGAGGCATGAAAAGTCTTGGGGCTCAATAACAGCAGGTGGCTTAGGTGACATTTTAATCCCTTATTACTGAGTGCAGGATTAGCCAACAGATCAAGGCAGAGTTAATTATATGAATTCATCAGAGGCTGGGCGAAGAGGCAGCCTGCTTTCCCCTTGGGCCAAGACCTACCCCCACCCCACCACCCACCCTTTGTACACACACACACACACATATATATATGTACACACACTGAGAATGAGGACAAGTGACATTCTGTCTGTTTGAGCAGCTAGCTACTTTGTTAGTGGCGTTGCGGTAGCAGAAGGCTAAGGTAACACATACAGTAGAGCCTCCAGAGATGCTTTAAGACAAACGACATCTACTACCTTCCCGTTGGGCCCCTCAAAATGAACTACATAGACACTGGAGGGGAAGACTGCAGGCTTTTTTATCCTACAGATGTGTGGCTGGCGAGGCTGAAAGGAGTTCAACACCTCGGCCGTCTTGCTTTATCTTTGTCTCTCTCTGCCCCTTTGGCCTCCAAAACCAATATGCTTCCCACCACAGCCCCTTAATGGGTTGATCAATGCTGACAAATAGGCAGCTCATGCTGTCTTGCCTGGGAACTCGCAGCTCTGTGCCTGTGTATTGCTGCTCTTAGATAGGCCATCTCTCTTTCTCCTTTTCTCTCCCTTTTCTTACTCTTTCTTTCACTCACTTTTTTTTCCTCTTTGTATTTCCCTCTCATTCATGCTCTATTTCCTTTATGTCTATACATTCTTTTTTTTTTCTTTGTCCTAATCTCCAGGAGCAAATCTATATTTTTCATTCTGTTATGATGAATAAAAGTCAGCTGAAGTCACGGAGTGGTGGAGAACCAACAGCGTGGAAGAGAGGAACTTGCCTACATTTTCCAGTGAAAGACTGTAAGTTTCAAAGCATACACTTGTGGGTGTTTGTGTGTGCATGCATTTAATTTTCTCTCTCTTTGGCTGGTGCGTCTGATTGATAACAGTGCACTGAAGAGGAAGAGAGACAAGGACATTGCTGGCCTTTGACCATGTCTGGCCATGTTCTGTGAATACCACTGCTCACAAAGCGGATACTCTAAATACAGAAAAATGTTCTCCTAAAACAATGAAATAAGTGTGTGCACTCATACACTTCCTCCACTGTTGAGTTACTGTGACTGCAAACCTTACACTTTTCCCTCTCGTTTTAGGTGACTTGCATTATCCATTGTCAAGACAAAGTTTTTAGTGATCTGAAGTTGACTTGGACTGAATAAATTACACTGAGAAACTGTGAGAAAGTACTAATCTAGACAGTTCTATCTACTGAACACGTTTGGGAATGTATTGTATGCATGTGATTAACTAGCCAGCTATAGAATTACACTTTGTACTTTTCATTTTTAAGTATGTGAAAATCAACTTCCTTCCATGCATACAATATAAAATAAGTGATCCTGTATTTCGAATACTGGTTAATTGGAAATCATTTTAACCACAAATTCAGAAACGATTAACGAAAGTGCTGTTGGGTGCACCTGTTATTTTTGTTCTTCAGTGAGCATCCACACTTGACAGTTGTGCTGGGTGAAGTGTGATATTAATAAGAGGGTGTGGTGATGAATCATTACCTTCTCAGCCAGTCATGTTACTCATGTCATACCTTTTAAACAGCTTTGCCTATCATTGTGGCACACAACATGTACAACTCACCAAATAAAGGGAAGGGTCTAGCGTTTTCTCCGTTTTCTCCATCTTTCATCATTCATGGATGTATGGTGAAAGAGACACTTATTTTATAAACCATATGTGAGTTGTTACTCTGTAGTACAGTAGAATTAGTGCAATAAAACTAAAAAAAAGGACATTTCACATGTCCCTGTCACAATTTCATTCCAAGTGTTTTTCATTTTATTCTACTTAGGAAGTTAATAAAGTTGGACTCACTTCATTTTGGCTGGATCAAAAGACAACAAAGCCACTACTGCCAAAACTGTGATTGAGTATTGCTCTGTTTGAGCCCTGCATAAACTGACAGCTCCCGCAAATAATCCTGTTTACGTGACGTCCCCTAGAGAATTGTAGAAATGTTTGGTGGAAACAAATAAGTTGTTTCGTGAACCACCATGAGCAAATTCAACTGAAACAATTACACCTATGCTCCAGCTCTACTGTATCAAACTGTTCTTTACAGTTACAGATCGCAGGACCTGTTGAACTGAAAGTAATGCTGCATGCTTTGCTGCAACTCTGTGAGTTTTGAGGAGGAACTTTTACTGGTCAGCTCAGTGAAATGTTACCAACATTTAAATAAAAATGAAAAAAATAATACTAGTTAAAATAAATGTTCTTTGTTCGTAACTTAATCCTAGCTCTATTTATCTGAGATATATATATATATATATATTTATTTATATATACGTATATATATATTAAATATCTATATCTATATCCATTTACACATCAGATATAATTTAGTTTTTAGTCATCAGGTACTATTGTCTAGATGCATCATCCACTGTTTGATGCCTCTAATTATCATTCTGTGGTTTCACTGTCAGTGAATTCACTGGAGCTGGTGATGCCTTTTAACATCAATTAATGGTGTTTAATGCAGACCGATGTTTCTTAAAGAAACAACAGAGAGCCAATATGATTGGGGAACCTCAGAAGTTAGATATTAGACCTTTGACCAAAAATAAACTACCATAGATGTACAGACCTCTGTCAACATTATCAAAATTTTTTCAATCAAATCAACCCAAATGAAAATAGAAAGTATTAATATAATAATAGAATATAAATAAAATATCTTTATTCCTCAAATTAAATAAAAAAGAAAAACAGCATTTTGAAACATAATTATCTCACTGTATTCCTATCTACCTGGCATACAAGCTCCCAGATCTTGCACAGCCTGTACTTTACCAGCCAAAATTACTGCTTCTATCACACATGCTCTCACGTCAGGACATCCTGCCCCTCATTTCTGTGTGGAAGAGAAACAGGGCCAGCACAGCGGGAATGAGTCTTTCTCTCAAATTGGTCTGTGAGCTCACATCAGCCTCCCTGTGAGGCCAGCGAGTCAGGAGAGGTTGGGCCCGCCGTGTGTATTGGAGGAAATGGGTTAGAGCTGGATTGATCACACACTGCCTGTCTCCCTTCGAAAACACATGAAGGAGGGCTGTGTCTGTCTCAGTGTGAGGAAGAGGGAGAAGGGGCGCTGACAGCTCAGCAGAGGGTGGCTGGCGGTGAAATGCAGCCTATTTTTAGCTCTGAGCCTGAGCTCCTATTTAAAGACTAGGTACTGGGGGTTGGTTTGGGAAGGGGAGGGGGACAGCAATAGCAAAAAAAAAAAAAAAAAAGTAATTTGAATCCAGCTAATGCTGTATTCCAGCGTGTAACGCTGTGACTCACAGGGAAACATCTCTGTGTTTATGTTTGTGTTTTGTCCCATTCTCCATAATCACCTGGCAATTGATTCCCCCCTGGAGCAAGTTTTTGGCTTTTAATTTATCTCTATGAATCTGATATTGGATCTTTGGTCTTCTGAAAGGCCCAGCTGAACATCTGGACCAATCTATACCCCCCCCGTCCTTGGCCTTGTCCAACCCAGTTTAGTCTTGGGGACAGTGTCACAGTCGGTGTTCATATTAGCCCCTGTTCTCCCTTCCTGTCTTTAATTTTACTCTACCAGAATCTGGCAGGCCTCCTCTTGAGGTGGGACACAGGCAGACAGAAACTGAAAGAGGATGAGAAATCGAGCGATCATGTTATCTTCTGCTCCATAAAGCCTCTGTTCTTCCTCTAACTGTAGATGGATTGCTGTGTAGCTCACTGCAACCAATGGCCAGCACACTATATTACATTTATTGCCCCCTTTTTTCCTCCCTATTTCCCTCCCTCCTCCTCCTCCTGTGTATACGGGGAGATGGAAAAAAGGACAGGGGGAGTTGGGGTAGAGGTGCATCTGGGGGGAGGAGTAGGTGACGATTCGACACAGTGAGACAAGACTAACAAATTAGTCAAAGTGACAGGGAGTTTTATGAGGTCTGCTCTTGTGAGGCGGATGCTGCTCTCTCCTCTCTCTCTCCCCGTGTCTCACTCACTCTTTCACTGGGCCACAGGGACACCATACCAGGGCAGTGAGTGTGTGTGTGTGTGTGTGTGTGTGTGGTACATATTGTATTTGTGCAATTCAAAAGAAGAAGAATAGTGAAGGAAGCTGCAGAATAAGGATGGAGAATGGAACAGCAGGCAAGAAAAGAGAAGAGGTAGAAACAATGGATACTGGCAGCTCAAGAATTAGGAAACAAGTAGGCAGATTTTCCTGTTTATGAGTCACATAACAGGATGCAACAGCAACTTTGGTTGACTTATGTCTTAACATAATGAGAAGTACCTACATATACCTGAATGTCCAATTTGTATATGTACAATGTATATTTATTGCTGTGGCAAGTATTTAATGTACCTGTACCTTCAGGAAGCTATACTTATAATAACATGTATGTTGAGCTGATTTATCAGGAGAGATGGAGAGATGATATGGAAGTAGGAAGTGAAAACATACAGTATCAGTACGAAAACAAAAATGCCAATACATACAGTCATGCTTAGACTCAAGTCTTGCACATAAAACAAAAAGCCAAAGCAGGAATTGCAACAATAACCTGGGACTTCCCCATTGAGCATCCATCACTCTGCAAGGCCACAGTACAAATGTTTCTGAGCTGGGTCGGGAAAACAGCTAAAGTGGCTCACAGTGTAAAGCGGAGTGAGAGAATAATAATAAGTGGAAGGTAATGACACACCATGCATCTGTCAGATTTATGAGCATATATCCTGCTCTACCCTTCTCATATACCTGTCGGCTGGGTCTACGCTCCAGTCCGTACACACAACAATTCTGATGAGGAGAGCCAGCAGTGAGCAATCATAGAGAACAGCGCAAAGGGGAGAATGGAGCTGGACTCGCTCAGCTGTGGGCAATGACAACATCCAACAGTCAAACACTAAAAGGCCAAGAGCACTCACACTCTTACACACACATCACAAATGCTCAAAATCACAAAAAGGCATACCACAAATAGGCAGCCAGGGGCATGTCTAGAATATTATCAATACAGGGCCCAGTTTGGGGCACAGGTTCACTAAGTAGAGCCAATAGATACTGTTTGTTTTTTTTTTCATTTTATTACATTATAAAACAGAGAAACACTGCACAGTATAGCTGACCCCTAACCCCCTTAACACTAACCTGAACCCTAAATATATTCATTATACTGTATATACAAACATGTGAGACACACCGCATATGGAAACTTGGTTTATTAATGTACATGCTTGTACCTGAGAAAGGATATCACTGTTTTGACAGCTCTCTCCTTTATACATGATGCATGTGGAAATTGCCTTAACATAGCAGAACCAGGTGGTATTCCACATAAGGCAAGTCAAAGAGATGTCACAGAAGTTATTATAATAATAAAAAAAAAACCTTAACACAAAATATCTCCAAGGTACATTTCTGTTTGTGTCCCCAGTTTTCACAGATTAAAGTTTGTAAAAATGGCTGGTCTGTGCTGGTATTTGGGTTAGATAATGAGGTCTATTTTACACATGCACCATACACATGACAAAACATACAAAGGTGCAATAGATTTATAAGCCTGCACACATGTATGCACTCACTGGCTGCCAATGCTAGTGGATGACAGGAACATAAAGACACTCTACAAAGAGACACTATCATACTTAAATGGTCTCATAAATACCCTTACAGAACCAAAACATAAATGAAGTAATAACAATAATGATGAAACAGAAGATATATTGTTGTAATGAGCAATAGAGAACTTACTATACATGCAAATGCATGCATGTGGATAAAAAGCATGTAAGACATACACACAAATGCATACATTTATGCACTCTCACACACAGACACACACACACACGTTGGCAGACTTGTGTAGATGCCTTTAGATACATACTAGCACACACACAAGCACACAGCCCTGCAAGTGTGTTCCAAGACGCCGTTAGCACAGAAGGCTGTTTGTGAAAATGATCACATCAATCGAAGTGATAGATAAAAGACTGGGAGCAATTGATAAAGTGCCACAATTATTTGGAAGATGAATGGCTGAATTTGCTTTTGAAATTGGACTGGATCTCAGTGCAATGGAACAGAACTCATCATCATCAATGAGCCTGCCGTTAGATTGCTTTCTGTCACAACCCAATATGAGCCTGGACAATTGGATCCATCTGCCAAATGGGATCAAATAGACCTACTCACAAAACATCAGAGGTGATGTATAGTGACCATGTGTAAAACATTACCTTGCAAAAGCACAATAAATCATTGTATATGTTGCTGTGTGTGCTAATGTATAATGTTTGCCATCACAGCATATGAGTACGCTCAATAGAAATGATTTGAGACACATTAAAGAAACACAAATAGAACAAGGAAGGCAATGGTAGCACTAGCAATGCAAGGAGAAAAAAACATGCTGAAATTCCACAAATGAATCCATCAATTCATATAACGTGCATGAGATGATTGTAAAGACACGTTATAGTGTATGTAGCTTGAGACAGATGTGCAGTTACAGGCGGGCTTTAAAAAGAGCAATCATTTTCTCACATCTTACAACAACACCCCAGTTTCAGGATATTTTTCTTGTATTATTATTATTTAAAAGAATATTTGCAAAGTTGCAACTCATAAAACGTGCACTATTGTATCACATAATTTATTTAAGCCTATAAATCCTGTGGCTTTTGCAGTTATACGCCTCATAATGATGCATTGGTTAAAACGGCCTGAATATTTGAGCCACATAAAAATGGTAATAGATTAAACCAAGGGAGTGTATAAGTGTGTGTGTGTGTGTGTGTATGCATGTGAGAGTGTGAGAATGAGAGAGAGAGGGTATATGCCTGTGTGAGCAGAGCTATCAGTAAAGAAGTATTACTGCAGCTTACATGAGCCTTAGCATACAGAAGGCAACATCAGAATGCACTGTGTCATCCCTGCATGCACATGCACAAAGCAACAGAAGAGGGACAAACACAGCAGGGAGTTGAAGAGAAACACACTAAGTAATGTATTGTGCTGAGAGGTAGGTGACAGAGGTCTGACGATACAGAGCAAGGGTGTAAATGGACCACTATTAAGGGAGAGGAAGGCTGAATGATTGTTTATAGCTGTGGATCTGCCCAGAGAAACATCTTTAGTTATATACCTTCTCTATCTTCAGTGTTTTGGTTAACTCTGGCATCTACTACTATCTATCTAATTCACATAAACTATGAATCACACAGACCTCTGCTTCAAGCTGTAAATCTGTCAGTGACTATATGTGTTTTCATATGAACACCTGACAATGCCTGAAGAATCAGGTCCAACCATTGTCCGGAGTTGCTCTTTCACACAAGCATCCCACAACAGTTGATAGTCTACTACTCACTCTATTACTCACTTGGGTAAATAGTGCATTGTTGTGTCTTCTCCTTGTAAGTCACTTTGGATAAAAGCGTCTGCCAAGTAAAGTAAAGTAAAGTAAAGTAAAGAAGCCAGACACATGACCAGAAACGATGCATTGTGTAAATAACCATGGTTTCCTGAAGAAGAAAAGCAACAACAGACAGCACGGTACATATTTCCCATACTTTCTGGTGTTGTTCTGAGTGAATCAGCTGAAAGGGAACGCCCACTTGCATGCTGTGAATTCTCTGGACAATTACATGTTGCATTCGCATGTGGGCTCAAATGGACATTACTCACACTTTGTACTAGGGAACTGGCAGGGTAATGTCCATTTAATACCTGGGCCAAATGACTCAGACATTTGCTTCTCACATACAGCTCCTCTGGGTAGGGTTCCAGTGCATGTCTGAAAATGGCTTATGACACTGTAGTTTTGTCTTTATCCTTCTTTTGCAATTCTCTAACTTTTATTATATTCAGTATCATCAGTACTCTCTATTGGTATTAAATATCCTTCACTCCATAATGACTTAATTACAAACAAAGTGTTTATGTTTTATTATATTCTCTTGTTTTCTGTCCCGTTCAACAGTAGAACATAGTCTGGGGTAGCTGTAAGGTAAAGTATAACTATCTTTTGCCTGTCTAAAGCAGTGACAGGCAAAAGTTAAGTGAAATGTAATTAAACTTTTGAAAACAGACACACTCATACACATGCCTACACTGTACCCTTTTCTACCCACATTTGCAATAAAATGAGTTTCCTTCTGCTTGTCTATGAGGGAGTATGTGTACACTGCATCCTGATATACCCTTCACCATCACATCCTGTCTTTTTCTTTCCACTCTCATCGTCTCTGTCAACCTCAAGCACACAAAAATGGCCAAACATGCACATATACACACACATACAGACTTTGTTCCTGTGCGGTCAGTGTCTGGGGGAGATCTGTGGGGACCTGTGCTGTCAGAGAGCAGACCACACAGTGTCCCTGGTTCCTGTTCCACCTGCTGTGACAGCTAATTAGGCCTGGCCACTAAGGCTGGCCTGTCTGGGTGCTGGAGCGGGTGTCATGGCATGGCATAGCAGGGCATGGCATGGGGATAGCATGGCCAGCTGATAAGGTGCCTCGCCATGTTGTCCAGGGACACACTTAACCCGAGAACACCCATGACCACAGCAGTGTGTTCTCATCTTTGTTAGGCTCCCCTTCAGTCATTAATTACGCTCACGCACTTCTATTAGTCCTCCATTTAGTCTAATCAACAAGCAGGGCCCTCCGCTGACATCATTAGCTCTCATAACAAGCAGCGGCATTTGGGGAGGGGCCCTTCAAAGCGTGAGCGTGTGTGAACATTAACCCTTCCTCGGCAGTAATGAGCCATCTTAAATCTTGTGGTGCACCTCAGGGTCTTGGTCCTGCTCCTGTTGTCCGACACCCACCCAGCCTGTTCTCCCTGCACTGCTGTCATTAGGAGACAGCAGCAGCTAGAGCCAAAGCTGTGGTCGCTCCAGGCAGGCAAGGAAGCTTAAATAGCATGGCAGGAAGTTAACACTGCAAGGAGGGCAATGTATTTTTGGGAGGTTTGGGGATCAAAGGCGTTGAGGAAATGGGATGAGACAGGGCAGCCTAAGCCCTTGGGTGTGTGTCTTTCTTTGAGTGTGTGTGGCTCATATTAGAAACGAGGAAGGGATGGAAACACAGGTTGGAGATGGTGACAGGGAGCTCAGCCGTTTGCCTTGAACAGCAGGGGGCATGGGAAGCGAGATCACCCCCCTGAGCGACTGCACAGCCTCCTGTGATTTAAGCTGCTGTTTGGACACAATATTAGAACCAACTCGTGTAAATACACAGACTGAGATAAAATTGTCCAGTTGTGCTCAAGGAATAAGGCCACGTTCACACAGTCATTAAGTCATTACAAGAACTGTGTTCATGAACTTTCACCATGGGTGGCTCTGCCAAATTGATGTCACATCAGTCAGCAAGATGTTGCATTGATCAATATCCATGTGAGCATTCCTTATAGATCAAAAATGTTTTTCCTAAATTGTCTGACTTCTACTATACTGAGTGGTCTATGTGCAGAAGTAGTCACTGACATGGTATTTTCACTTTGTTCTGCTGAAGGGGGCTGGTGTAGGTTCGCTTCCTGAAAAGCCTGATTTCAAAATTAGGCGGAGAACACCAGATTATCTACGTTGAAAATCCAATCCAATCACAGTTCAATAGGCAAATACAGAGCTCAGCACTGCCTACCGAGACCTGATAGCTGAAACCACTGACCTGAAGTCAGGAGGGAGCATTCACTAAACCTTTATCAGTTAACAGGAAATATATCAGAGTGCACAGTTTTTAGATGTAAACCAGAAGCTGGAGCCTTTTTTTCACTATTTACCTGCAGCAGCAATGGCTAGAATGTATTTGCAGACTGTCATGATGAAATCTATGCTCTTGGGAACAGAACAGATGACCTTGGAAATCTTCTTCCAAAATGATCAGGCAGACGACAGGCAAAAGTTGAAGTGTAAAAAGGTTTATTTGTCACAAACTGACAGCAAACCTAGTGAGCCACAAATCTGGATCTGTGTCTACAATCTCTTTGTTTACACATCATCTTTTATACCATCTTGGGGGACCACACCTACCCTTCAAGAATGCCACACGTCAGCATATTTCTGTTTCAAGTGATACCCTTCATTTGCCCAGTCAGCAATTTACCCATTGCCATCTTGGGGAAACCCAGTACTTTTCCACGTCCCCTGACTGACCCCTTCCCTTTGTTACAGTCAAGTGTAGATCACCCCTCTTCTTTTGACACACCCATATTCATCAGATGATTTCTTTATACCCCAGCAGGCCACACATGGCATACATTTCTCCTTTTAGATCCGGAATGATTCTCTACTTAATAGTTATGTAATGTTTTATATTTTTAGTTTGTGTGGACCACTTTAAATTTTCATGCAGACCTTCTGAGGTCAGAGAAAAGTTTTACACATATATTTATTAGATACCATACAGCTAACGGAGTGACATAAAAACTATATGAAATTATATAACATAGTAGATAAAAAAAGAGAGAAAAATTACACAACAAGACATTGTGCTGACACATCTAAGGATTTCAGCCAGGAGTCTTTCCTCAACTACATGCAAAAGTCACAGGCTTTTCCTAACAGACTAATTTTGAAGCCAAATGTTGTGTTAAGTGTTTATCTTTGGACACCTACAGCCAGCGGGAGTCAGCAAGTGTTATTTTTACTTATCTACTATACTAACTGTAGCGATTGTGCTGTATATTGTGATCTGAGCATCACTCTGAACTGTGCCTGAACACCTCCAGTGTATACACACACAAGGCACTGGAGCTGCTCCTCTGCTAACATGCTGCTCACACTACGCCATCTGTGTAGATACGGTGTTACTGTTGTCAAGCAGTCACACAACTGTGTGGTTGCTGGTTCTAGTCACCTGACACTGTAGTGGCACCTATCACATAGATTCAAACCTGAACACACAGGTTCTCATGAGGTATCTCATGTTAATCTATTATGTGACTTCTGTGTCATTCGTCAGACAAGAATCACAGAAGTGTTTTTATGTGTTTATGTGGAATGTGGAAGAAATCACACTGTCTTCAAGCTAATATATTATAAACTGCATCCTCTTGTCAAATACACTTATTACCTTAAAAGTTCTGACTTTAAAGATGCCATGTGGGCCAGAAGGTGGCATGATAGCAATAAGCACGACAACCTTGTTCAGTGTACTGCACGTAAATGAAAAGCAGATTTCATTAGAATGTTAAAGACACCATGTCTGAATACCTCAGCTATTGTTTAATGCATCCACGGTAACTAATCACCTGTGGAATATAGCTAGCTTTACGGACCAAAGAACATGATCAATAATTAACTACATCAGAACGGCGAACCATGCTGAAAATAAGCAGAATGG